>JAVBJF010000122.1:600000-982358 GCA_033439095.1 Pseudococcus viburni
CAGAGATTCATTTTGGTCGTTTCCAGTGACAGTTGGAGTATTTCTGTGTCATTTTTTTGAGTTATTTTCTATCGTGGTGTAGGTTTGATGAAGGGCTCTCTCATTTATAAATCAGTGAAAATGATCGAAAATCACTGAGAAATAGTCAGAATTGCAGCACAGGAGAAAATCAAAATTTTCAAATCAGTGAGAAAAATCACTGGAAAATCAGTGAAAATTCGCTGTAAATCAGTGAATTTCGCTGATTTTTTCCTGTGCTGCAATTTTGACTGTTTATCAGTGACTTTTCACTGATTCAAAATGAGAGAGTGGAGTTGGGAACGATGATTTGTTGATAGATTAGAATGATCAGAGAAGGGACTAGGACATTTTGAAATAAGGATACGAATGCGTTTCAGAATTTTCTTTGTGGGGCCTTAAGAAGGTCAAAATTATCGCAAGGTGGCTCCAGAGAATTTCAAAGGGAAAGAAATTGAAAATCTTTCTCATTTTATTTTTCAAGCAGGAGCAGGGAGTGAATTGTATAGTTAAAATCTGTAGGCATATTCGTAAATATTTAATGGAATTTTGGGAAAAATTAGTGAAAAGGTTTATTTTTAGTATGAGATTTCTTGAAAAATTTTGAATCCCTCCCCCTGTCTAAGAGGCGATGAAATTAGGGATCATCAACCATAAACGCACCCAGAAATTATGTCAGCGAGGGGCTGAGAATTCGAGAAGAAATAGGAGGGAGAAACGGTCAAAATTCAATGTAAAAGTTGAATGATAATGCTATCTTACCCTTTTCACTACTTTTTTTTTTACCAAGTTTTCAACTCGACGACCTCTCCCCCCCCCAAAAAAAAAATCAACGAGATCAAATTATTGACAGAAAATCTATTTTAACTTCAAAATTATATCAATTTTTCTTTGCTCTTCCTTTGAAAATATGTGCCTTGACTACCCGCTGGTAAATTTACTCGGCTCCGCGCGGGGGGGGGGGTAATTTTTCGACGGCGCAGTTCTCTAAAAAAGTAGTGAAAAGGGTAAGTCCCAAAAGTAGTGAAAAGGGCAAGTCCCAAAAGTAGTGAAAAGGGCAAGTCCCAAAAGTAGTGAAAAGGGCAAGTCCCAAAAGTAACGAAAGGGGTAAGTCAAAAAGCAGTGAAAAGGGCAAGCCAAAAATTAGTGAAAAGGGTTAGTCAAAAGTAGTGAAAATGGTAAGTCCCAAAAGTAGTGAAAAGGGTAAGTTCCAAAAGTAGTGAAGGAGGTAAGTCAAAAAGCAGTGAAAAGGGCAAGCCAAAAATTAGTGAAAAGGGCAAGTCAAAAAGTAGTGAAAATGGTAAGTCCAAAAGTAGTGAAATGGGTAAGTCACGAAAGTAATGTCAGCAAGTAGTGACAAGGGTAAGTCAAAACGTAGTGAGGAGGGTAAGTCAAAAAGTAGTGAAATTGGTAAGTCCCAAAAGTAATGAAAAGGGTAAGTCTCAAAAGTAGTAAAAATAGTAGTGAAAAGGGTAAGTCAAAAAGTAGTGAAAAGGGTAAGTCAAAAAGTAGTGAAAAAGGTAGGTCTAAAAGTATAGTGATTTGTCAAAAAAATCCGTCAGATATACCCTTTACAATCAAAATGATTGATTTTTTCTAAAAAATTGAGAATTGACTGAGAAAATCAGTGATTTTTGACTGAAAGATTAGTAAAAAATCACTGACTTTCGGCGAAATTTGTTTCAGCGTTTTAAAAAGGCAGAATTTCATCGAACTTGGCTGATTCAGATTTAGAGAGCAATATGTTCATTTCAGAAACATTTAATTAAAATACTGCAAGAACGAAGCAAAAGCAATTTTTTTTGAAAACTCATGTTTGAAACGCATACAAATGCACTTCTGTTTGACATTTTTGTGATGAAAAATCTCCTTGGCGAGCTTAAGGAGGGTACAATTTTTAATCCTGTGATTTGATAGACATCGCCCAAAAAAATCATGAAATTTTCTACAAATCGAGTATACCCAGGGGGGATAGTTTTTTGAGCAATAACAAAACAAGAGAAGCGAAATAAAAAAAAAAGTCAACCTACAATATTTTTCATTTTCCATTCAAATATTTGTGTTGGGAGGGGAGGTGGGTCCGAAAATTTTCAGAATTGAATTTAAGTCATTTTTTAGGCTGGGAAAAAACTTCCTAAAAATTTCAAGAAAAGTAGTGATTTTTAAAAAGAAAAATTTGTGAATGCCATGTCACTGAGGAAATTTTGACTCAATTTTAAGGTGTTTGAATGAGCGATTTCAGTTTGGTAAAAATTTAAAATACCTTCAAATTCGTGATCTGCAACTTTTCAGTTCCATTGTAGAAGACCCAATTTCAATGTCAATGGTTTAGTGAAGTGTGAAGAATCAAATTGCGCCTTTTGAAGTGGGGGGGGGGGCGAAGTTCTCAGCAGGTAGCACTACTCAAAAGTGATAAACACATTTTTTTCAAAAATTATCCCAGTTCAGGGTCCTCAGCTCTGCACTCCTTTGGCCTGGGGGTTCGACATTTCTTTGGGAGGTCTCTGGCTCAGTGGCTCACAGTTAACTAAGTACCTTATTAATGTCTGTCAAAATCCAGGATATGTTTGATTTTTTTTTTCAAATTTTGATCCACCCTAATAAACATGATAGCAATTATTGCCAAAATTTTTCCTACATTTACTAATGGAGAGTAAGAATGTATAGTGTGTACCATCATTAATCAAAGAATGAGTATTTTTTCCACAACTTCTGAGAAGTGGTGTAATAATGGGATAAAAGAGGCAAAAATAGGGGCACCTTCGTTTGCGCGCAAATAATTTATATCTACAACGTGAAGTATCATGATACATGGATATGAATGTTCAACCCCCCACAAAACATACGAAAAAATATCGTAAGTAACTTAGGTACCCGTAGCCACTACTTACAAGGGAATTCACACCGCCACTCGCAGCACCGTCGTCAATTCACCACCTCCTTCGACCTAGTCGCAGACACTTTGCGGAAGAAAAAATTAAACTTTTTCCAACTAGGGACGAGGCAGCACATTCGTAGAAAAAGCCCCAGACATGCGGCGCGCTTTTCCCAGCCCATCGTGGCCCTATATATTTGTACGATACGATATTGTACGTAAACGTATAAACGTGTAATAAGAAAACCGACCGCATCGTCTAATACATAAAACGTAATTGGCGCCCGGGGATTTTAGCGCGCGCACAGATAACGTTTTTCCAATTTTATTATAAGCAGCCATTTTGGTGAGCCTTAAAAGATCATCAATCATGTTTTCGATATAGAGATATATACGAGGTGGTGGAGCGGTGGCGAACTCCCAAACTCCAGCAGCACACGAACGTATACTCCGAATCTCGTACACAAACGCACATTCAGCTCTTCTTTTCTAATTCGGTCGAGGGATTAAGTATTATAAAGGTTGTTGGAGTGGTTGGCGAAGAGTGGTGGGTGAGGGAGAATGAAGAGGGGATAAGAATTTTGATATTTCGTAAATAAGAGGATATCGTATTTCTCTTAAATATACGTTGTAAGTATCGCGACTTTAATATTTTAATTGAATTTTAATGATAGTGGCGCCTGAAGGGTTTAGGGGAGGATGAAGAGGGGTAAATGATGAGATTACCGAGATATGAAAGAATTAGAGGGTGTTTGGAATTGACTCCCTGTTTCGAAGCATTCAAATCATCGTGCTTTTTTTCTCGCTTTCGCAGGACGACCGAGTTTGATTATAATGAGCTTTTGAAGTTTACAAGCTTTTGAATGGATTTTTGTTTTTTCCCCTTGTTTTCTTGTCTTGAAACCATGAAATGTGAGATCACTTTCTGAGAAATTTTACCGTGATGGAAAATGGTAATTTTCGTTTGTTATCAAAATATTCGGTAATTAGCGGTATAGATTTTGGTAATTACGGTAAATACGAGTAATTGAAGGTAATTGGGGTATAATTTCTGGTAATTACGGTAAGTACGAAGTAATTGAAGGTAATTGGGGTATAATTTTTGGTAATTACGGTAATTACAAAGTAATTGAAGGTAATTGAGGTATGATTTCCGGTAATTACAAAGTAATTTTTGGTAATTACGGTAAATACGAAGCGATTGAAGGTAATTGGGGTATAATTTTTGGTAATTACGGTAATTACAAATTAATTGAAGGTAATTCGGGTATAATTTTTGGTAATTACGGTAATTACAAAGTAATTGAAGGTAATTGAGGTATGATTTCTGGTAATTACAAAGTAATTTTTGGTAATTGGGGTATAACTTTTGGTAATTACGGTAAATACGAAGCGATTGAAGGTAATTGGGGTAAAATTTTTGGTAATTACGGTAATTACAAAATAATTGAAGGTAATTGGGGTATGATTTCTGGTAATTACGGTAATTACAAAGTAATTTTTGATAATTGGGGTATAACTTTTGGTAATTATGGTAAATACGAAGCGATTGAAGGTAATTGGAGTATAATTTCTGGTAAATACGGTAATTACGAAGTATTGAATGGTATTTTTGTATCTTCGTTACAATTTTTTGATAATGATAATCTGATGTTGGTAATCAACATCAAAGGGTCGATGTTGGCAGTAGAAATTGTTCGGTAATTATTGTAAATACCCAGTAATTGTAGGTAATTGAGGTATAATTTTTGGTAATTACGGTAAATACGAAATAATTCATGGTATTTTTATATTTTTTACAAAATTTGTGACTAATAATAATAAAAGTCTGATGATAGGGATCAGCACCTATAAGTTGATATTTAGTGTATTCATTGCTCGGTAATTACCATAAATGTACGGTATTTGATGGCTATTGGAGTATTGGAGATATATTTTTGATAATTACTGTAAGTGGTGGATGATATTTAATATATCTGTCAAAATTTGTAGCAAAACATTGAAAAATAACAAGAATTTCAATAATTTTATTGTAAGAAGCGAAATTTTCAACATTTTGTTCTTCCTTGAACTTTTAAATGAGGTCATTTTAAAGGGGGTGTCTTCTTAGGGAAAATTTGAAACATGAAAATGGTATGAAAAATCCAGAAAATGTCCAGAACTTTCATTCATTAGATCCAGTAGACACTTTGTATAAATGTCATCAAGAAAAGTAATCAATTTTTCAAATTTCAGACTCGACTTTGAGTGATTCTTGAGTAATTTAATCGAAATACTCAAATATGAAAACCAGTTTTTTAAGAAATGTTTTTGGCCCTGGAATGACATTATTTTTTTTTAAATTTTATCTTACCTCAAAAATATAGAAATAGGTACTTGATAAGGGAGAAAACTGTCATACATTGGATAAGTTTATTTTGAAATTTCGCATTTAGAGGGAAATAGTGTAGGTGCCTAGTAGGTACGTAAATTCCTGGCTTCCCATTACGCACCCATAGTATCATTTTTGCAGATCCAGACATCTGTGTCAATTTTTTTCAATAGCAAAGTGTTACTTTTTTATCAATTATCGATTTATCAGTCTTGTGACATCTCTTCGCTTTATTTAATTTTGTAAATGATATTAATTTTTCTATTCTAAAACCTGGACAATTTTACTTCTCAAATTGTGGACAGTTTCCTAAAAATTGACAAGTTTACAAAAATTGTAGTAAAATTCGGTCGATTTTCTAAAAAAAATATACAATATTTAAAACAGGGCCAATTTTTTGAAAATTTTCGATTTTTTTGCCAAAAACGTGGTCAATTTTTCGACATTTTGCAATATTTTTAAAAAACGAACAAAATTTTTTAACTTAGACTGTTTGTTTTTTAAAGACGATTTTCCCAAAATTGGCAACTTTATCAAAACTCGAATGATATCTTATAAAAAATTGTACGATTTTCAAAATTTGAACATTTTTCCAAGGAATTGAAACTTTTATTTTTTACAAAAATTGTTGAATTTTTTAAAAACCAGAACAATTTTTTAAGCTTCGCCAAATTTTTGAAAAAATTGAACATTTTTTTCCAAAATTTGGTCAGTTTTTTTAAAAAGCGGACGATTTTTTCATCGGGTGGACAATAATTTTATAAATTAGACAACTTTTTCAGAAAAAAACAATTTTCAATATCTAGTCTTTAAAAAATAAATGTTTATTTTTGAAAAAAATTTTCAATTTTTCAAAAACTGAAAATTTTTTTAATTGTTTAAATTTTTAAAAATTGAACAATTTTTCAAAAATTGAAAAATAAAACTTGGTCCATCTATAAAAAATTTAACGATTTTTCCCATAAATGGTAAATTTTTTAAACAATTGGACTGTTACCTATATCAAAACTTTGATGTTTTTTTTTAAAGTAGGTAGAAACTTTTCCAAATCTTGATTCGAAAATTGGAGAACTTCATAATTTTTTAATTATATCATAAAAAATTCCGATTTTGGGGTGAGGGGAGGGTGAATGGTTGGATTATTATATAACCTACCATTGAAGAGTGGAAAAAATGTTTGAAATATCTCCCGATTTTTTATTGGGACTGTTTGCATAATTTTTATGTGACCAAAAGCTATTATTTTGAAGGTATCTTGGAACTGAAAGTTTAATCAATATCAAGTGGTTGGTTTTAGCTCTGAATGAACATTGGACATAGAAAAACTTCCCTTCATACACACAATTTTTCTCAGAGGTTCTCAAATTTTCCTAAGATAACGTCATTCGAGAACTTCATCGACGATGAACTTTTGATTCGTCACAATTCGATGGCAGTGTCCTTAAAAATTGGGGAAAACTTGTAAAACGACCCATTCTATGGACCCCTTTTTTGAATCAGGAATGTTCTTGAATGAAGCGAAATTCTCTCTCCTCTCCCACTGAATTTTACCCCTGTTAAACGCAATTCGTGCAGCTTTTATACCGAAATACCACGCGATATGCTGCACTCGACCATGCTATCGAGAAAAATTCTTTCCACATCAAAGTGGACAGACGTTTTAATTATCGGTTGCCCGGACTAGTTCGGAGCTTTGGAAAACATAACACATACGATGTTCCGCGATCCAAAACTATCTGAGGCCTAAAGGATACAGCGCATAGAGGGCATCCAAGTATTAAAAAAATTTTAACAGCCAATAAAAACACACCATAAAGCATAAACCACTGACTCTGTAGTGTACTGTGGCATCCAAATCGTCGAATTACTTATACGTTAGGTACCACACAGTAACTAGCCAAGCAATAAATAACGCTTTGAAATGTAATTAATTCCATTCCGCGCATCATTTCGGAACATTGTGTGTCTGCTTCGAAACAGGCAACTTATCTACGTGTAGAAAAATTATTTAGAAAATAGCGTCGTTTTTATTGCTCTCATTCTCATCTTGGATTTTTTGTGTTCTTTTTTTTTTTAAATAGGAACTAGCGACGATGCCGCTTTATTTCGATGTCCGATGAGCCAACAGGAACAAGTCGAGCTGGACCATGAGCTGGACAGCTCCATATTCGTCTTGTACGCACCGCTTCGGTAATTATACCTGTTCTGTATTTTTTTATAGAAATCATAGGTTTTATCGAAAATGCGAAGGCGTTTAGAGGAGTAGCCCGGTCGATTGTGTACCTATTATCTTTTTTAATGTGGTGTACTAATTTTATTTACGCGTTCGATTGAGAGCCGTTTTGTTTACGCGGTCGTCGCCAAAAATGGATCGTTGACTCGAGGCGCGAATTTCATTGATTGATTCGATACGAACGAGCCTTCGTTACCACGAGGCACGAGCCCACTGCTTTTTTCCCGTTTTACGAATACGTCTGAGCCGAAGGATTGACGTTTGGGTGGATGATAAATTGAAGGGCATGGTTGGTGGAAATTTTTTAGTGTTTTTGGAGTGTTTGATGGGAGAATCAGATGAAACAGATGTTCTGGATTGGGATAGGCGAAGGGGAAGAGGTCGAGATCGAGGAATTCGTAGATTACAATTTTTATCACCTGAGTCATTTAATTTCAATTCATAAACTTTTTGATCTTGGGGCTGCAGATTTTGCTCAAGATTATTTTTATGGTGTTCTATCATTCAGAAAATTAGAGACCTTTCGTTGTTATGATTCTAGCTTTCCCTGGGGGTGTTCGAAGAGGAACATTTGCTTCATCGATTTTTCATAAAACAGGGTGAGGGTGTCTAGCGATCAAGCAAAGTCAAGCTTTTTCACTCAAAGGTCAAGTTTTTTTAAAAATTGAAAAAAATTCTATTCACCCTTGATAAATAATTTAAATAAAAAAAGAGCTCATTGTGATTTTTTTGAGTTATATTTGTTTGAAGTTTTCGATTTTTTTTGGGGGGGGGGGGGGGGCGTGAAAAAGTCAGAAAAGACATGACAAATTACCCTCTTTCTGGCGATGAAAAAATAATGAAATTTCATTTTTAAATGTCTTTTTTCACAAGAATTTTCCCCTTCGCTTCGCTCGAGCTTAAGAATTTCATCTATAAATTTTTTTGAGTAGAATGATGGACAGTGCATGTGTTTCTTTGGGAAAATAAGAGGGAGGGAGGGGTATAAAGCAATAAATTGTGAGAAAAAATTGAAATTTTCGGTCTCACGATGTTTGCTGACAAGAAAAACAAGAAAAACCAGAAAATAATTAGAATTTTAATAATTTTACTGCAAAAAGCAAGAATTTTCAACATTTTTCTCTTTTCTTGGATTTTTTAATGGAAGGATAAAAAAGGAGGTTCTTTTTTGGGTAAATTCGAAGCAAGAAAAATTGCATGAAAATGGCTAGAATTTTCATTTTTCAGATCCAGTTCATTGGCCGAAAACCCAAAAATTTTGATTTTTTGAAAATTTACCCTCACAAAAGTTGTTGGCTGGACAGACTAGAAAAATAAAATTAAAAATTTCGAAATCGATTCATATCTTCCGATCGCGCAAGAGCCTTCAATTCTTCAAAAATTGCCAAAAATTCAAATTTTCAAAAAATTTGAAAAAAATAAAAATTGTCTAAAATTAATTTTAGAGCTTCTGTAGTGACTATCTAGACCAAAAAGCACATTTTTTTGAAAAAATCAGTGTTTTATAACTTTTTTCAATTTTTTTCAGAGGTGAAGAAATATGAGAAATTTAAAAAAAACTATAAAACATGGATTTTTTCAAAAAAGCTGTGCTTTTCGCTTTAAATAGGCCCTAAATAAGCTGTAAAATTGATTTTGATAAATTTTGATTTTTTTAAAATTTTTTTAAAAATTTCTGAAAATGTTGAATTTTTGACATTTTTTGAAGAATTGAAGGATCTTGCACGATCGAACGATATGAATTGATTTTGAAATTTTTTATTTTATTTTTCTAGTTTATCCAGCCAACAACTTTTGTGGGGGTAACTTTTCAAAAATCAAAAGTTTTGGTTTTTCGGCCCACCCTAGTAGACACCCTGCCTCTGACATAATTTGTTTCATGGTTCAAAAATTTCGTAATTCATTTTTAAAATAATGTCTCTTTTATTGAAAATTTGTTCACCATGAAATTGACGAAGCATAGAGAAAATTGGCTTACGTATAGTACGTACAACGAAAGAATTTACATTTCCCCTACTCGACTCGTAACGCGGAAACCAACGACGCGCGTTGATTTCAAATTTTGTCCAATGACAACTCAACGTTCTTAAATTTTGTGGTGGGAGAATGTAGGGGAAAACTACATTCTTTCGTTGTACCAACTATAGTTAGAAAGACGATTTCAGATGATTCTGAATCGTATATAAAAAAATCTTCAAAGTTCAAATTTGAGAAAAAGCTCGATTTTCAGTGATACAGCAATGTTCAGAAATATAAATTTAAATTAAAAATCTACAAAATACCCTTTAGATAGGTTTTTACGATAGAATTTGAACGTGTGGTTATTTTCGTGATGGGATCTTGACCCTCTAGGGACACAACATCCCAAAATTTAGGGGAAAATGAAAAAAATTCAAAATTACATGAGCAGGGTGTCCATTCTCTGGAAAACCTGGAAAACCGGGGAAAGTCAAGGAATATAATTTTTTGAAAATCTTGAAAAAAGGACAAATCATTTAGAAAAGTGGTTTTTCGCTTATTTTATTATAAATTTTTCAAAAAATGTCGCCCTCGCTCCGCTCGAGCTCAACGCGTTTATGTGTTTCCATAAAATGATTAATATTTTACCTCCTCATTGATTTTTTTATTTATTGGTACAAACTAAAAAATTGCAAGGGATTGCGTGAATTTATAAATTTGAGGCATGTGTTTTTCATTGGGGGGGAGGGAGGGATAAAATATGAAGGAATTTTTGAATTTTCAAAAGTCCGAATTTTCATCCCGGAAAATCCGAATTTTCATTCGCTTGATTTGGTAGATACCCTGGTATAATTTATTTCATTTTTCAAAACTTAATTTTGCGTTGGAATACTTAGTTTTTCCTTTTTGTTTGAAATTTTTTCTGGAGGTAATGAATTCGAATTTTCAAATTTTTGTGGTGAAGGGGAGTTGGTTGGTTTCAAAAATTTTCAGAATTGAATCTGAATCTTTTTTTTTTGGCCTAAAGAGGAGCATCTTAAGATCTCGTAAAAAGTATCTAGTGATTTTGAAAAAAAAAATGTTAAACCTCCATGCATTTTATATTATTCTTATGCAAAATTTCGGAATGTAAGTGCGTTACGTGAAAAATTACCCCTCCCCCTCCCCCCCTCTCGCCCAATTTGAAAAATTGGTCTTGAAAACCTGGAAAAGTCAGGGAAAATAATTTCTGAAATATAGTGGACACCCTGATGAGGCATATTATTGTTTTTAGGTTTTTTGAAAATTCAAAACAGAGAAATTTCACATTTTTCAATTTTTCCTAAAATTTTTTTTAAAAATCCTTCAAAATCACCAATACTGTGTAACATATTGTTTAGGGTGTCGAGTTCAAATTTATATTTCCTTTTTCCGATTCAAACTCCCCCCCTCCTCCCTCACACATAGATCACTGACCTCAAAATTTGAGAAAAATTGATGTATGTTTTGTGACTTATCGTTTGAGATAAAGAATTTGAATTTCTAATCAGTTTTCGGATTCGCCTCCCCCCCCCACCATGACAGACTCCATTAAATTTAAATTTTAGTCAAAACTGAGAAAAATTGAAATATTTTGATATCGACTTGGTTTTTGGACTGGACTCCCTCCTCCCCAAAATTCCTCTACGAGGGCACAAATTGTGCCCAAATAGGACCCAAAAAATAAAAAAATGATTCAATTTCAGCGACAGAGGTAAATATAGTTTATGTTTTCGATGATGTTGAGTTTAAAAATCGAGCTAATTTTCGATTCAAACCTTTCACCAGTTCCTCACTTTCCAGCATCTGAAAGGAGTCGCTGGGTTTCAAATATTGATTCCTTTTTTTAATATTAGTGAAAGTAATCCATATATTCGAATTCAGCGATTCAAAAAACAATAAATGTGAGAAAATCGCGGAAAATTTTCACACAATACGTCAAATTATTTGGGAAATTTCGCCGAAACCCGATATTATTTGGAAAATCCGCGAAAAACTCCCCAATCAGCGTCCCACGAGCTTATGCTTAAGTACTTGTATATACCTATTTAGTTATATATTTACACATTTCTCGCCGAAGAGCCGTCATCGTCATCGCCAAAATCATTTCAAAACTATTCCTATCTATCAACTATTCGCGCGAGAAACCATCCCTGCGTGAAACTTTTCGTCGAATTTTCACCCCATTTCGGAAAACATTATAGGTACGAACTCCATTACGAACCCTTTCTCTGCCTATATGCCCAACTTCTTCACACAATAAGCTCATCCGCACCTCGTCTCCGAAAAACATACGTAGAATTTCCCCTGCCCCTCTTCCCGGCACCCCAGTCACGTGAAATTCCTGTACCTAGCG
This sequence comes from Pseudococcus viburni, assembly GCA_033439095.1. Classification (NCBI taxonomy): domain Eukaryota; kingdom Metazoa; phylum Arthropoda; class Insecta; order Hemiptera; family Pseudococcidae; genus Pseudococcus; species Pseudococcus viburni. The sequence goes on from JAVBJF010000122.1 coordinate 611,831, forward strand.
AAAATTCCTCTCGTATATTCTCAACTCGCTGTACATTTTTTCGCAGCGTATTTCGCTCGAGGTAAATTACAACCTGGTACGCTTCGATAAAGCGTAAAAATTTAATGGCGTTCGCATTTTCTACCTACATTTCGGCTTGTTTATCCTGCAGGCGGTGGTGTAAAGCGTAATCTGAAATGTATTACGAGAAAAACATTAGGACTCGAAATACGAGTTAGGTTCTTTTACGTAAAATCCGCTTAAGTTGCTCATCATCGTCATATTTTTTTTCGCACGAGCCGAGCAGCTTCTCTGGCCCTTTTTTCGCGTAATTTTACCCTTTACGCGTGAAAAAGATGGACTGAGATGCCTTTATTTTCTTTTCACCTTTTTGCTCGGTTGAGGTTTTATTCACTAAAATCAACGAATGTTTCGGATGAGTGATTTTTTTCGCTCCTTGGTTCTGTAAAGTTCAGCCTGCGTCGTTATGATAATTTAATTCCGATGACAAATTACCCCTTTCGTTTGGATATTCGTATTACATAAATAATCGACTATAAAATAACGCCAACGTAATATTTTATACCTGCTCTGCTTTAGTTACTTTTCCGTATAAACGTACGAATCGTAGGTTAGGTACCTTAGATTTTTTTTACCTTACGCGACGAATAGGTACACAAAGTACATACATTATAAATAACGCGCGTGGACCGGTTGTATTTACACACAACAAACCTCCGCATTTAAGATAAGAATCTCAGCCGTGGCACTGCGGAGAGTCCAGGAACTCGTTAAAATACGAATACTGATACTGCAGGTGATATTATATTACACACGCGGCGACATATCGCGCTTCTTCACATTTTTTCCCCCAGTTCTGGGATATATTTGGGTATGGTTAAGACAAACGCCGGAGCGGACCCTTCTACGAGTATTTTATTCGTCGTCTATTGTATTCCAGCTCCAAAAGTCAGCCCAGAGGTGTCTTTTTAATTGGCGCGAGAAGCGAGAACTTGGTAAGAATGCGTGTAAATATTGTATGTGCTGGCTAATTAGAAATGTGGATCGGTTGACTTAGGTATTGTGAATGTTGGAGGCTGGCAATTCAAGTTGCTCCAATTGGAATATTTTCCAGTGTGTTCAATTTGTCACTTTTCAGGGACTTTTCACTTTTTGGTCTTTTTTAGTCATTATTTTCACCAAGAAATCATCAATTTACATTTTTTTCAAAAAAATTGTTGTAATAAAATTGAAAGGAGCAAAATTACAAAAAAAAAACGAATTTCTCTCCAACAATCGAAATGTTTAGGAAAAATTCGAGTGGCTTTTTTTGAAAATATTCTTTCCAATCTCGCTTTCGCTTCGATCAAGTCCAAATTTATTTTTACAGAATAACCATATTAAAATTTCTTGAACTCCGGAGGGAGAATCATTCAAGGCATTTTTTATTTTTTGTATTTTTGAAAAACATAATTTTTTAGGAGTAAGTAGTAAAATCCATAAAATTCTAGTAGGTCGTTCAAGGTTTGTGGAAACGAGTTGAGAGTTTTGTTTTTTCGGAAATTGGTCTAAAAAATATGAGAATGATTCCATTAATATGAAAACCAAAAAAAAAGTGACTTCTGTGACCCAAAACATTCAAGGTAAAAAGTGATTGAAAAGTCGAAAAAATACTCTAGAAGCCAGGCGTTCTTTCTTTAAATCCAAAATAAATTTAACACACTGACTTGAAATTTTTGAATTTTTTTGAAATATAATTCATTTGTTGAAACTAAATCTTTTCTACTTTTTGAAACAATTACTAAAAGTTTTTTTTTATTATTTTGAGAATTTTTTCTAGTTTCAAACAATTTTTCTCTTCAACGTTTTTTTAATTTGTAAAAAATTATGTGCTAGTTTTATTTTAAAAAGTAATAAAATTTTGAAGAATTTTCCAATGTTTGGGGTTCTTTTCATTTTTTAGTTTGATTTGTTGTGTGTGTTTTTCAGGGTGTCTAACGGTCCTGATAAGTCACGATTTTTTCAAAAAAGTCATGCGGGTACTGAAAAGTCAAGTTTTTTGACCAATTTTCTCAAATCAACTCAAAGGTCAAGCTTTTTTTCAAAAATCAAAAAAAAACTTCCATTTATCTTTGATAAATAGTTTTAAAATAGAAAATTTTTAGTTAATAAGACCTTATTCGTTTTGAGGCTCTTATTTTTTTTATTTTTTTTGAAAATCACCAATTTTTCTCATTTTAGCCCTCGCATTACTTATGAGGTCTAAAATTCATCCAAAATATAGGGGTTGAAGATTTCGCCTCCCTTTTAATATGTACTAAAAGATGGATTAAAAATAATGAAGAAATTTTAGCTTTTGAATGCCTTTTTCTTCAAAAATTTTCGCCCTCACCTCGCTCAGGCTCAGTTAATTTACACTATTTTTCTTCAAAATTATGGTATGAACTTTCCTCCTTTCCAGCCCAGATAATTGACATTTTCGTGTGAAAAAATTGTGCTTCTCGTTTATAAAAAGACTCAGTAGCGATGTCGATTAGAATATTTCAAAAATGTTTCGATTTTTTTGAAGGAGATCTGGTAATGAGTCCATAGATATAGTTTTCTTTGGAAGTCAAAACATAACACGAAAAAAAACGAATTTTAATGAATTTTAATAAAAGAATTTCAGATTATGGGTGCTATTTTTTTTTAGAAATTTTCGCCCTCGTTCCCTCGCGATCAATGATTTTATACAATTCTCCTTCAAAATTATGATATAAACTCTTCTCTTCTTTTCCATCTCAGACAATTAAATATTTTAAAAAACGGAAAAAAATTTTTCGTTCCAATTTCTTAGAAGACTTGAAGGCGATCTCAAATGTATGGTGGGGGGGGGGGGGGGGTAGCCCCAGGCACATAGACGCATAGAATTTTTGTTGGGACGGAGGGAGGGGTGTCCCTCAAAAAAAGTCATTCCAAAAGGTCAAGCTAAGTCAAGCTTTTTGCTCAACAAATTTTGTTAGACATCCTGTCTTTGAAAATGTTTTAATTTTTCGGATAATTTTTTGAAGGTATCGCGGAATCTTTGAAAAAAATGTAAAGTCTATGTTAAAAAAAAATTCGCAGGTTTTAAAAACTGACCTATTTTTAGAAACTCGTTCAAGTTTTGGGAAATCCCTCAGATTTGGAACATTTTCCAGGGTAATGGGAAAACCCGTTCAAGTTTTGGAAAATCGCTCGATTTTTGTAAAATTGTCGTATGTAGTTTTGAAGAATTTTTCAATTTTTGAAAATTATCTAATTTCTCAAAAAAATTTTCACGTTTTAGAAAACTATCTGTTTTTTCAATTTTTTTAGAAAATTACCGAAGTTTTGGAAAACCCCGTTCAAGTTTTGAAAACTGTGGTCCAGTGTTCGGATTATCAAACAATTTTTTCCAACTGTCCAAATTTTGAAAAATTCTCTGCTTTTTTTGAAAATTATTCAGTTTTTTGAAAATTTGTTTATTTTTTAAAAAGCTATGCAGTTTTTATGAAATAATAAAATTTTTGAAAAATTATTCTGGTTTTGGAAGGCTTTTGTATTTTGAAAATTTACCTAGTTTTTGGGAGATTCTGCGCCTATTTTCGGAAAATCGACCAATTTTTTTCTAAATTTCTCGTAGTTTTGATGAATTCCTTAGTTTTTGGAAAATTGTCGAATTATTTGGAATATTTTCCATGTTTTAGAAAATTGTCCGTGTTTTTTTTCAATTTTTTGGAAAATTGCCAAAGGTTTGGAAAACCGTGTTCAGGGTTTTGGAAAATTTTCCAATTTTTGCAATGTCATCGGTTATTATAAGTTTTTAAAACTGAACCAAACGAACCCAAACATAATAACTGCGAAAAACGAATTTTTTCTCGAAAATTGACGAAAAAGAACCTAACGGATACGGAACCATACAGAACCATACAGAACCATACAGAACCAAACAGAACTAAACGGAATCAAACGGAGCTATATGGATCCAAAGAAGAAAACTAATTCCTTCGCTGAATTCGGTGCATCCGAATACCCATGGGAGACACCTTTCGCGTAAATCGAGAGCAAAAAAATTGAAATTCTTTTTATTAATGATTTTTTTTTCGTTAATTTTTGATGATTTTCTATCAATTTTTGGCCCAAAAAAATTATAAGAACTAACTTCGTGGAATTTTTATTATTTTTTTTTCAATAAAATCGAGATGAGTAGGTATGGCCAAATGAAAAAGTTGATAGGCTAGTCGGATTCGTCATCTCAAAATGTATGCAGAAAACATGAAATTTTTCGAAATTGAAATTTTGAGGTGATTTTATACTCGAAAAACTCGTTTTTTTTTGGCATTTTAGTCAAAAATGTCAAACTTTGGGGAGCGCTAGCTCAGCCCCCTGAGTTCGGGGGGAGCTGAAATTTTTTTGGGGAGTACTTCTACACTTACATAACTCTCCACGTGAATTTGAGCGGAATCCGTGCTAAACAATTTTCTCCCCCATAAGGGGCCCCCCTCAGAAAGCAATAGGGGTGGGGGTGGTGCAAATTTACCACAGACTCTGGATATCATATAGAAGCTTTTTCAGCAATAAAATTGCGATTAACATATTTTTATTTTTTAACCAATTTTTAGATGCTATTTTTCCTGGGCTATATATTTTACCTCCTCCTGTAATTTTTTATTTATTGGTACAAGCTGAAAAGATTGCAGGGAATTGCGTGGATTTATAAATTTGAGATATGTGTTTTTATTTAGGGGGAGGGGGAGGGGGCAATAAAATGTAATGAAATTTCTGAATTTCCAGCTCGAAAAAATTCGTATTTTTTTCGTTTGATTTGGTAGACTAGACACCCTGGCATAATTTGTTTAATTTTTCAAAATTTTATAAATTTTGCTTTGAAATACTTGGTTTTTTTATTTGAAATTTTTGTAGGGAAAGGCGAGTTGGGTGGGTTAAAAATTTTTTCAGAATTGAATTTGAATCGTTTTTTGGCCCTAGCAGGAAGAGCATCTGAAAATTTTGTAAAAAGTAGTGATTTGAAAAAAAAAATCGTTTGACCTCGAGCATTTCATATCATTTTTCTGCAAAATTTTGGGATACAATTACGTCACGCGAAAAATTACCCCTCTCCCCTCACCCCTCTTGGTTCACAAATGTCATATAGATGTCGGCATTACGTTTATGATTCTGACAGGGTGGGGCGGGGGGGGGGTCACTAGCGTGATCCTTGATTTAAAATGTATGGAAAATTTTAAAAAATTGGTCTGGAATACCTGAAAAAGTCAGGTAAAATCATCTCTGAAATATCGTGGGCACCCTGTACTTATACGTTTTAATAAGAATAACGCATTTATAACCTCATTACCCAACTCTCGCTGGCGTAGGTTTTTTCTATTTTTGAGTAATCTCCTCTCGCAGTATTACCTATAATACCGACGTAAACATAAACGGAACTGCTCAACGGACGCGGACGGAAGCGGTAAAAAGATGTTAATTCCCCGGAGCGACATTTTTCGGTAAATTGGCCTCCGTGTTATAATATACTATAGGCCTACATACTATATACTTACGCACACGTGAACGCGAACGCGTTAATTTGAAGTCGTAAATCAGTTCTCGTCTTAATTTCTGTGATCCTCCTCCTATCCTCATCAGTTGCCTACTCGTACATCTCGCCGCCTCCATCGGCCCCGTAAGATAATCCCAAAAGTAACGAGAGACTTGAGGAGCTTGGTTCCAAAGCGGGCTTTTTGCATTTTTGAAAAAAATGAGATTATTGTCGTTTCGGATAGTATTCGTTACGGGCTATCCAATGAACCTACCGTCGTTGTCCGAAAACGCCTCATTTATGGAGAAAAACGAGGTCGAAAAACCACCTTGGACTCAAAGCGGTCTTTTTCCACTGGAAAAAGCCCGCTTTGAGTCCAAGCCTGTAATTTGTTTACGAATGACATCGTGATAAGAGAAATTGTTTTGTCGGAAGTGTAATTCTATGTTCTTTTACTATTCAAACATTTTATTAAACGTACGTACATTGTCTCGAAACATTCATTTCTTTCATTTAATTACGTAAAAAGCTTACCTTCGAGTCATCCAACAAACAATGTGGTAGATTTCCCCCCTAGGGGGCAATTTTGGGAAAAAAAATTTTCGAATGTTTTTCTAACCCTAGAAGGGTTATTTTAAAGTTGTCGCCGGTACTCTATTGTTTACTGTTCAGAAGTTAGCAGTTTTTCGCGTTTTTCTCGGAAAAGTGATTTTTGGAAAAAGCCCGCTTTGGAACCAAGCTCCTCACTTGTGTACTTGGCCGAGAATTCGGAAAATATTAGAAGCGAGATTTTTCGGCAAATGAAAAAATTCAACGGCGATGGTGCGACGAGGACAGCAGGGTTGAAAATGTGTACGAGGAAAATTCCTACATTGCGAGGAGTTTTCGTTAAAATTAAATTTACCGCAATATCGTGTATACGATTTGTTTATTGTTACCCTCTGTTCGAGCAAATATCTAATATTCGCGTAAAAATGCTGACTTACGATTACGAGGTACATTTACTGCGTACTGACTTGCCCCCCTCGACCCCCTATTCTGAGCTTTCTCCGTCGAGAGAATCGGTGTAAAGTGAGCTTTCGCTTTTATCGTTCTTGCCACGCTGCGAACGTTTCCAGAAATTAATCGTTTAGAAAATTGCCTCGAAATGGAAGTGGCAAAAAGGCGCACGGCTGGGATCCTCTAAGTGGGAAATTTTTTCCCAATGGTGACTGCGAAGAAATTTATTCGTCGGTATTAAATGGTAATTTATTCGGCCGATGTCTCCGTACCCCTCTGCCTTATTTTCTCGCCTGTACAATTAAACTTGTACGCATATAAGAAATTATTTTATAATGACCGGCCATCGCATAGAGCCGGAGCGGATTTACGGAAGGATTAACCGGTTCGGTGATTTCCGACGATGAGGATCGGGTCGTCGGAGCGAGTAAACGACCATTTAATGCGGGGAAGCTGGCGCGTGAGTGAACCGAGATTATGAAGAGGTGTGGGTGTTGGACGCGGTGACATAACGAGACGGTGCGATATTTACGACGATGTGGAATTTTTTCTTAGGTTTTTGCTAACTTATGTATCGTCGAAGGGAAGAAGAGGCGAAAAAATAAGAAATTACGTTAGGTTTTTTTTCTATTTTTTTTCTCTTTCTTGAAATATGAAAAAATACGAACGTTTTGATATAGGTGTATGCTGTAAAGGTAACACGTGGTGTTTGGTGTATGATTTATCGGTAATTTATTCGAAATAGTATTTACGTATTTTTATAAACGTTACTTTTCCGCGTACCTCACTACTCTTTGCCCTCTGCCGGATCATTTTTGCATTCGTTGGTGAAAATATAAAGGTATATTCGCGTTACCTATTCTGTAAAGTTATAAAAATATTATTTATACGAGTATTTATAGTTTGGAAAAGTTGGCCGCTTGGCTTCGTAGTAAAGTATTCACATTGGTATGTGGTATAACGAGAAAAAAAAATTTCGGAAGAAATTTCACGTGTTGGGATATATTTTAAGAAGAATGATGTCTGAAGGGAGAAATAAAAAGCTTTGTTTGCAACTGGCTGTGATGTGATGGCCGAATTTCCCTCGTGATATTTAATAATTATTTTGATTGAAGTGTTGGATGATATGTATGGAGTTTGAAAATTGCAAGGCTGCAAGAACAGAAAAGAATCTAAAAGAACCAAAAATTTGGAGAACGAGAACAAACTTTGAGAGTGTTGAAAGAACGAGAACGAGAACGATCATAAAAGAACGAGGATGATAATTTCTTTGTTCTTTTTCTTTCTTAATTTTTAAAATTTTTATTGTTTTCTACCTAAGATAAATCGACTGTAATCTGTGAAAAATAGTGAAAATTTCGCTGGATGCTCTGGATACTCGCATTTTGATAGAGAAATATTTTCAAATTTTTACATTGGAAAAAAAATTGGAAAAATTACAAATGTGAATAATGAAGATTTATATTTCCACAGAATGAAAATAAAAAAATGAAAAATTTTAATTTTGAGAAAGAAAAAATTGAAAATGTGCCAATTTATATTTAGTATGTTTTGAGAGAGGAAAATTTTCAAATTTTCGCATTCAAAAAAAATTTAAAAGTCAGAAGTGTGAAAATTTTAATTAGTGCCGCGAGAATAACAAAGCATAAAGAACCAAGAACCAAGAACCCCCCCCCCAAAAAAAAAAACTCGAAAAACGAGAACGAAAACAAGAGAGAACATTTTTGAAGAACCAGAATGGGAACGAAAACGATTTTTGAAAAACCAGAACAGGAATTAAAATTTTTGAAGAATGAGAACAATTTTGATACTTAATAAAAAAAGAACCAAAAATCTGAGAACGAGAACCGAACGAGAATAAAAAATTTCATTGTTCTTGCAGCTCTGGAAATTTGAAAATTTTTGCTTGGATATTGAAATGAAATTATAGATGGTCGTAAATCCTCAGAAGATACTTGGTGATTTTTTTTTAATTCAATTCCTGGCCATTAATGCTTTGCTTTTTTTGGAAAATCAATTCGTATTGAAGATTATCCTTTTTTTAAAAAATCTATTTCAAGTACAGTTTTTGTTCCTCTTCTGGTTGAAAAATATAAACTTTTTCCTAAATATTACAACTTTTCATTTTAACAAACCTACCTTCAAATTTTTAAAAATTTATGAAAAAAAGTTGAAAAATTTTCCAATTTTTATTGAAAAGTTTTCTCTGAAAAATCTCACAAAATCAGAGTTTTGAAAAAAGCGAGGAAAGGTTTCAGATTGGGTGACAAACAAATTTTCACGTTGATTAATCCACGCAGAATTTATTGGAAAGGGGGTCTAAGAAAACCTATAAATTGCAACATTTCGAACTTCCAACACAACAATCCTAACAAAAATTTAGCAACTCAATTTGATTCTAGAATTTGAAAAAAAAATCCGGATGAAAGATTCATTCACAAATTGATGTAAGTTGTAGTAGGTATTATGAGAAATGAATTAAAAAATAATTCAAGAAAGTGTTTGAGATAAAAATTTAATCAGTATGAAAAAAAGAGATTGCAAGAGGCATACATGAAAAAAATTCAGCAGAAAAAAAATAAAAACCGACATTTTGATACGTGCTGCTTCCAGTACAAAGATTCTTATTCCAAGAACCTTTCAATTTTTGTGTTTCAAACAAGTACAGTATCAAAGTGGCTAAAATTTTCGAAAGAAATTGAAAATGTTTCAAATTTCCGAAGTTTTTTTCGCGTGTTATAATTTTTTAGTTTATTTCAAATTACGCCGCTTCCCTCCCCCCTCCCCCTCAAAAAATGGAGAGAGATTAAATCTCAGCTTGATAACGTTATCTTTTTCACGAGAATTCAAGATTTTTTCAGATTGAAGTTGAAATTTTGCAGAATTATTTCTTGCTTGAAAAGGCTGCGAAAGATCAAATTCGGTATAAAACATTGAAATTTTGAATATTGTGGAATTGCGTAGAAATCGTTGCCTATACTACATACATATTTGAAATCTTCATTATTGAAAATCGCGGTTTCGGGTTCTTTCTTTCTTTCTTTCTTTTTTTTAATTGAAGTAAAGAATAAGAAATCAGAAAATCATGACATTTTATCAATAATTTCAGAATCTAAATTTTTAACGAACTAAATACGGGGATGCAAACCGAAATCGAAAAAATATCGATTTCAATCTAGTGGTTACTCTCTGATTTCTGAATCAGTAAAATTTTTCAAAAATCACTGAAAAACAGTTAGAATTGCAGCACAGCAATAAATCAGTGAAAGAAAATCACTGGAAATCCGTGAAAATTCACTGAAAACTCAGTGATATTTGTGAAATTTACTGAAAAATCTGTAAAATTCTTTGAATAATCAGTGAAAATCGCAGACAGTCCGCGAATTTCACTGATTTTTTCCTGTGCTGCAATTCTGACTGTTTATCAGTGATTTTTCACTGATTCGGAATGAGAGAGTACGTACGGTTTCAAATTTTTCATTTCAGTTTCGGTTTCGGTTTCGGTTACAATTTTCAGCCTATTTCAGCGGTTTATTTTGAATTTTGGTTTCGATTTCGGTTGGCATTCCTGAGTAAAAAGGGGAAAGTTGAACATTCAAAATTCGAAAATAAATATGCCTTGGTTTCACGAATGGAGGGGAGCTACAAAAATTAATTTTCGGTTTTATTTTTGATTCCTATCTTACATACAGATAGAAAATTGATTGAGAAATCCGAAAAAAACTGATTTGAAGGTTGGATCTCGCTCCCAAGTGCCCCAGAAGTATCTACAATTGATTTTTTTTTATCGGCGATTCGGCATTTTTTTTTACTGAGAATTCAAAAAAAATAGTTTGAGGGTGGTATCGCATATCCTTGAGTTCCCAACCCAAAAGGATCCACAATCCCTAAAACTGGAAATTTTTATTTCATGTTTTTAAAATTTTAGTGTGTTTGGAGCTCTTTTTGGGACACAGAGGCGTAGGTAATATGGTCCTCTAATCAGATCATTTTGGATTCTTGATAAAATCCCAGATCTTATTACGATAAGTTGTGATGTTTCCCAAGATACGTGCAAAAGAAATGGAACATATTTTTTTCAAACTTGATTTTCCTCCCTCTTTTGAAACCAACTTACTTACTCTCTCAGTTCGAATCAGTGAAAAATCACTGATAAACAGTCAGAATTGCAGCACAGGAAAATAGCGATTTTTCACCGCGATTATTCAAAGGATTTCACAGATTTTTCAGTAAATTTCATAAATATCACTGAGTTTTCAGTGAATTTTCACTGATTTTCAGTGATTTCTTTCACTGGCTTGCTTCCAGTGAAAAAAAATTTCACTGATTTATTACTGTGCTGCAATTCTGACTGTTTTTCGGTGATTTTTGATAAATTTCACTGATTCAGAAATGAGAGAGTACACATATACGTAGGTTTGGAAAAGTCAACAATTCGACCAGTGGCGTAGCCAAGGGGGGGGGGGGCAACTGGGGCGATCGCCCCCATGGCCTTTTTTTTAAAAAAAATTTTGAGCAAAAAAACGTCTGTTTTGAACATTACAAATTCAATTTTTTCAAAGCTTCGCCCTCGCTTCGCTTGGGCATGAACAAAATCATAATTACATCAACTAATTGAGGCAATATTGCAAAAAAATGCTCCCTTTTAACCCCTTCCCCTAAAACCTTCTAGTTATCCAAGTCTTCACACCCTCTTTGTACCCTTCTGAAATATAAGCTTCCAATGCCACTGGCCACTGCATAAATTTGTCATTATTTTTGGTTTTCAAGTTCAAAATAATTGGCATGGAAGTTGTTTGCTCCAAAATTTAAGTATTTTTCTGCAACTTTTACCTAAATATTTATGAAAATGATTCCAAATTTAAAGAAATTTTGTGGCGAGGGAGGGAGGGAGGGAGGGCTAAACTTGAAATTTTTTAAAAATTTACTTAAAATTTCTCAAAAAAATTTTGAAAGCTCTGACCTCCTCCCCCCCCTCAATGAGACTGGCTACGCCACTGAAAATATGTAGTGAAAAAATACTTGCTATGTTTCAAAACAACCACAGAAAATTTGACATAAAATCTCGTTCTTGCCCCCCCCCCCTTGACAAAATCCTGGCTACGCCACTGAATTCGACAATTTCTTTATATTATTCTTATCTCATTCATTAAAAATATTGAGAAATTCAACCAAAACGTTAGATTACGACGAGATATTTCAATTTCAATGTAAAACCAAAAACTACGTGGAAAAAATGAGCACAAATAGAGAGAAGGGTACTTATGCAGCAAGTGTACGTATGCGTACAAAACACCCTGCAGCTCTCGATTATACTTTTACGTACTTCATAGGCCGAATTTTAACATAATACGCGTACAATGGAGGCGTTTCAGGAGCCACGTCCGTAGCTCTATACTCGCTCGTACATTATCCGTGTAATTATGTAGTCTATACGCATTTATATTATTTCCAGATAGTCCATACCATAGGATATTATAATTTTTTCCGACACTTGACGCGAGAAGGTTGCCTCACTTATTGCCCGTATATAGGTCGATGTGTCCTTAAAAAACTTGGAAATGTTGAAAAATGTAGAATTTCTGGAACGACGACGACGTAATCGATGATGGAACCGGTGTGATAATCGTGATACGTAAATAAACGAAAAAAATGCTGGAGATTCGAAGTAAAAGAAATAGAGAAGAATTCGATACGCGCTGGAAAACGCCTTCGGGAAGTCAAAATATGTCCTTATAATGTTGTGAATTATTTTGTATAAAATTCAAGCGTACGGCGCGGCGGCGTGAGGCGTATTTTAGACCGTAATGTGGTTTATATTACGATTATACAGTTATATTCGTATCTTCATCTTATGTATGGCAGAAGAAAGCACTTGGACTGAGAAAGAGTCGACGAACAGCGTTACAAGTTTACGCGGATTGCGGTTTTCATTTCGTCGGTGTACGTGAAGTTTTCACGAACTGAGGAGCGAGGGTGAGTGAGCCTTTAATGGGTGTGATGGAGGTTTGCAATTAGGTTCTCGAGAAGTTGCGACAAGATTTAAGGGTTGTTGCGGATACGATCTTTGTTGCGTAGAGTTGGAGAGTTGGACGTGTAGATGGTTTGCTCGGTGCGGAATGTTGGCATTTGGAGCTAGCTGGGGAAAGTGGTTTGAAAGGAAAATTGGTGTTTTGTTTGGTATTTTTTATGGGTTTTGTTCTTTGAAGTTTTTGGTGTGAATTTTGAGCGAAATCGAAGAAATATGAGGTTGTGGTTGAGGAGGGGGGGGGAGGATGATTCGTCAGTATTTCGTTTGAAGTAAATATTTCACGATCTCTCTCGGTGTTTAATTTTACGTCATACTGTGCAACTCCAAAATAAAAAAAGAGTTTGAAAATATAATAAAAATTGCCCTGAACCTGAGAAAAATTTTACAAGATCTTGGGTAATTTCGTTAAGAAGCTGTAAAATAAAAATTGATCGAATAATGATTCATCTTCGTTCAAAATAGCTCTAAAATTTCTTAACTATTAAGAATAATCTTCAACTTTGGACACAAAAAGGTTGAATTTTCCATAAAAGCTGTTGAAAAGATTTCAAAAAATTACACAAATTTTACTTTAGAACCAAAAATTTATTTTTAGGGAATTGCGCTCTACTAAAATGTCACACGAAAACTAGTCAGTTTGAAGAGATTTTTCCAAGTTCTCAAAAGTCCAACAAAAAAATCATTATCGATTCGTCAAAATTTTTCCAATTTTTTTTTTTAAATGTAATAAAATATCATTATTATGTCAGTGGTGGGCTATTCTGCATCAACTCGAACCAAAAATAAAGTCGGGTCTTCCAATTTTGCTCAATTTTTTTTTCGAGTATCCCTTGATGGTCTATGCACATAACAACCATAATTTTTTTCTCTTCTTATCTTCAAGGGGGTTTCGTAATTTTCATGCAATTGCGATTTTTTGACCAATTCCCCAACTTTAAAGGCTCACATCTCGAGATGGATTGTACTTGGGGAAAAACTGTTCGCGGATTTTGAAAAAGAATGGCTAGACGATTTTAAAACGATAATCAAATTATTTTGAAAAGCTCAAAATTAAACTTTTGTGCGAAAACTCAACTTTCATGATGAATGATGAGTATAAAAGATAAAGGCTAAATTTAAAAATTTGAAAAAATTACAATGAAGAGTCCTTCTTACCCTTTTTCCAACGAACAAATTTTCAAAATGGATCTCGATACCCCTGAGGGGCACAGGGGTACTCAACTTTGACCAAAATTCAAAAAAAGTATAAAAAGTAAAGTAACATATTGATTTCTACTAATTCAAAGATGCTGAGTTCGAATACGTACTCAGTTTTTTGATTCGACCCTTCAGTAGTCCCCTAGCCCCCAAATTTTGAAAAAAAACGCATGCAAAAAAATGAAAATAACTTGTGGCACATCGATTCTCACTAATGTCGTCGAGTTCGAATATCGACTCAATTTTTCGATCCGACCCCCACCCTCCGCGCGCTTCAATCAATTTCTTCACATAATTACAAAAAAATCGCTCGGGTATGGGGCTCTGATGGTTGAAAGTTTTTCGAATGAGTGTAAACATCATGAAATCAAAAGAAAACGAATTTTTATGAAAATTGACTGGAAATTGAGGGAACCAATTTTTTTTTTAGCTGAGATAGGATTGTTTCTGATTTTTTCGAGCCGAGAGTACGATTTTTCTCTTTTCTCAGCTCTTTGAACTCGAAACGAAAATTTTACAGGAAAAATATCATTATTTTCTAACGCAGTTTTTCTGGCTAAAAATGCTATTTTGCAATTTTGTGGGGATGGGAAAGCTACCTCTTCTGCTTTCATATTCGTTACAGTCTTGAACTTTTTCAATATTTCAACTACTTTTTGCCATAGGTACGGTAGTTTGTGTGACTGATGCAATTTTAAAAATTTCCGGAACATTTTAAACATAATTTGAAGTTGTTTTTTTTTTAATTTTCCCAAGTTTTTGTTCAATTTTTATCAACCAGGGTGTCTAACGAGTCTGTTAAGTCAAGCTGGTCTGATAAGTCAAGCTTTTTGACGAATTTACTCTAATTTTTTCAAAAGTTCAAGCTTTTTTTCAAAAATAAAAAACAAACTTCCATTTACCCTTAGTAAATAATTTTTTTTTAAAGTGAAAAACATACAAATTTTTCAGTTAATATTCGTTATTAGGGTTCTATTTTTTTTTTTTTTTTGAAAATCACCAATTTTTCTAATCTTAGCCCACGCTTTGTTCGGGCATATAAGATCTAAAATTTATATACTTAAGAGATAGGGACTAAAGATTTCGTCTCCTTTTTAATACTAAAACACTGATTGAAACAATGATGAATTTCTCGCTTTTGAATGCCTTTTTCTTCTAAAATTTTCTCCCTCGCTTCGCCCGGGCTCAGTGAATTTACCCAATTTTATTTTCAAAATAATGGTATGAACCTTCTTCATTTTCAGCAAATACAATTAATGTTTTCAAGTGAAAAAAATTGTCCTTCTCATTCATAAAGGGACTCGGCAACGATCTAAATTGGAATTTTCAAAAATGTTTCAATTTTTTTGGAAAGCGATCTGGTGATGAGTGTGTAGTTATCGTTTTTTTGTTTTTTTATGGAAGTCAAAACATCACACGAAAAGAAAAATCGAATTTTAATAAAAGAATTTCAGATCATAGGTGCTCTTTTTTCAAAAATTTTCGCCCTCGATTCGCTCGGACTCAGTGATTTTACACAATTCTTCTTCAAAATTATGATATGAATTCTTCTCTTTTATCTCAGACAATGGAATATTTTGAAACGGAAAAAAATTGTCTTAATTTATTAGAAGACTTGAAGGTGATCTCAAATGAAATTTTAATTTTTTTTTACAGAGGAAGAGGTTATATTAAAGAATTTATTAGGTACCTATAGTTTTTCTAAGTCATAAAAGTGACAGAAAAAACGCAAGAATTTTTGTTTTCTACCTTCTTAATTATAAATTAGTGAAAATTATCGAAAATCACTGAGAAATAGTCAGAATTGCAACGCAGGAGAAAATCAGTGAAAATTTTTTTACTGAAAACGAATCAGTGTGAAAAATCACTGAAAAATCAGTGAAATTTATGAAATTTGCTGAAACATCAATGAATTTTTTTGAAAAATCAGCGAAAATTTTCTGAAAATCAGTGAATTTGGCTGATTTTTCCTGTGCTGCAATTCTGACTATTCATCAGTGACTTTTCGCTGATTCAGAATGAGAAAGTAGTTTCAAATTCAATACGACTAGTCCGCAAATTTTCTCCTTCTCAAAAATACGAGTCGACAAATTTCTCCTTTTTAAATAAATATTAGTAGGAAAATTTTTCATTTTCACCCCCTCCCCCGAGATTTTCACCCAAGTTTCGTCTCTGATTATTGTTATTTTCATGTTGAACTTATAAACATGTTTGTTTTTTATAAAATCACTTTGTACTCGTGGAGTGAATTCTAATCTTTTATCGTTTTCTTGAAAACGTAAGTACTGTTTGTTTGTAATCTATGACTTCGTTGCTTGTCATGAAGATATAGAGTAGCTACAGGCACACAAACGTGTAGCCTTGGTGGTGGAGTGGGGGGTGACAGCTCCATCCAGGCAAACAGACGCATAAAATTTTTTGTTGGGGTGGCCCTCAAAAAAGTCATGCAAAAAGTCATCCCAAAAGGTCAAGCTAAGTCAAGCTTTCTATACTCAACAAATTTTGTTGGACACCCTGTCAACATTTGAACGATCTTTGAAACATTTCCATCAGTTTATAGGCTTTTTCATAAAATTTTAAATTGCATTCGACGAATTTTATAATATTTAAATTCCCCTTCCCTCATTTTATAGATTTTCTCGACGATTTGAAACAATTCTGCTGGGTACGATTTTTGATATTTTGAAGAACTTCAAAAAATTATGGTCCGAAAGCAATTGTAGTTATTAATGCTGCGTCATGAAAATTTTTCAAATATGCTCCGCCGAGCCAGATAATGTAAAAAATATGAACGACTAAACGATCAAGACCCCTCTGCTTCTGCTGCTGCCTGCTTCTTCCTCATAGAACAACATGCAGCACTACACCTATAAGTATGCATATGCAAATAAGACTGGAAAGAATCTTATAAAAGCATAGCGTTATAGAATACCTGCATTAAGTACTCGATAAGGTATCACCTATTGGTGTCTGGGCAGACATTAGACAAGACAAGGAAACAAATATACATATACGCGATACGAAGAACGGTCGCGTAATAATGCTATGCAGAAAAAATACCTGTAATATTCATATTGGCCGCGAGGCTTTGCTCAATTAAGTCTACACCACATACGAGGTGTACAAAAGATATGGAAATTGTTACACTATCGACCATCTAGGATAAATGTTAAAAGTTGAAAAAATAAACATATTGGTTAGATTGAATTTACCTTTGCAAGCTTTACGATGGGTAATCGGCTTGTCCGGATCTCTGTAGTATCCTTCTTTGCAATAATGACAGTAACGACCGGCGGTATAATGTCGACAATTCAAACATACTCCGCCGCTAACCCGGCCGGATAACTTGTACAGGTCCATGTTGAAACGACACTTTCTGGCGTGTTGATTACAATTGCAAGCTACAAACGAGACAGAGAGAGAAAATAAAATGAGTAAACAATCGTACCTTATGTACCTAGGGAAATACGAGAAAATTGGAGGGTCTAGCCCGGACCCAGGGGCGATGAGCCACACGACACGTGTATGTGGTGCGAACGAATGATATGGTCAAGTCGAACGTGCGGTTTGATTTTGATGGATGGGTTCGGTGGTTTGGATTTGGACGGATGGAACGGATGGTGCAGTTCGTGGGATTTGAACGACGCGACGTCGTTGTCCTTTAATTGTTCGTTCGGTCGAGTAATTGGTTGCTCGGTGGTGGCGAAAGCTCGCGTCGCAGCGGTCGATTGATGGGTCGGTATGGAACGCTGCGGACGCAGCAGTTGTAGATGTGATTGATTAGATGATAAGATGAGGTGTGAGGAGAGGGAGAAGATATAGAGGGCCTGGGCGAAGGCCGAAATGAAATGGAAAGTTGTATGTAAGCGATTGAGACGAACACCAGAGCTGACAATGTAAAGAGTTAATTGGTGATTGTGAAGGAGGGGTATTGGCTCTCGGTCGTGTCTTTGGATTAATTAAAGCTGGTGTAACGGAGAGATGATTAAGATGGGTGGGTATGCGATTAGATGTGGCTTGATGAAAGTATTTTGGTACTGGGTGTTTTGAGAGGTGAACGATGGTTCGAGGAAGATTTAGGTTTTGATGTTTGGGGGATGAGAGGAGGAGAAGGAAAAGTTCAGGGTAAGGGAATAAAAAAATCGAATTTTTCCCCGGCTGAAATTGACGAAATGAGATTTTATCACGAAATATCAAGGATTCGTGTTGGAGCGGATCGAATTTCGCTTTTAAATCAATTTTCTATTGATAGGTTCGAATACCGGAATATTGATTTTGATTTCTCAGGTCGACGTTTTTATACTTTTGAAATGCTGTTTGAAGTTTAATGGGTGAATTTTATAGTATTTTTCACGCTGATCATGAAAAAAGCAGTGAGAACATTCCATCATACAAGGATTTTTCACAATTCGAATTTTTTGTTGGAAAGTTTTTCTACTTTTTTTTGATAATTTTTGACACTTGAAGTCGATTTTCTGAGAAAAGAAAGGGTTCTGTGAAAAAAATGAATGGAACATAAATTGTAGAGCGTAAGATTTCCTTTCTGTAAAGTCCGATTAGTTTTTTTCTTAGGAGGCTTAGTTTGTGAGATATTTTCAATTTGTTTAAAAAAAAGTTTAACTTTAAACTAAAATATTTCGAAAGCTAAGCCTCCTAAGAAAAAAACTAATCGGACTCTAGGAAAAGGAAATTTTACGTTCTACAATAAATTGATGTTCAATTCATTTTTTTCGTAGAACCCTTCCTTTTCTCAGCAAATCGACTTCATGTGTCAATAGTTATCAAAAAATCAGGAAAAGTGTTCAACAAAAAATTCAAATTGTGAAAAATCCTTGTATTGTGTGATGGAATATTTTCACTGCTTTTTTCGTGATCAGCGTGGAAAATACTATTAAAATCACCCATTCAACTTCAAACAGCATTTTTAACGTCGACCTGTTTTTTTTTTCAAAGTTTATTGCCGAGATTTCGAAACTCAACTTTTTTGACCTTGTCAAATCTTTGATTTTTTTTTAATTTTTGGGGATGAAATGATGAAATTAATAAAATGAAGCCCTGGATTGAGAAATTTTCAACAATTCTAGTAACGAATTGAATTTCTTTTGAATGTGAATAAAATTGGTAAAAGTTTTATAATTTTCTCAAGTTGAAAATTATGAATTTTATCAAGTTTCTCATAATGAATGTTCGGACATTTCAGGAATAATTTAACAATTCTAATAATTTACTTAATACATTTGGGGCTAAAAAAATTTCAAAGAAAATTTCGACAAAGGTCGTACAAAACTTTAGCAAAAATCTCTCGAGTAAAAAAAAAATGACTAAAATTGACCAAAGAATAGGTATATCTATTTATGTACTTACTACTTATCATAAAAATTGTTCAAAATGTTGCAAAACTTGTTTGAAATCCTAATACGTTGTTACCTCGCTCTGAAAAACCTGGCAAAGTCAGAGAATATCATAGATTTGGAAAAAATTCTGAATTTTTAAATTTTCTCTCCAAAACTCGCGAATTTCTTTTTCAAATTTTACGTTAGACATTTCTTCTCTTGATCATCGAGATTGAAATAGGTACCTACCTATTGAAAAAAGTAATGAAATTCCTTCTTTTCTGATCCTTTTTCTGTAAAATTTTTGCTCTCGTTTCGTCAAGTATGAGGCTCAATAAATTTAAAATTTGTGTGTTTGTTTAAAAAGTTTGAAACAAAAATTTCGATGCTCAAGCAATTGAATAAACCTCCCCCCCCCCTCCAAGAAAAATTTAACATTTTGAAGCAGAAAAAATACCCTTTCTCAAATTTGTCGGGATTTAATCTTAAAAAAAACGAAGTGCTCTTTCGTTTCTTGCACAAAGATGTCTGGTAAATTTGAAAAAATTGGTTTTAAAAACTTGGAAAAAGTAAAGAATTTCATTTTTTTTTTTAAATAGTAGCATCATGTTAACGGAATTAAAAATATTATCAACATGGTTCAATTAAGTATGTATTATAAAAACTGTTGAAATAAATTTTCATCGAAATCGTTACAAATATGGTCAAGTTGACAAAAATTTTATGAAAAACAAAAAATTAATGACCAAAAAATTACAAAAATGTCGAAAATTAAAAAAAAAAATGTTGCAAAATTTTCTGAATATCATACAAAATGGTACATAGGTACATACAAACTTGGCAATTTAAAAAAAATCCATTTTAATACCATTTTGATCAAACTCTACAACATTTTGAAGATTTTTTCCTGATTAAAAGAACAGAAACAAAATTTTTTATTCGCGCAAAGAATTTCTGTGCCCTCGTCATGTTTTTTCATCACGATTTTCATTTAAATTCCAACAATGATTATATTTCTTACCATTTTAATGTTTTTTTTGAGTCAACTGCTACATTATTTTTAAAAAATTTTTCAATTTTTGCATTTTTGATCATTTTTTTTTTTTACTTACGAAATTCGTTATAATTTTTGAAAATATTTCTGATTTAATTTTCAAAACATTTTTGATCATTTTTTAAATTTATGACTCTCTTGATTTTCGACAATTTTCACTGTGTTTTTATTAAATTTTATGGAAATGTTGGTGAGTTTTTTTTTTTGGAATTTTCGACATTATTCATGATATTCGGAAATTGCTTACGATAATGATTTAAGATAATTTTTAGAAATAAATATTTAAGTAATAAACATTTTTACAAAGTTTTTAAATTATTTTACTAAATTTTCAGTAAATTTCATAAATTTTTGACCATTAAAATTTCATCAATTTTTTAAAAAACATTCGTGGATTATCCAAGTTCGACCATTTCGACGTCGAAGATTCTCATCAGTTTTTATTTACCACCTTTTTAACGTTTTTTTAGCTAATTTTTTGATCATTTTGACCATTACTTTTCACGACAGGCAAGTTCAATAGGATATTTTAGTCTATGGTATAAAGCTTTTGTCATTCCCTAGTCCTAAATTTTTCAAGTTTTATTGACATTTTTTTTCTTTTTTTACCGAAATTCATGATCAATATTTTTCCGAATCAATTTTTCAGAAGCTTAGAGGAAATTGGACAGAATTTGGTGGAAGTAACGATTTTTACTCTGAATCCATGGAATTCTATTCCTCGAATCAGTGTGGTTGGCAAAAAATTGGTACCTATTTCAATTTTTTTTATTTTAACATCGAATCGATATCGGAAGTATTTTCCTTCCTTCACCATTTTATCGACTCAAAATTTCGAAATTTGGATCTTTCAAGAAATGTGTGACCCCATGACTTTCAGATATGAACAATTGAAAAAATATTTGCCCGTTTGATATTAGTTACCAGCACTAAATCAGTCGAATTTCAGATCCTACAACGCAACGCGACCAGAATTCAACAATAAAACCACCCCTTTCCTCCCTCTTTCGGTGGCAATGGCCATTACATCGAAAAAAAATTTCACAAGATACTTTTCGCAACATTATTTTAAAATGTTCCGCAGACAGGTAAATAAAATGAAAATCTTTTTAAATTACACTCTCGGTGCAATTACCACCTCCCCTGACGCCGTTGCTTTTTCTTCGTCGCGTTTTTGCGCACATTAATACGACGATGCAGCAAATAACAATACAATCTTTCCATTAGTACGCCGCAAATGCGTGCAATTTTCCTCGTTTTATTTTCTACGTGTTTCCATTCGAAAAGGCCGGACGATCGAGGAGGGGAAATCCGACACCTTAAATGAGACCCATCGTACAGAATGGATTCCCCATCGGGAAACATATGTTTACATTATTTGGTCGCTTTTGCCTCCCTTTTCGTCTCGCGGATTCATTCCGTATAGACGATTCTTTTGTACGCATCGGCCGTATTCATTTTTATAGCGAGTACAAGTAGGATTGCGAAGCGTCGAATGAGCCGAGTATATTTTCACTTGGTCGTAACAAAAATACATTACATTCAACAGCCTGGAGAAGTAAAGTGGGGGTGGAGGAGAAAGGTGGTAAAAAAAACACATACGTCGTATCACTTCCGTAATAACGACTCCAGCTTATATTATGCTCTCGATTTTAGGTCAATTACTTTTTTCCCTCTGTTCAGCCTACGATTCAGTTTTTATTGGCAACTACGCCAAATTAGACATTGCAAGTCGTTTACGTACTTACTAAAAAAAATAGTTTTTTTTTGATAATAATCCCTCTTTGAGATCCCCTTAGCTCCGCTCACTTTGGGATGAGGGATCAAATTTTTTTTGAAAAGTTCTCACTTAAAATAAACCACTTCATCAATCCAGGAAACGTTTCTTTCATCAGCTCCAATAAACCATGCGTTTTTATGTGGTGGGAGGGGATTTGAAGGGGTTTTGAATCATAACTAACGACTTTCCAATTTCCTTTTGTTTTTTTTCTACCCAAAATCTGAAAATAACAACTGTAAAAACCCACAAACTGTATTTCATCCGTGATTTTTGTTTTTATTCATTAATTTTGACTAAAACCAATGCCAAATAGACCAAAAATTCGAATTACGAGAGGGTAAAAAACCTCAGATTGTGAATTATGTTCATATACTTTGGAGATGAGGCAATGTTTTCATTCGCTTGTAAAGAGACAAAACTTCATGACTTTTTATTGAAATATCAATGTACTTACTAAATACTTTTATTTTTATATTTTTTCAGCATTTTTAAAATAGTTTTTCAAAACATACTCTCATTTTTTTGAAAAAAAAAAATCATTAGATATTTTTACATTTTATTACAATTCAGAAAAACAGTGTTGCCAATATTAATTCAAAATTTAAACATTATACCTTTTTTTTGAATGAAATGTAATTTTTTATTAAAATTTTAATGCACTAGTAAATTTTTTCCATTTTTATTTTTTTCAAAACTTTCAACTTTTTAATACCTTCTAACTTTTTTCTTATTTTTTCTTATTTTTCTTTTTTCAAAAGATACCCAAATTTTTTTGAATAAAATATATCTTACAAGCTTCGGAGATTGGACATAGGTTACTTTTTAATAACTTGGTCATTTTTTTCAAGTTTGGTTACCTTTTTTTACTTTTTTAGGTCAAAATGTTGCCGAAAGTTACTTTTTTGGTCTAAAAGTTACTAAGATTTACTTTTTTTGGTCAAAAAATTACTATAAGTCGCCTTTTTTGGTCAAAAAGTTACTAAACGTTACTTTTTTTGACCAAAAGTTACTTAAAGTTAATTTTTTGGTCAAAATTTTTGTCAGAAAATCAAGTTACTTTTTTTGATCAAAAAGACTAATGGTTACTTTTTTGGTCAAAAAGTTCCAAAGTTACTTTTTTTGGTCAAAAAGTTGCTAAAGATTACTTTTTTGGTCAAAAAGTTACTAAAAGTTCTTTTTTTGGTCAAAACGTTACTAAAAGTATATTTTTTGGTCAAAATTTTCTTGTCAAAAGTTTATCAAGTTACTTTTTTTTGACCAAAAAAACTAATGGTTACTTTTTTGGTCAAAAAGTTAAAAAATTTACTTTTTTTGGTCAAAATGTTACTAAAAGTATATTTTTGGCCAAAAAGTTACTTACTAAAAGTACATTTTTTGGTCAAAATTTTTTTGTCAAAAAGTTATCAAGTTACTTTTTTATGACCAAAAAGACTAATGGTTACTTTTTTGGTCAAAAAATTACAAAGTCACTTTTTTGGTCAAAATTTACTTACTAAAAGTTTATTTTTTGGTCAACATTTTTTTGTCAAAAATTTACCAAGTTACTGTTTTTGACCAAAAAGACTAATGGTTACTTTTGGTCAAAAAGTTACTAAAAATTACTTTCTTGGTCAAAAAATTACTAAACGTTACCTTTTTTGGTCAAAAAGTTACTAAAAATTAATTTTTTTTTCACCAAAAAGACTAATGGTTACTTTTTTTGGTCTAAATGTTACTGAAAGTTACTTTTTTGTTCAAAAAGTTGAGAAATTTTTTTGGTCAAACAGCTATTAATTGAATTTAAATAATACTGTCATTTCTCCATCAAATAAATTTCATGAAATAAACACCAATTGAAATTGAAATTTTTTTTTAGTTGAAGCTTATGTAAAGCTTATTTTAGAACTACCTATTTCAGAGAGAAATACAGTTATGAAAAAAGATACCGGAATGGGGGGGGGGGATTTATTTTTAAAAAATCATTGAAAAATTGATTACTTTTTGTCTCAAAAAAGGTTACTGAAGTTACTATTTTTTTTCAAAATTTGTGCCCCATGTCTGACCTTGAACATGTTCACATGAGGTATATTAGAATTTATAAAAACAGTGTTGCCAATATCTATTCATTCAAAATTCAAACACTACATATATCTTATTTTTATTTTTTATTTTTTTGAATAAAATGTATATCTTGGATATTTCTACAATATGTTACAATTTCAAAAGATCACTTTTTAAAAAAAAATCAAAGTGTACAATTTTTATTAAAACGCCAATGCACTTTTTAAAAAATCATCTTTTAATTTAAGTGAGCAGCATTGCCAGCAATACAATTTTAAACTTCGATTTTATAATTTTTTAAAAATCATATTTGGCAACGCTGAAAAAAAGTCGAATTATTTTGTTACATAAATTCATCCATCAGTTTTGCAATATCGACTTCAATCTGATCTTGATGGATATGCAAAACAGATATTAGATGATTCAACTGAAGAAAATCTTCTTTGAATAGAAAAAATTAGAAAAAAAGTCCATCTCAGTTGGAAATTCTTGACCCCTTCTCCCATCAGCCAATTTTGGTTCGCCCCGGAGTATGTTTCTTTCTGTTTAGATTTTGAAGGGTGCAAAAAAAATTGAAAAGATTTTTGAGAATTTGAATACGAAATTTAAATGGAACCTGACTGATAGTGAAAAAAATCAACGTACTTTTCCCTTCTGGGTAAAAATCTTAGATCATGGATGGATATGTTCAAATGTACTTAATTTAGAGATGAGACGATAGAGACAAAACTTCATAACTCTGTATTCAAATGTCAATGTACCTTAATATTTTTTCAATTATTTTTTCAACATTTTAAAGGACATCTTTCAGTTTTTTTCTTATTTTTTAAATATAGTTTCTTTTTTCTAAAAATATATACTACTTTATATTAAAATATCAATGCACTTTTTTTCCTATTTTTTTCTTATTTTTTAAATACTTAAATACTTTTTTCAGTTTTTTTCTTGTTTTTGGAAATATTTTCGTTTTTTCAAGTCTAAAATAATGTCATTATGTCTTCATCTGAAACCATTACTATACGTTAGGTTGCGCAACGTTACACTAAAACGTTTCATTTTTCAAATCCTTCTCCTCCCTTCAGCCCTAAGACATATCCATGTCAACATCTCGAGGTTGACATTTTTCCAAGGAAAAAAAAGGATCAAAAAAGGGATCTCAGATGGAATAATTTTTTCGAGGGAAACCATCCGCGGTTTCGTAGATATTAGCCATCGAGTCGAGGTTAATTTTAATTAAGATTTCGGCTGGTTTCTCTGCTGGCTGAAGTCGGTTTCGAGACGACGAGGACGACGACGCCGAAAATATTTATAATTTCGAAGGTTTAAACTTTTCATCGGTGTAGTCGTCGCGTCTTATGCATTATAAATCCGCGATTTTATGTTTTAATTAAATGACTTACACCAGTCGTCGCAGCGTGCACTACGCTAGAACTTCCGTTTAAGAAGTTTTTGTCCTGGCTGAGTACATGGTTCGAGGAAGAAGAGGGCTTGTACACGGCGCACACGACACTAACGAGTTTTCAATATTAGAAATAACCTCGTCGAGTTTTTTTAATTAAAAAGAAAAACCTGCGCTGTTTTCGGTTCGGCGGAAAAAAATTTCCAATGACGCCCTCGAGAAGAGCGACGACGATGACAAACTCACTAATATATTTTTTTCTCTTCTTCCACAGTTCCATAAAGAGTTTTCAAACTCGACGAGAGAATAAAAATTCAATTTCGAGTTGACGCGTCGTCGTTTACGTCTCATCGGATCGCGGCGCGGTGTTTCCCCAACGGATATGCCAACTCGTTCGTCGTTCGCCAGGTAAGATATCTACCATCTTGAAAGAAAACTTTTTAAAAAGCAAGAGTGCTTTTCTAATAACTCGACGCGATGGCTCGGTACGGGAATAAGAATAAAAGAGTGAAGTTTCGCTTTTGTATGACGTTGTCGTATCGTCGTCTCTGCAAACGTAAACATCGAGTCCGAACAATTGGAGAAACTTTTATTAGCCCGTCATTATTTGGCGAAATGAACTCACTTCGGCGTGTTTCGTCTGTTCCACGC
Source organism: Pseudococcus viburni (assembly GCA_033439095.1). Lineage (NCBI taxonomy): Eukaryota > Metazoa > Arthropoda > Insecta > Hemiptera > Pseudococcidae > Pseudococcus > Pseudococcus viburni. Next base: position 637,833 of record JAVBJF010000122.1, read on the forward strand.
CTGGCCTAGATCCCCCTATCGGTGTATAAACAGAATCACTCGGATGCTGCGATTCTCCCTTATGTTGGCCGAGCACCATGATGCAGAGGAGGTCTAATATCGCATTTATCAATTTACGACCCCTTCTTTGCGAACTCGAATTGGCTTTAAGCGAGATTTATTGTATAGTTTAGTCGTCGAGCGAAAAGCCGACGCTGGACATGTGTGGAGGGGTGCAGGGCGATGTTTGTATAGTAAACAAGGCGTTCATATTACTTCGAAACGAATGACCCTTAAAGGGACATTCGCAATATTTATATATCTACTTCCTTCTTTGCGATTGTCGGATGTGTGTACAGGGTGTCCTAAAATGTTAAATGAGTGACAGTAAGACTATTATTGTTTGGTGAGAGATGTATAGGGTTGATTTTGATGGGCTGGGGAGATCTGGAGGAGAAAGTGTTAGTGTCGAGGAAAATTTGTATCTGGACTGATGATGGAATTATTAGCTAAGTATATAATTTAATTGCCTCTTTTAAAAAGAGATATCGATAATAGGTTTCGAGAATTTTTTAAAAATGGCTATAAAATTGAAAATTGGTCGTAGAAATGGGCAGATTATTCGCTGGAGAAGTGAATTTCTTCTCCAAGTTCGTGAAGGTGCCTGAGAACTATTGGTAGTATTTCTTTTTGGGTAATTTTTTCGTCAAATGGGCCAAAAATTGCTGGTTGGGGTTACCGACTATTTTCAAATTTTGCATGTGGATAGAGGTCATAAAAATATGAAAAATGGAGCAAACCAGAGATCCTGACGATTTTTTATGGCTGAGTTATGGAACATTGAAATTTTACAAAATGGCGACCAAGCGTACGTAATTCACTGATTTTCACTGATTTTTCTGCTGATTTTATAAATTTTACTGGCTTTTCAGTGAATTTTCACTGATTTTCCAATGATTTTTTTCACTGATTTGTTTTTATTGAAAATTTTCTCACTGATTTTCTCCTGTGCTACAATTCTGACAGTTTCTCAGTGATTTTCGATCATTTTCACTGATTTATAAAAGAGAGAGCAGGCTCGATTTGGAGACTTACATTTTTTTTTTTTTTGAAAGAGAAACGAAAAATATTGCTTCCATTTTTAAAATCGAGAACTACCTAATTTTCAAAACAGCGGGCTTTTTATGTGTATGGGTGGCGTAGTTCCGCAGAAGCATATTTTGGATTTTTGCCTTTGCACACTGGGTACTTGAGTCTGAAACCCCTCGTTTTTTCTCCATTTGTATGTGGGACAGAAAAAAACCCACTTTAACACGTACTTACATGGATTCATTTCATACCCATTAAGCCAAAGTTTATGGAAAACGGTTGGCACAATAGATTGGGGTCAATTTTTAAAGTTGAAAAAATGCATCATTTTCGCCCCTTTTTTCAAGACTGAATTAACAAAAAAAAAAAATGGGGAATTGGAGTTGCGCCCTATCAAAATGAATGAAAATTTCACGAACAACACAGTGATAATAGTGAAAATGTAATTTGAGCATTTTTGAGTAATTTTGTGCCCAAAATCAGGTCAATTTTTCAGTATTTTCAGAAAATTGACGCGTGACTAATTAAAATGGGGTAGAATTTCTCAAAAAACTTGGAAATGTTTACCAAAATCATTTTGGAGCAATTTTTTAACAATTTTGAGTATTTTAAAATAATTGACGTGTGATTTATCAAAATGGGGTAAAATTTTGCCTAAAGTTCAAATATTTCAACCAAAATTTGCTTTAATCAACTTTTGAAGTTTTTAAGCACTGTCAAATTTTCAAGTAAGTATTTGAAAAAATTGGCATTAACCTATAGGAATGGGATAGGATTCCGACAAAATCCAAACATTTCAAGCAAAATTTTTGTAAACTACTCCTGTAAATTTCAAACACATAACAATTAGTTATTACTTTTAAAGAATTGTTTTGCTACTTTCGTTTGTTCAGAAAATTTTTTGATCACGACTTTTGATTTTCTTATGAAATGTTATCATATTTTGATAGGTTGCATACTTAATGCTTTTTTGAAACAGTCCAAAAATCTTCTCTGTCAAAGGCTCAAAATTCTTAAAAGTAGATCAAAGCAATTTGTTTTAAAATTTTGAATTTTTGACGAAATTTTACCCCATTTTGGTTGGTTAAGTACATAGCAATTATTTGAAGGTACTCAAAAATTGACCGGTTCTCGAAATTGTCAAAAATTGTTCCAAAATGATTTTGGTCAACATTACCAAGTTTTTGATGAAATCCTACTCCACTTTCATAGGTCACATGCCAATTTTTGGAAAATACTTAAAAATTGACCGGATTTTGGGTTCGAAAATGCTAAGAAATGCTGAAATTACATTTTCACCAAGTACTATTTTTTGCAGCTCGTGAAATTTTAACATATTTCGATAGGTCGCGTGTCCATTATTTTGTAATACTTACTTAGAAATTTTCCTGTGCTCAAAATTTTCAAAAATAAAATTAACTTGATTTTGGGCTCAAAATTGCTCAAAAATGTTCAAATTACATTTTCATTAATATCTTTGTGCTGCTCGTGAAAGTTTACTCCATTTTGATAGGTCGCCTGTCTATTATTTAATAATACTTACTTAAAAATTTTCCTGTGCTCAAAATTTTCAAAAATAAAATGAACTTGATTTTGGGCTCAAAATTGCTCAAAAATGTTCAAATTACATTTTCATTAATATCTTTGTGCTGCTCGTGAAAGTTTACTCCATTTTGATAGGCCGCCTGTAAATTATTATTGATACACAAAAATTTGCTTGTGCTCAAAATTTTTAAAAATTGCTGAAAATAAATTTTAGTTAAACATTTTTAAGTTTTAGTGAAATTCGACCCCATTTTAATAGGTCACGCATCAATTTTCTGAAAATACTAAAAAATTGACCTGATGTTGGGCTCAAAATTGCTCAAATTACATTTTTATTATCATTGTTGTGCTGATCGTAAAATTTTAACCAATTTTGGCGACTCGCAACTCCAGTTTTCAATTTTTTTTCGTTAATTCAGTTTTGAAAAAGGGGACCGAAAATGATGCTTTTTTTCAACTTTGAAAATTGACCACCATCTATTGTGCCAGCTGTTTCCCATAAACGTTGGCTTAATGGGTATGGAATGAATCCATGTATGTGTTGCAGTGGTTTTTTTTTTCTTTTCACAGACCATACGACGCGACGCCTATAGAACCATTATTGAGCCAAACATAACCGAATTTCACAAAAAATCGCACATAAAAGGGCGCTGACACCCTATTGTGCATATTGTCCGAGGAATTTGACATATATTTGGAATGAGGGTAGTGTTCGCTACCAGGCTGTAAAAAATTATTTTGTCCCGATCAAATTTTGAAATTGGGAAAAAACGGGTGTTTTTAGGTTCCAGTCTCCTGTTGTGCAAGGGGAGGGGGAAAAAAATCCAAGATATGCTTTTTCAGGACTATGCTACCCACATAAAAAGTCAACTGATTTTTTTGTCCCGCAAAAAAGCACGTTGATCTCAATTTCCAGAGCATTTTTTGCCAGTTGGACATTAAAGAAAAAAAATAGGTTCTTTAAGTTTAATTTTTTTTGAAAAAATTCTTTAATATGAAAAATTTTTGGCATTCAGAATTCCAGATTTTTTCGCGAAGCTCGTCAGCAGGTCGAACGAAACCCGCCATACGCCCTTATTTTACATACATACTCGCTACATTTAAGGCATCGTGGAAAGAATATCATTTCAATTTTTTCATTCCGCAGAATTTCAGCTCAAAAGAAGGTCGATCAAAAGTCGTCGCGTGCTAGGTATCACGTCTCATGCCAGTTGAAAACTCGGTTCAGCGGAGGCGCCTCGAATACGTCTAGTATAGGCAATTTCTACGCACAAAACGTGTATTCTTCTACGTGATGCAGTACGTGCGAGAATAACTCGCGCCTCTTCGATAAGTTAACTGAAACTTTACCGTTTCTTTTTTCATTTTTACATATCTCACGCACATATTTGCCTTTTTTTCCCTCCTCCTCGAAGGGAATTATTATTCGAACCATATGCTACATGGGAGATGGGACGAGCATAGAAAACATCTCGGATCTCGTACACATACGAAAAAAAAAATACAGAGAAAGAAAACTATCGAAATAGAATTTGTTTTTCTCGCCTCGTAAATTAGTCTATAGTCCAAGAGGCAAAAAGTGTTCATTGAGCGTGCATTTTTGCTGGACAAAAAAATCAGTTGGCTTACTGCGAAAAACCGAATTTTGGATTTTTGCCCCGGCACAATAGGGAGCTGAGGCCTGAAAACCCCCCTTTTTTCTCAATTTTTAAATTTGACTTTGAACAAAAAATTTTCTCACATTTTGGTAGCAGACACTCCCCTGACTCCAAATATATGTCACATGCTTTAGGTCACGGGCACAATGGGGTGCTAGGCCCCCAATGTGCGATTTTTTTGCCAAATTCGATCATTTTTGGCACAATAATGCCTCTGTAGGCGTTATGCGGTATGCTGGACAAAGAAAATCAAACGTAATGTATTCTTGGGTTCATTTCGCGTCCAATGAGCCAAAGTTTGAGGAAAACTGTGGGCACAATAGGCCGTGGTGGAATTTCAAAGTTTTGAAAACACACGATTTTCACCTCCTTTGATTAAAAAATAAAAATAAGTCATGAAAAAATCTGAAACTTGGGTTGCGACATATCAAAATGGGTTAAAATTTCACGAGCAGAACGAAATTGTTGATGAAAATTAAATTTGACCAATTTTAACCCATTTTGAGCCACAAATTGGGTTAATTTTTGAGTGTTTTCAAAGGATTGGCATGTGACCTGTGAAAGTGGGGTAGAATTTCACCAGAAATCCAACAAAACATCCAAAATTTTTTGAGCAACTTTTGAGAATTTTGAGCCTTAAATTGAGTCAATTTTTGATTAATTTAAAAAAATTGGCATGTGACTTATGAAAGTGGGATAGAATTTCGCCAGAAATTCAAAAATATCATCCAAAACTTTTTTTGAGCAACTTTTGAGAATTTTGAGCCTCCAATTGAATCAATTTTTGAGTATTTTCAAAGAATTGACGTGTAACCTATGAAAGTAGGGTAGAATTTCGCTAGAAATTCAAAAATACCATCCGAATTTTTTTTGAGCATCTTTTGAGAATTTTAAGCCTTTGATTTAGTAGATTTTTAGATAGACCTATCATGGATTAAAATTTTATAGAGAAACCAAAAAATCAAAATCGAATAATTTTCTGAAAAAAATTAAACCCGCTTATTTTTTTCAACTGAATGTAATTGATTTGAATTTCCTATTTTCTTTTTTATTAGTTTAGATTTTTCATTTTTTGACATTCCAATGAAATATTTTGCGCTTGAAATTACTCAAGCATGAAAGTTGTTTTAAAAAGTTTTGGATTACATTTTAAAACCTTGGGCAAAATTCTATCCCTTTTTCGTAGGTCACAAGTCATTTTTTTGAAAGAAATCAAAAATTGATTTAATTTAAGGCTCAAAATTCTCAAAAGTTGCTCAAAAATTTTTTTGATGGTTTTGTTGAATATCTGGTGAAATTCTACCCCACTTTCATAGGTCACATGTCAATCCTTTGAAAATACTCAAAAATTTACCCAATTTGGGGCTCAAAATGGATTAAAATTGCTCAAATTTAATTTTCATCAATAATTTCGTTCTGCTCGTGAAATTTTAACCCATTTTGATATGTCGCAACCCAAGTTTCAGATTTTTTTCATGACTTATTTTTTAATCAAAGGAGGTGAAAATCGTGTGTTTTCAAAACTTTGAGATTCCACCACGGCCTATTGTGCCAACAGTTTTCCTCAAACTTTGGCTCATTGGACGTGGAATGAACCCAAGAATACATTACGTTTGATTTTCTTTGTCCAGCATACCGCATAACGCCTACAGAGGCATTATTTTGCCAAAAATGATCGAATTTGGCAAAAAATCGCACATTGGGGGCCTAGCGCCCCATTGTGCCCGTGATCCAAAGCATGTGACATATATTTGGAGTCAGGGGAGTGTCTGCTACCAGAATGTGAAAATTTTTTTTGTCCAAAGTCAAATTTAAAAATTGAGAAAAAAGGGAAGTTTCAGGCCTCAGCTCCCTATTGTGCCGGGGCAAAAATCCAAAATTCGGTTTTTTGGGACTACGGGACCCATACCTACAGTAAACCAACTGATTTTTTTGTCCAGCGAAAATGCACACTAATTTCGATTTCTAGAGCACTTTTTGCCTCTTGGTCCTTGGACTGTAAAAACCTTCACAGCGATGAAACCAGTATCCCATTATAGGCTGGCGAATTTGTAATTCACTCTATTTCCAGCTTTCGTGTATCTTCGCCTCTTGGAGAAACAGAAAAAAGTAAATTCTAATACAGGTTGGTCGCTTATCGACGCGAATAAATCAATCGCCAACAGCCCAGGAAAGCGGAACGCCATCGAGAGAGAAAAAACCACGCGAGTAGGTACCTACCAGCGAGAATACGTGAAACAAGGCGCAGCTCGCGCGAAATCGAAGCCCATTAAAATTTATCGCCAAAGTATGTTTAGCCTGGTCGAAGACGGTTGTTGAAAGTAGGAACTTTTATTCAAACATCGCCATCGTCCCGGTGTATAAGTAAATCGTTCGCGTACATACAACTTTAACAAGACGTCATCCTACGCGAAAGGAAGTTAGAACGACGACACGACGACGAAAGACTATAGGAGGACGCGAATACAACCGAAAGTACCTATAGAGAATACAGAAGAAGAGATACGAGCAGGGAACACAGGCCGCCTTTCGCTAACTAATTACGAAGTTGTACTGTGTGCGAGCTCGCGAGAATGTGTCCTGCCCCGCATCGCTGCCGTAGCTTTTGCTCAGCCATAAGAATATCGAGATTGCCAGTTTTTCTGGCACGATCAACTTTCAAGCTTTCTTCGATGGTGTTTGCCTTTGCGAAAGAGGAGAAAATTTCGACTGAGAAATTTTATATGCTTGGGTTGGGCGGTAGGTATAAGAAGTATTGCGAAATACGAATGTATACGAGGCGTTCGTCTTAATACACGTCCTCGGGGAGGTATTCTACATGTATTTTACATTTAAGCTGTAAACACTGCGACTTGTAAAGTTCATTTAGCCTGCCAGACGATAAAGTTGCGAAATTCGCAGCGCAGCGAGAGCAGTGAGCGATGGATATGGGAGCATTGGCTCGTTTCGCCGACGAACGTTATGCTTTGTTATTGCCAGGGGTGGGGTTCGGGGTTGTTGACCTGTTGTTAGTTTGTAATTAAAACGTATGCGTTGGTTTGCGATTAAGTACGCGAATGAGTTGTTAATGAAAGTGAAATTACGTTGAAATCTACCCGAACCAAATTTTACAACCATCGAGGTGCTAGCGGTTTGTTTTAATTTTGTAGCCGAACTGGAGTTTTAAAATGATTAAAATTAATGCCGTGATTAAGTTGGGAATTTAAATAAGTTGAGAAGTTCGACGAACGGTTGAAAGTTCGTAAACTGATGCAGTTGAAGAGGCATGAAGATCAAGTAGTCCAGGCGAATAAGAGAAAAAATGTACCAAATCCCCCAAAAATTCAATCTTCTTGTTCTACGTGTAATTTCCTACCATAAGGGTTTTTTTCAAAAACACTTACTTCCTTGACCAAAAATTAAGGGTAAAAAACACCTATTTTTCAACAATCATTTTTTGAAAAAATCGAAACTTTTGTGAATATCTCCTCAAATAAGCCTCAAAATGGAGGTGTTTTTTGTATTTCCAAGGTTGGCGATTTACTATTAAAATTTAAAAAAAAGTGAATTTAGTGTGATTTTATTTTTGGAAATATAAAACTGGGATTTAAATGTGAGCTTGGATGCTAAAACTACCCTCAGGTGAAAAACTGGTTTTCGAGTCGACAATGGTTCTGAGTTCTTTGGGGGGGGAGTAGAATTAGGGGGGGAACTTGAAACAAACCAAATTCGGTTAATTTCTTGACCAAATGAAAAAATAAATTAAAAAACTATTTCCAAATAAAATTGTTAAATTTCTTGAAAATTTGTTTTGAAATGTCCTATAAATGGTATAAAAATGCCAAGGTGGGGAAAAAATTAAAATGTTATCAATTTTATTGCAACATTTCTCATAATTTGAATCTGCTTTTTGAAAATTATTTTTAGATTAGGTATCGATTTTGATGAAAACTTTACAATTCGAAGTGTTAACTTTCGATTTGAGCGAGAGTGGGATTTTTGGAAAGAGCATGTTCTAAAATTCATGTGGTTAAAAGTTTATCTGTTCATGTTGCTTTGTAATGGTTGGCGAATTTTAAAAATCCATTTTTTTTTTCGTTGCGAAAATGTAACATTTTTGATAAAAAAATAATTTGTGGTAAAATAAAATGGACATGAAGTCCCTGGCTATGATGTATTGCCTTTCTGAATCCACATTTCACGATTTTCAGTCATTCTGCAGTCTGCAGCACAATTTCAATTTTCCCCAGTGTTTTCAAATTTTTCCAGAAAAATTTTTTTGGTCAATTTTTTGAAAATTATATTTAAATTTAAAACGCTGGTTTGAAAACTCATTTGGCTTTCCTGGAAATTGATTTTTTATGGTGTCTATACTGGCAAAAAAACACAAGAAACCCCAGAGAATGGAAAAAATTTTAATAATTTTACTGCGAAAAATAAGAATTTTTAACATTTTCGTCTTTCTTTAAATTTTTTATTTGAGGAAAAAATGGGGTTCTTTTTTTTGGAAAATTTAAACCAAAAAAATTGCATGAAAATGGCAAGAAAAATCTAGAAAATAGCAAGAATTTTCAGATCTAGTAAACACCATGCTTGAAGGTGGATTTTTTCGTTGACGTTTTCAAAGAATGTGAGAAATCGATTTTTATATAGTTTCCTAAAAAATTTGGACGTCTTTTGAAAAAAATCAAAAATACTGGGAAAAATTGGTATTGCAACGAAAGCTCCAAGATGGCTGATTTTGACATTTAGATTCAGAGGATTAATGTTCGGTTTCGGTAGGGAATAGAGTTAATTTTCAGAAGGAAGTACCATATCGAATTTTCTCTGAAAAACGATATTTAAATTTTCTAAGAGTTGCAAAAATCAAAAAAATTAATTTGGGCAACTGAAATTTTGAGACGTTTTTGAAACTTTCCAGCATTCATGAAACGAATGCTTGTTTTATGTTGCACAAAAATTCGCAAAAATTCAATCTTGAATACTTTATGCGTTAAATGAAGGGGGAAGAGAGGGGGAAATATGGAAAATTGGGTTGTGTGCATCGCTCGTAATAACTGCAATAGCATTAAAGTATCGATTTTCCTTCCCCTCCCCCTTCTAAGAAAAAAATTCGATTTACGCTGAGAAAAATCGAAAAATTATGCAACATATTTTGAGAAATACATTTCAAAATACATACAAAAGTGAAAATTGAAGAGATTGATGCTCGAGCGGAGCTGGGGCAATTTTTTTGTAAAAATTACGTTTGAAAAGTCAAGAATGGTCATTTTGAGTATTGATGTAAACAAAAATCAATATATTTTTTAGAGCTTGCTCAAGATCAGACGTGGGGCGGGGGATGAGTCCAGTGGAGTTGCAAAGCACAACAAAAATAGAAATATCAAAAAATCATTTTAAAAATAGCTTGGAGGGGGGGGGGAGAGTAGAAACTTGTAAATTCATTTCTTGAGATTAAACGCAAACGTTGATTCTGGGGGGGGGGGGGGTCGTATCTGTTAAGAAAATCAACGAATAAAAACCTATCCATTTTCTTGCTGTGTTAAAAATGTATTTTCTGTAGTATTTCGTTGTGTTTTTTTTGCAAAAAATTCGAATTCATCCTGACTTTCATTTAAATTTATTTATTATCATTTTTTAACCCTCATCCTTCAATCCTTTTTCGGAGTTATTTCCACCCCAAATTCAAAAGTCGACCCTCAAGGAGAAGGAAAGAAGGACAGTAAAATTGAAAATCTTTCAATAAACTCAGTTTTTTGATCTCTATACCTCATTTTTGTGGTTACTTGTCTTTTCTCGGGACAGATGAGAAAATCAAAATTAAAATTTTTAATCTGTATCGAGAAATCTTATTTTTTGATCCTCGTTCTAAACCTTTACGAAATAAGTCGAGATAATTTAAATTTCGGTCTTACTCCCTCCCCTTATCATGCGATTCCTCTTCTTCAAGGATTTGGTCCAATATCATCCAAGAAATAGATAGATATAAAATAAGTATAAAAAAACCTATATTTTGAAAATTTTCATAATCTTCAATTAGGACTCATCTTTCTTGATTTTTTTTTCAACCAATCGTATTATGAATGGATTCAGAATGGCCAAAAAACATGGATTGGTAAACCTTGTTCAAATTTTGGATCCACCCTTTTATTCCAGAGGGTCGATTTTTCAGTCTGAGGCCGAAATAATCCCAAAAATGGATCCAGGAAGTCAAAAAACACGAATTTTGATACCTCCTCATTCGATAAAGTTGAAAATTTTTAAATTTTGGTGGCATTTTCCAGACACTGGGGGTTGAATTTTGGGTTTGAAGACAAAATAATCCCAAAAAATGGCTTCAAGGGCATTTAATTGGTAAAATTGAAAATTTTCAATCAAAACAGAATTTTTTTCTGGTTTTTGCACCTCAAAAATACTTTTTTTTTGTTCTGCTAGACATCGGCAGGCATCGACTGTGTGGTCGAAATCAGATTCCCTCTAAACGAACCTATTGACTTGTAAAAGAATGTCTCCGGCGCTTTGCGTTACAATAACAGACGAAATCAGCGTGTAAAATTTGACCGCGGGTAATATGCGGCTGTGTTTATAGTACACACGTGAACGTGACCGTCGCCGACGTCGTACAGTCCGACCGGTCTCTCGATTATCGTACACAAATGACCATTGAATATCGACCGCTTAGCCAACCGGGCGCGATAACCATCGATGTTGAAAAATTTAATGCGTTAATAATAAATACGAATAGATTAATAATGCACGAGAGATATGACAGCTAACATATTTCCTCTACAGTATACATACTGTATAATACACGGGACCAGCCCCCTCGTTTCTTTATCGCACACACAAGTCCCATTCCCATATCCTCGCGAGTCGCATTTTCACGCTTTTTTCTCTGCTGCGTCGCGAGTTAATCGAATTTTTTTCTTTTATTTATTTTGTTGGCACGAAGCTGTACACAATACCTTTACGTGAACCGTACCGATGAGCTTATCGAAGTCAAAGGTCGATAAATTAATTGAATAGGGATGAGTGAAGGGTGGGAGGTCGTCAGTCTCGTTTGTTCGACTTTGGCTTCTATGTCTGTGTACGTATTTTGGTGAATGAAAAAGTCTATAAAGTGTAGAGGGTGTCCAGTGTCCACTTTCTGGAAAACCTAGAAAAGTCAAGGAATTTTGAAAGTATGAAAAAGTCAAAAAAAATTCAAGGAACTTTGAAATTTTCGCTGGAAATTTGTAAAAATTCAAAAGAAGGATAAATTATCCGAAAAGTATAAATTTTCGCTCTTCGCTGCGCTTGGGCCAAATTCTTCCATTTCTTAATGGATGTGACTTTTTTCATTTGGCATTTGTTTGGGAATTTTTTCGATACTTTATTGCTCAAACCGTTGAGAAAATCCAAAAAAAAACGATACGAATAATTTTACTCCTTTTTTATTTTGACAACGGGACACTCGACGAATCATTTTCAATTTTTTTAGGCTAAATCAAGTTTTAATGAGTTTTTCAAATTAAAAAAATATTAAGTTCAAAGGGTGAAATTAAAAAATTATGAAAATATTTTCTTCCGATTATTTTTTTAATAAATTGTAAAAAATTACAAACATTTCAAAATTAAAAAAATATTTCTTGTCGAATCAATTTTTTTTGAATACTCCCTCCCATTAATTAAAAATTTATCAATTAATCATTTTAAAAATTATTAATTGATTGAATGGGAGGGGGCATTCAAAAAAAGATTCGACCTGAGGCTCAAATTGAATACAAATTTAAAAAAATTGATCAGATCTCTGTAATTTAATTTTTTTAAATTATTGAAATAATGATCTAATTGTTTATTAATGGGGGGGGGATGTTAATTAATTGGAGGGGTATTCAGAAAAAAACGAACCCTCTGGGGTATTTTTGAAAAAAAATTATTCACCTTGTAATTTAAAAAAAATTATTGATTGATCAAAGTTAAAAATGGAAGGGAATATTTTTTTAAAAATTGATTTGACTTGTAGAAGTTGAAAAAATTTGAAATGTTTGTAATTTTCTACAACTTTAATTTAATTCATGATCCTTCTTGAAATACTAGCACCCGTCTTGGACCATCTAGTTGATAATAAAATAAAATAATATGACGTTACCCGGTCAAAATTTGTATGTACTTGTAAATTTTTTTCTCTTATAAAAATGTTTGTGTACTCAATAATTTTTTTATCCATCAAAATTTTCTTTTTTGCACCTATTTTTTCAAAATTTAAATGTTCTCCTTCTGAAGTGAAAATTTTAACACAAAAAAAGAACAAATATCTTAAATTTTAAAAAAAAGGTTCATAAATAATAAATTCAAAAATATTTTTACAGTAACGCAGGAAAAAAGAATTTTCTGGTTTGAAAAAAATACTAGGATAAGTGTGAATATTTTAACACAGAAAAATACGAATAAAAATTTTGAGTAAAAAAATATTTGTGGAAATTTTGACTGTGAAGAAATAAATTTTCAAGGTTGTAAAAAAATTATAGGTAAGCAGGCATCATAGCAGGTCACTTTTTTAGGGTGTTTGTCACGTTTTTCGGCTTTGGTCACTAAAAGTCATTTTTTTCGGCTTTGGTCACTAAAAGTCATTTTTTTCATCCAAAGGTCACTAAAAGTCACTTTTTCCCTCCCAAAGTCACTTTTTTTCGCATTTTCAAGCAAAAATTCAAAGTTTTACGTAAAAATTGATATTTTTCAAAATTCTTCAAGAAAAAAAAATAAAAGTTGATAATGATTTTTCAAAAAAAAATTGCCCTCGCTTCGCTGGGGCAGTGAAGTTCGATGAATAACGTGAGGTGCTTTCCCGAAAATGCAAAAATTTTCCAAATTACGAGTGATGATAAGCGAAAAAAATATTGCAAAAAGAATCAAAATGTTCATGTATAATGAACGACGTGTGACATTCTTGATGCAATGTCAAAATACCCTTAAAGTCTTTTTCTTGTTTGGGATAAGTTGCAAATTTATTTAAAACAGTTTTTTTTTTTTTTGAAATAACGTACGGATGTCCAGATACCTTTAACCATGATCACGTGCCAGAATTTAAAATTCCCCTCCTCCCTCCCCCCTCCCCCATCCAATGTATCATGAATGCCAAGTGTAAAAATTCTGGTAAACTTGGAAAAATTAGTCTGAAAAACCTGGAAAAACTATTTCTGAAATATTGTAGACATCCTAACAAGATGATAATCCAACAGTGGCATTTTTTATATCGAATATTATTCGAACTGTTTCACTTTTCGTTTCCCTTCCCCCTTTCCCTCCTCTTGCCATCCATCAGATGAACCCAACGCCGCGCCGGTGCCTATCGCAGTCGAAATTAAAAAGTAATAGGATTCAATTTTAACATATAATTTTCCGCCTGGACGAGGTATCTAATTGGGGTGTTCACGAAGGGATTCGATAGCTCGGAAATGTTGTCGAAATTCGCCCACGTTACGAGTTTTTCTCACTTTCGTCGCAGATTTCTCATTTGGAAGGGGGATTTTCAGTGTTGGTGGAAGAGACGAAGAGAAGAATTGTGTTTAAAGATGTTTGCGGAGGAACTCGATTATAGTAAGGGTGGAAAATTGACTTACTACGCGGATTCGTCGACTTTATTTGATTGTTTTTCAGACGAATTTTTCTGTAATGTGAATCGAGGGGAGGCTTATTACAGACTATTGACGTTGAGGTTATTTAGGTGGAATTTTTCCCGTATCTCGCCGTGGATTGTTTTCAGACATGGTTAAAAAAAATGTTCCGGTAAATCGTAAAATACAACGCGTAACTTACGTAGCTTCGAAAAAAATTACTACCGGAGTGCATCGAATTATGCATTTAATTTTTAATAATATCATACGATGTAATACGAAAAAAACACTATTTAGTTTGCTAGAAAAATACGAAGAAGTGATAATACTAAAATTTGATAGCGAATTCGTGCATCAGTTCATTTCGCTCGATAACGTAAATTAATACGTAGGAGACCAAAAAAAAACATTCTGTCGGGATAAATTACATTATTTACATCGGAACATACGACGTTGCTTATGAACCAAACGAAGTGGAAAAATTTTCTTTCCATGGAGACTGAAAGAGCAAGGTGTACGGGCCAGACTGTGAGATGGAATTTACGAGCTATCAAAAGCGTTAGTATACGTTACATTTAGCATCAGTTTTAGTGGATCGAAGGGAATACGGTGACGACGAGGTATCATCGAGATAAGACAGTGATTGCTAAAAAATAAAACAAAATGTGTATTTTTTTGTGAATTTTGGATATGCACGCGAGGTGTTTGTATGCTAAACACGATTTTTAGCAGGAATTTTGAAGGAAAAAAGTGATTTTGGAAATCTTGGTTGACATGAGTTTTTGCATGGTATCAGAGGTTTTCGAACGTATAAGTAGATTGATTTCAAAGAGAAGAGGCCTTATCGAGGTTCATGGTATTGCTGGAGTTCGTATACTGGCCCAAAATGGAGTATCCCTGCTTGACAAAATCTCTTCGAGTGTTGGAAATATTTTTCTATAAAGAGGGGCAAAAAAAGGGTAGGGTGAAATGGGGGATATTTTCCAGATGATGGAGTCGATTTCAGGTATATCGAATTATCGAAGACAGTTTTCAGTTTATATGTTTTTTTTTCCACGGTAAATTTACTCGATAAGTGTGGTATACGATTTTCTCCCCGGTGTCTCGAAAGTTGGTTGAGGAAAAATTCCAAAGGTGAGGCGATATATGTGGATGTGATTTGGCCGAATTCCCTTGTCAGAAAATATTCTGTTTGATTTGAGTTCTAATGTATGATGAATTTGACGATGAAATGTGGAATAAATTGAAATCGACGTTTGAAGTTGGAAAAAGATATGGTGGGGGAGGGAAGTTCTAAACATTTTTTAGGTACTTAGGTATTTTATACGAATAAAAAAAAATATAGATGACATTTTCATGAGTGAGTGTCCATCTGTCCAAGGAGCACGAAAACTTTTCATAACGCTGAAAAAATTGATTGAGTTCTTTTGTGACAGTGAGACAGAAAATTCAAAGACTTTTTCTGAAAAGACTGATGGTTTTTATGAAAATATTGAAAAATTTGCTCAGTTAAATATTGCTTTTTTGCCTGCATTTTTTCAAGAAAACTTGTTAAAAAGTGATAAAAAAAATTTTAAAACCACGAAATTCTTGAAAATTATTGAGAATATCATAAAATTTGTCAATACGGTTGAAAACTAATTTAAAATGTTATAAAAATCGTTCAATGGCGTCTCTAATGGTTCTGCGAGTTCTGCAAAAGATCTAATTTTTGCTCAAAGGTCCTGATTTTTCAAAAAATCATAAAAGAGTCTTGCTTTTAGGTTGAAAGTTTTGCTTTTTTTCAAATTTATCATTCTGCTACTTTTCCTCCATGTTTTATACTCATTTTTAAAGTGGTTTCTTACTGATCCAATCAGTTTTTTCCTCATTTCTAATAATTTTCCAGAAATTGATTATTTCATCAAGTTGTGGTACATTTTCTTAATGAAAGTGATGATTGTAACTATTTTATTTCATTAACTGAATTTTAAAAAAAGTAAATTTGTGCCCTTCCGCAGGTAATGGGCCCGCTTGGTCGATTACAAATTTCTGAGAAAAATGAATTTTTAGTAAAATTTTTGGAAAGAACCAAAAATGAATTTTTGCTCGATTCGAACTCCTTATAAATCTACCTACGACCTGTAAAAATTTTACCCCTTAAACAGTCGAAAGGCATCTGAAATTTTTTCAAATTGGACCTATAGGTAATTAGCTCATATGGTCGAAATTAATTTTTTATCTACATGGGGGCATTTTTTAAATGTCAGCATATCAAATTAAATACCTTGGAGCCGAAAAATTTGAAAAAATTTGAAACCCCGATTTAAAACAAAATACACTTTTTTTATTTAAAAAGTTTAAGCTCATCTTTTTCAAAATCGTAAATTTCTAATCACGATTTTCAAATTTTTTTTCGAAATTTTTCAACTTCTTGGACTTTAAAATGTTGAATTCAATGTATTATTGCTATCTAAAAAGGGCTCCTTGTGTGAATAACTTAATTTCGACTATATGGGCCTATCGCCTGTGGAACGCCACGTACGTATTTTTATAATTTCACGAATGATGGCATTTTTTGATGGTGGAGTAGGGAGGGAGTATTTTCATTTTGTAAAATGTCTTGCAAAAAATTGAAAAGTCCTACTTATTGGTTTTGGTAATTTTTGTTTGACGTTTGGTTAAAATTTTGAAAAAATGGTTGAAAAAATAATGAAGACAATTTAAAATTGCGTAAAAATTGTAAAAAATATTGTTGAACAGGTTAAAAGTAAAAGTTGTTGGAATTTTATGAAAAATTAGGCTTGATTTCAGAACTTTCGACATCTTCAGATGTCATAAAAATTGTTCAAAATAAGACTAAAAAAGATAAGATTTTTTTTTTTAATTTAATCGAATTTTTCGACAGCTTTGAAGACGTATTTAATCATTTGGGCAAGTTTCCAACCACTTCCGAAATATTTTCGTCAATTTTTTCAGAACTTTAACCGTTTTTTTATGGAGATCTAATTATTAATATTTTTCTTGTCTTTTCGCTCAAGAATCATTGAAAAATGTTCAATATTTTTTTCTAAAATTTTTACCTCAAGTGTATTCTTATTTCTTACCCAATTTTTTTTAAAACTTTGACCTTTTTTCGGCCTTTTATACAATATTCTTCATCATTATAAAAGAATTTAGCTTTCGTTTGAAAATTTTATTGATTTTTTTTATGTTTCCTTTTTTTTAACACTCTTTTTTCATATAAAGATTTGACAATTTTTAAACATCGTTCTTTATTTCTTGTTTTTTGATAATTTTTCATGATTTCGAGGCACTAAAGTAACTTTTTAGTACTTTTTCAAAATAAATTTTCGAATTCTTCCTTTGTCACTCAGTTCTTTTCTGGCATTGTTTTTCAAAATTGAAATCGTAATTGAAAAAAGTTTAATTTTTTGTGTTTTTCTTTTTTCATCCAGCACTTTTTAAAAGCAGGAAATTTTTTTCAATGGTATAAAAATTTTATTAAGCATATTTTTTAATTAAAATTTTGTTTGGTTCTCGAGGGAGTCTACTCTGGGGGAGGGGGAGGGGTCTCCAACGAACTTTATGACCGGTATTTCGCAACGAAACTGCATCCAGCAGCTGTGTCGGGCGAAAAAAACGAGACCGAGGCAAGGTGGGCGGGCATGCTGAAAAAGTGTTCTTTTCTGAATTACTCATCCGAATAGCCCTTTATAGCGTATCTCGTTTCTGAATTAAAAAACTTCGCACGCCGAATAATGAGTATATCGTTCATAAAAGCATATTCATTTCGGTAAATCGCGTAAAAACCGCGACGTGGCGCAGATTGTGCACAACGCGGAAGAAGTGACGGGCAGGAGGGATTTCGCGTATAAACGTATTGAATGGAAGAATGAAAGATGCGCCCGAAGGGAAGTGAAAAAAAAAGCTCTTTGAAAAGAAGCAAAGACATCAATGCTGATACGCTATTGAAAAGCATATAAAGCTCGAGGTGCCAGCGATGGCCATGGAGACGCGGGGGGATCGTACTGGGACATTACGGAGGATAAAATAAGAGATTTTTCTTTTGAGAAATTCTATAGCTCGGCGTTACACAGCCGCGTTGTCTGCGGTATATATCGAGTAATGGTGAACGAGGGAGGAGGAGAGGAACTCCAACCGCGGTGTAATTTTCGACTTTTCCAAGCCTTTGAGCGACGATTTCTCGAAATGATTGAGAAAAAGAGGATGCGAAAACCTGTTGGCGATTTTGGGCGAAATATCGCAGCTCGATCGGTGATGGCCTTGTATAGCTGGATATTCAGATCGATGAAAGGTGGAGAAGTGGGAAAATAATGTCGCGGATTAGAGAGCTCGTTACATTAAAGAAAACATCGCGAGGTTTTGCGCTTTGCTTAACGAGGTTAAGAAAAAAAGAAAAAAAAAGAAAAAAAAAGAAAAAATAAACGTCGAGGTAGAAAAAATCACCGACAGCGAGAAAACTCAGTAGCTCGGTAATCAAAGCGATGGGATTTTTTTTTCGCAGGGATTCGAAAAAAGAAATTGGGTAGAGTTGTACCTACGTCTATATGAGGAAAACCCCACAGCGGAGGGGAGGGGAGGGGGAGGGGATGGCGTCGATGATGTAAACTAAATAAAATTATACACGATGAAACGCCCGAGCGAAATACTTTCCTCGATGCTGCTCGACTATAGAAAGAAGATGATGATGTTGGAGGATTTGTACGTGATGGAAATTGTTAAAATAATAAAAAAAAGCCTACCTTGGCCGGGTATATACCTTTTTTTTAAACCGATCCAGCGCAGCATCGGTCGTCGTATCGTTTAATACGTCCTCAGTGGTTGCCAAAAATTCAAAGAGCATGATTCCCAACTACGACGAGGGAATTTTTCGAAATATAGTCGCTTCCCAAAACCCTGCGGAGTTATCTGAGTAGTAAATCGCGAAGACGTCGGCATCGTCGTTTACTCGGTGACATTTATACTGCGAAGAAACTTTATAGGTATGCACACGTTCGAGAGAATAATGTAAAAACTCGTTAAAAATTAAGAGATTTTTGGAGCACGAGCTGGTCCATTGCGATGTTATCAACGAGACGAATCTAAAAGACCGAAATTAAACTGGCGAACGAGTAAAGCTGTGGTCGAAGTGTTAAGTACATATATCTCAGAGACTCGCGTCGAGCAGTTTGGATTTAGAGTTGGACGGACGTTTGAAAATGGTACAGTCGTGGTCTACTTGTCTTATGTGTACCGGCATCTTATCCTTGGCGGAATATTTTAACGTCATTATTATTACACCTTCGAACTCGATTAAGTGTGCCTTGAAGGGTCCTCCGATGTGAGTTTGTACATCAACTCGCCACCATCATTTGTACAGTGTGTTTATCAAGTTCTGACTGATGCTGGTTATTTTTTTGGATATTTGTGTGAAATTGAGGTCATTTCGTGAAAATTGGATTTCTCGAATTTTCTTTTCTAGGAATTCAAAATGGAAAGATTCGATCTAGAAATAATTCGAAGTAAGGTGGATCTTATGAGATAATAGTTTTTGAAACCAGATCAGTAATTATCAACCAGTTGCTATTTTTTTTTGAAAAACGGGAGGTGTGAAAAAACTTTTAAATAATATAAAGCATTGAAATTTGATTATTTCAAACCGATTTGATGCTCCCCAAATTCGATTGACAGAAAAATGAGAGTTCTTGCAAAACATTTTCAAGCAGAAAATTGCAAAGTTTTTAAAAATATAATTTTTGTTTCAAATTTTTTTTTCTATTTAGCACTGAAAATAGACAATTCTCGCGTATGTTCCTAAATTTAACATGGATATAGAAAATTTGATCTTGACAATTTGGTGGGTAAAATTTGATCTTATAAAAATGTATGGTTTATTTTCGTGGTATCTATTGGATCTGAAAACTGAAAATTCTCATGGTGTCTGTTAGCAAGAAAACCCAGAAAATAGCAAGAATTTCATTTTGGTAACAAAAAAACTAGAAAATAACAAGAATTTAAAATGCTTTTACTGCAAAAGGCTAGAATTTTCCACATTTTCATCTTCCTTTGAATATTTTTTCATCAAAGTATAAAAATAAAGCTTTTTTTGGGCGAATTTGATGCAAGAAAAATTACACGAAAATGGCTAGAAAAATCCAGAAAATAGCAAGAATTTTCATTTTTCAGATTCAACGGACACCATGTAATTGGACCATCAAATTTTCTGCACCGCTGATATAATATGACATTTTGTTAAACTTGAAAAAACTTGGAAAAAATTTGGACGATCGCGGTCAAATGACATTCTACTAAAATTGGAAAAAACTGTAAATTTTTCTACATTTGATAACTTTTTGTTAGAATGTCAAATATTTTATCCTTTTCGACTTTTTTAGTTTCTTTTTTATTTCATTGAATTGAAATTGCTTGGAAATTTTGAAAATTAAAAAAAAAGACGAAATTAAAAGTCATCACCTAACAAACGTACAAATATCTGGTTTCTAATTAAAATGTCATCACGAATTATAAATAAAATTTACTACTACTTGAAAACCATTTAAATATCTGACATTTTATTTTGAAAAATCATCAGCTGAAAAAGGTTTATATATCTGGCGTTTTTGCAAAAATTCGTCATTAAAACTTATCCATCTTTTGAAAACTTTTGCTCTAAAGCAAAACTTACCTATGTATTTTTTTCACTTCTTGAATAAAAGTACCCTTTCTCCCCGATAAATGGAAAAAATGATATGAAATTTGGCAAAATTTCGGGATTTGAAGAATTCAAGAAATATTTTTTCAGCTAAATTTTTCTCGGTAAAATAGAAAATGTTCTAACTTAATAAGTAGAAATAAAATTTAGAAGAAAATTTCAAAAAATATATATGATTTGTAATAGAATTACCCTAATTTTCTTTCGTTATGCAGGCGTATCGGTTGAAGGAGAGAGTGAGGTCTCGATTCCCTCTTTATGGCTTAATAAATGTTTTTAAAAAATGATGAAATTTTAGCTTCTGAAGGCTTTTCTTTGAAAATGTTTTGTCTTCGCTTCGCTCAGGCTTACACTAATCCAATTGAAAGATTTTTTTTAGGGTGAAGTGTTTCACAATTTGAATTTTGATGGACCCTAATAAATTGTTATGAAATGATTTCAAAAAGACATGGTAAAAGTTTGAAATCTTTTGGTTCATGTTTATTCTCTCCTCTCCGTAGCAGATCAGAATTTCAAAATTTTTAAAATTTTCATCTAAAAAAGTTCAATTTTGATTGAAAAGTAAAAATATCGAGATTTTTTCCATTTTTTTTTTGGAGTTTGTTTTGTACTAACTGATACCTTTCTTCTCCCCTCCCCCTCCCCTCCCTCCCATCCCCTCCCACTCCCACTCCCACTCCCCTTCCTCCCACTCCCACTCCCCTTCCTCCCCCTCCCCCTCCCCTCCTCCCAAAAATATGGAAAAATCGGTAGAAAATGTTTTCATCATCAGTAATAAATGATAATGCGTTTAAATAGCAACAAAAATTCAAAAACACCCAATTGAAAAAATTCAATATTTTGAAATTTTGAGCCAAGGTATTAACCAGTCACGAAAGTCATGAAAAAGTCTAGAATTTTTTTTTCATATTTTTCTCCTTCATTTAAACACTGCAAAAAATTGTTCATTATTCAGCGTATTTTCTACCTTTGAATATTTTCAATATTTTTTAGAACTTGGAAGAAGTCATGAAAAAGTTTTGAAAATTCGAAAAGTCAATCCTGTAGATGTTCTATAGGTTTTTTGCGGTAGGAAGGGAGGGGGGGGGAGTAAACATTAACTAAAAAATGTGGAATTTTTATCAAGCTTTTCCGAGGTCATTTCACCGCAATTTTTTCTTATAGCTCATCAGAATTCAAAAAAAAAATTCAAAACACTGTACTCGGCAGTCTCTTTTGGGAAATTAACTGTAAATGGTTTGAGATGTTCGAATTATATTGAAAATAGGGTTCAAACTCCAATTGATCAATATTATATGTCTCAAAATATAAGAAATCTTAATTTCAAGTCTTTTTATTCGAAAACTAGCCTTTTCTCGAGACAGAAATTGAACGATTTGTTCCCAGTTCTCCATTTTTAATCAGGAATCCATGGTAAATTCGAGTTTAGGAGAATCGTATTATATGGAAATGACACCAAAGATACCTCCACTCCCTCCCCTTTTGCTTTGCAGAAATGAGTGGCCTTCGTAAAAAAAAATCTTCTCCCCTCCCCGGATTTTTTGGTTCTCCTTCATTTTGACCGCGAAGATCTTGGGAAGTAAATCTTTTACTTACCTACCTACTCATTTATGATTCTTGGTCCAGCAATGAAAATTCGTAACTCACCTGTAACAGAAAAAAAACCGAATAGATTATTTATCAGTTGTTATAATGGAATATTGTGATAAAAAAACGAAAAGTACTGTCTGTAAAATTAGTTCTGTTTTTATCAGGTCAATGTTGATAAATTTTTGTTTCAAATTCAAAACTTTCTTTTGTATAGCGTAATCTTTTTGAAATATCTGGTCCATTTCTGGGTGAAAAAAAATGGCTAATTTAACGATACCACCAAAAAAATAGAAGTGTAGAGCATTGAAGATCAGTCATCTTCATTTTTTGTATTTTTTCCCATTTTAGAAGTGGGAAAATTTACTGCTTTTATAAAAGAAGAATTGATTACTTGATTTTTTTTTTTAGAGATTATTAATAAATGTCTGGAGACCACCAAACCAATTTCAAAAACGAATTTTTTCAATTAAAAAAACCGGTTCAATGCCCTCTTTATTTTGAATTTTTCGAGATAAAAAGTTTTGTAGTTTTTCAAGCATCCCAGTAGGTTACTTTTAAAGTATCTTTGTTACTTTTTTCAAGGAAAGTCACTATTAGTTACATTTTTGTTCTCGAAAGTTACTATTGGTTACTTTTCATTCAAAAAAGTTATTTTTTTCAATAATTTAAGCAAAAAATCATTTTTTTTAATTTTTGCTTTGAAAAAAAATTGTTTTAAAAAAATTTTGTTTTAAAAAAAATAAAAAATAGCCTAAATAAAATGATTTGAAAAAAGTATACCATGGCATTACACTTGATACTTGACTATAGTTTGTGATTTTGTTGAAATACAAGTAAAAATTCGAATGACTTTTTTAAATTTTCTAGGTGAAATCATGAATTGAAATTTAAAAAAAAGGTTACTTTTTTAGTTACTTTTCCGACTGTCAGAGGTTCTTAAAGTTATTTTTTTTTCAAATTTTGGCTGGGATGTCTCGTTTTTTGAACATCTTGTATAAAATGTGAAAATTTTTGTACTTTTCTCAACAGCATTCGTCACGAGAAATTCAACACTGTTGAAATCAACTTGCTATCATCTTCAATCAGTGTAAAGTAAAGGACACTACACCAATCAGGACTTAATAAACACCCTGTATACAATAACGAACCGGTTACCGGCCCGGAGTACTCGTAATATTTGAAAAAATATGTGAAAAACCGACCCAGGGTGCGAGAAATTACCCACTTAGTCGATTTAGTTCGCTTTAGTGGAATTTCTTACGTACCTTGGTAGGTACTCGGGGAATCGAGAAAAACAACAAACTGAAGAAAAAAACACCTCGAACGACGTTTAAAGGTACATAGATGAAATTGAAATTAGCATAATAGAATTTCGGGCTAAATTAAAATTCGCTTATACAGCTGCTGAAAACACCCCCCTCCCCGATGGCTCGCCCCTATCTGGATGTTTCGGTTCGTTATGTTCAATGCTCGCGAGTACTACGTGGCGTCTTCTTTTCCTCCTTCGCTTCGTACATAAAGAAAAGCTCGAAAACGTAGTACACGTAAATGGAATGATGGTTGTTTTTTGCCTTGCCTCTCCGTCGCTCTTTCTTTCCAAGGCGAAAAGGTAAAATGGTGCTGGGTTAATTTATGAACAGCCCTCGAAGACGTGCCGGAGAATACGAATTAATTTTCAATTTAATAGGTACCTCGAGATGCTCGACAGTGGTACCTTGGATGATATTCGCGGTATATTATTCTTCGTGCACTTACTTACTATATAACGTAGGTATACCTCGCGCTGATGGGTTAGGTGTGTAGCTATCTTACGACGATGCGAGTGTATATAGGTACTTTACTTATTTGATTTAATTAACAAGCCGCCGCAGCGTCTTGAACGTCGCGCGCGAAAGGCGAGAACGCGCAAAGGTGTTTTTGATTCATTAATATAAAGAGCTCTCGTTGTTTTGAAACATGATAATGACTAGCTCAGTTAACGTTAAGCAGATTGTTTATGTTAATTTTATATGTACTATATTGTGTCGGTGCGTTTGGACGTTTTACAGCTCGCAATGCGAACCTATGGAGGATTGCGGAAGAAGATCGTGTCAACGCGGTATCCGCAGGAGAAGATTGCGACGGCGAAGATATTACACGTGAGTTTTGAACTTTTGATAAGGATGTTAATTTGATTTATGAATTGGATTAGAAGTAGGCGATGGTGATCTGATGTGGAGATGAGGAGGGGCAGGAAGGGGAAGTATTGAAGGGAAGCTATAAGTTGATAATTAAATCAGATTAGAGAGAGGAGAGGAGAGGAAATTAGTTGCTGGATGAGGAATTTATTTTGAACTTTTAGTCAGCTATGAATGGAAATTCCCATGAAAAAATGGCTAGATATAATTTGATAAAATTTGATCACAAAATCCTAGATATAATTCTATATGTCAGATGTGTCTATAGAATTTTATCTGTTTATATCTATCTAGATATAAATCTGTCTATTCGTATCTAAATAGATTTTGTGATTAATTTAGAACTGGTTAGATATGTATGCATAGAATTTTGTAGACAGATCTGACATATACAATTATATCTAAGATTTTGTGATTAATTTTAATCATATTATATCTAATTAGATCTAATTTACCTCCTTATTGTTCATTGCTTTATCCATGTTACTTCATGATCTTGATTTAGAGGAGCACACCACGAGTATAATCGAGGTCCGCCATTTCTGTTGCACGCTTGTTTGTTGATAAGTAGTTTGTCGGTGAATTCACTGAAGTGGGGTTTGAGCGGGATACATAACCTACGCGCACCATTCCCCACTTCAGTGAATTTGCCACCGAACTACTTATCAACAAACAAGCGCGCAACAGAAATGGCGGACCTCGATTATACTCATTTTGCTCTAGTACTCTACCACCACATTGGGTTGAGAATTAGAACTAAAAGTGATATTTAAATTTCAAGTGGGTAAATTTTTTTCCCCAATTTTAGTCAAATTGGAATTTTTTTCACTTTCTTGATACATCATAATTAATAAAAAAAAAAATAGAACATGTTTGGCGAAATTCTATTGCCCCTCTCGGGGGTTGGAGCCTCCAAATTTACATTTTAAGAGGAAAAGGGAAATCAATTACAACTATATAAAATTATATCTAATCATATCTGATCACATTTGATTATATCTATTCTTATTGAAGCACTGCTAATCTCAATTCCATGAAATATTTTGTCATGAGAGATAGTTTCATCCAAAGATGTAGCGTTTTATCTAATTGAATGAGAAGGGATTTCATTTAATTTTATATAAAAGTAAATGAAATCCCTTTATATTCAATTAGATAAAGTTTGATATAGGAAGATATAATTTGATCTGTGAAGATATAATTTGATTTGCGAAGATGTTTTTTAGATCTATTTATATCAAATTTTATATGATATAGTGATCAAATTTGATCAAATTATTAAAAATTTCACCATATCAAATATATTTTTATCAAATCATATCTAGCCATTTTTTCATGGGATTAACTTTATTGTGGAAAAAAAAGGGATAAAGAAGACTAAAAGTTGAAAATTTCAAACTCGAATGGAGTATTTTATGATTTTTGGAGCCTGTAATGTAATTTTTCTGGTTCATAACACAACATTTTTCAAATTTTCTTGATAAAAAGGGTATTATATTAGCAAATTGATCGACTTGAAGTTAATTTTTCAATTAAAAATCAAAAATTTCAAACCCGAATGCAATTTTTAATGACTTTTAAAACTTGAAATGCAATTTTTCTGGTTAGGAATACAAGATTTTCCAAATTTTCTGAAGAAAAGGGTTATTACATCAGCACAGAGGCGTAGCAAATAGAAGAGGAGGGGAGGGGGTAATCCCCCCGTACAATCCTAGTAGAAAAAATTGGCAAATTCGTCTCAAAATGAAAAAAGTTTGGTAAATTTTTGGGGTAAACATCGCTTTTTCAAAAATTACAGTCCAACTCTGAAATTATCTCTTAATTCTAAAATTTTCAAAAACTTTTCGTATTTTTCCTCAAAATTATTTAACCTCACAATATTTTTTTCCTCCTCAAAACTCATTTTCGATGTTTGAAAATTAAATTTTTTAAAAGCTTTGGACTTGCTGTGCTCGGCCTCATCATATTTCTGCCTCAATAATTTCAAAGTAAAAGTGGTCAATTTTTACTTAAGTTTATTAATCTAAAACATTGTTTTATTTCGCCTTGAACTTGAGGTTTTCTAAAATTTTCGCCGTGTCAAATTCATTTCTTTTGCATTTCCATTCCAATTACAAAGTTTAAAACATGAATTATAATTTTTCTTGAACTTTTCCACCCTTCCTTTGTTCGGGACAAATTGACAATTTCGCTGATTTTCCCAACTTCGAGTAAGTAGATACCTAAGTACATATATACAATAAAATTACGTAGGGAAAAGCAATGAATTGAATGAGAGGGAGAAGTGGTCAAAAAATTTATTTCAGTCTAAAAATTTGTGCCATCCATCCTCGCCTACAAAAACGTCAGTCTGTTTCGTTCTTAAATAAATTGATTCTCGAAATTTTTCAAAAATCAAACCGGAAATTCTGAGAGTTCAGACTTGTCACTGCATACTTTGCAAAAGCATTTTATGAAACCTGAATTTTATTTCAAATTCATTTCATCCATAAGCGCACCTAAGGGGGAGGCTCAAGGGGCTTGAGCTCCCTCCCCCCAGCTTGGAAAGGAGATTTCTTACAAAAATGTGAAAAAGTACTTTTTTTTGGTATTTTTCGAAAAAATTTCGACTTTGTTTCGCTCGAGCAATATTTTAATCATTATTTTCTTGAATAAATCTGAATCAATCTTCGATGAAATTCTGCCTTTGAGAATCAGTGAAAAAATGTTTCCATTGATTTCTCAATCAGTTCCTCGATGAAAAATCACTGATTTTCAGTTAACTGATCCAAGCAGGTATATTTTTCCTAATTCAGATTTCAGGAGTGTATTGATTGTTGGTTCCAAAAAATTCTGCAATTTTCCAATTTATCTTTGCTCAAATCTGTTTATCCCCTCCCCATTTTCACTCGAATTCTCAGCCTTTCCTAAATAATTTCTGGGCGCGCTTATGATTTCATCTTTAAAGTTGGAAAATTTCAGTTTCAAAGTTGGAAAAATCGAAAACGTCACCCCCTCTCCCCCTCAGAAAAAACACTTCGCTACGCCACTGCATTAGCAATTTCATCGATTTGAAGCCAATTTTTTTAATTAAAAATTTACCTGATTAACTGGGAAAGAAACAAGTTAGTCTTACCGTCTCCTCCTCCCGTTTGATCCAATTCTATTTGGAGTGTTTTAAAAAAAAAATAATAGTTATGAATGGAAAAGGTAAAAAGTATTGCTAAAGTTGAAACGTTGAAATAAAAATTTTTCTATTGAAGGCGAAAAATTGAAAATGTCTTGTCTTAACGAGTGAGGATTTGAATCCTCATAATCTTTTTCGAGTGGATACCTACCGTATAAGAACTGAAAATGAGCATTAAATTGATTACCCCTCAGATAATACCAGTCGTATTTATTATAATAGAATTAAAAATAGAAAATTTTCGATAAAAAATGCACCTTTCTTTAATTTTTTTATTCAAAATTTCTCAAGTTTTGAAAAAAATTCACAATTTTTCCTACTCGAATTAATTTTTTTGGCTTCGTAGGAAGGAGTGTGAGAAAACTACCAGCTCACTCTGTGTTTTGTCTAAACCCCCTGTAAAAATATTTTGCGAGTTCCTCCTTTTTTTCCTGAAAAATTCAAATAAATTTTGAACCTTTCTTGTATTTAAAAACTTCACAAATGTTATTGAATTTTCATTGAAATGGTGGAAAAAGTGAAAAATTATAAAAAATTAGAGCTTACCAAAAATGTGTTTTTTTTTTACATTTTATCGAAATTTTATTACATATATTATCACATAGACAATTTTTTCCAATTTTGGTTTTTCGATTTAGTTTTAAAAAATATTAAATACATATTTTGAGACATATTGATCATATTCTGAATCCGATAAAAA
Source organism: Pseudococcus viburni (assembly GCA_033439095.1). Taxonomy (NCBI): domain Eukaryota; kingdom Metazoa; phylum Arthropoda; class Insecta; order Hemiptera; family Pseudococcidae; genus Pseudococcus; species Pseudococcus viburni. The sequence goes on from JAVBJF010000122.1 coordinate 666,006, forward strand.
TTCTACCAGAAATTGGAAGAAGTTGGCTTGAAGGACTATCATGACACCAAGTGTCCAAAACGACTCCAAACCTCAAAAATTTTGAAATTTTGATTTTGGAAATTTTCAAAGTTTTTGGAGCTGGGGCTATTTTTGGAGTACTTGGGAGCCTGATTAGACCCTTAAATAATTTTTAGCAGGCATTTTTAGAATAACTTAGAATTTGGCCTTTACTTGGACCAATTTTTCGGATTTTTTAGTCGATTTTTTTCAAGAATTGAAAAAAAAATGAAAATCATTTTTCATAGCTTATAATATCCCATTAATTTGACAATAATTTTCATTTTTCCGAAGCAGTTGTCATCGTAAATTTTTTTTCGAATCAATTATTTTCAAATTGTTTAAGACAAGTTGAAATTTTATGAATTCCAATGCGATTCTCAAAAAATAGTCAAGATTGCTTGTGAATTTTGTTTCAAAACTTATTCCCTAAATGGTCATAATTGTAATTTGAAACCCCCACGAACGAAATCACCGTAAATATTTCGTTTCAAGGGATCGTAATAAAATCTTTTCGAAGAGATGGTGGGATCAAACTACACAGACACTTGTTTTGTACCCTCGAGCGACTCGTCGATATCTGAAAAAATCCACTTAAAACGCTTTCATCAAACATCATGCCATAGTCTGTTGACTTTCAAGTTCGAGAAAAGTACACATTTTCTGCAAATCTCTCGCAGCAGTGTCTGTTACAATCATAGAAGTTTTTGTAAAACCGCCTCTGGCTGCATAGTTTTCTTATATTGTATCGTAACTAACGTCTGTCTGTATGTAAGTACATTATTGTACATTCGGTAACTTTTTGGAAGAAATCGCTGATGTTTGTCGGAAATTCTCCCTCCCTCTGTACCCAACCACCCACTGAATCAAGTCTTCTGCAGAACTTTTCTCTCTTACATTGCAAATTGTTCATCTTTATTATCTTCATTTGCTATAGAAGGACTGGAATGTCTTTCCAAGAATTTGTAGTCAGATACTTATATCTCGAGGATACAAATTGAATAAAATTGATTATTTTCTTTATGAATCGTCGAACCAACAGAGGTGAATTTAGCCAAATTTTTTGAAGGGACACAGAAGGGCCAAGCATATTGGGAAGGGGATAGTCAATTTACCGAGGAGAAATCATTTTTTGTATGTATTGGGGCGAAGTTGGAACGATCCCACCTAAAATTGGATTCGGATCCGAATCCACGAATCATTGGGTTTGTTTTGGATTCAAATGTATTTCGCGTTTTGGTAATTCGAATCCACGAATTGAGGAAAAATTGACGTACAAAAAAAAAGGATTTACACGACTTAACCTAGAAAACAACACAAATGAAACCAACGAATATACGCTGTCCGCAACAAAGATGAATTCCCCCCCTCTTTGTCTTTATGGGCCCCCATCAACGGACTTCTAAAAAACGCAGAGAAACAAATTTGGAAGAATCCTTCAAAACGATTCGAATCCATTTCAAAAATCCGTAATGTTTTTTATACGATTCAATTTTTTCGAACCCAAAAATGGATTCGAATCCATTTCAATCTTGATCTGGGGGTGGATGGGTGGGTGGAAAATGAAGTCGGAGGTAACCATTTGCATAAAAAGTTATTAATTCAAAAAATGAATAAAAATATTCTCTTGAAGAACTTTGAAAAATAAAAAAATTTGGGTCTCAGCCTTCGATCGTGCCTTTGAAAACATCAAAAAATGTCCATTTATTTTGAAAAAATCCAAGAGAAATATGTACTTGATCCAAATTCAAATTTTTGACCAAACTTTTTCTAGTATAAATCGCTTAAACGTTAATTGGTCATCGAATTTCTTAAATAATGTTTTATAAATTTCAGAAAAACACGAAGTAGAAAAATTTATTTTAAATTTAAAGATGGAAAAAAATTGTGGAAAAATGTTATATTATTGAAATAATTTTCAAGTTGGAATTTTTTTTTTAAATTTGAAGTTGGAAAAAATTGAAAAATTCAAGTTGGAAAAAAATTTTCAAACTTTGATTGCTTCAAATGTTTTTTAACTTCATATTTCTCCCAACTCAAAGATTTTCTTCAACTTCAAATTTTTCAAAAAATTTCAATTTGATGTTTTTCAAAAATTCTTTTTACTCAATAAATGGTTGAAAAAAATTAAAAAATTTGAACTTAAAATAGATTTAAAGCAAAATACAAAAGTTTCACCTTTTTTTTGTCTCTTGATGGGTTCGGACTACAAGGTCCATTAGCCCAGAAAATTATCTTTTGACGCTACTATACCAGGTTCTAAAAGAACTTCTTCTACACAGCGACGAAAAAAGGGGTGTGGGGGTGGCACTTTGAATTTTCTTCAAACTTGGTTCAGGGTGTCTAACAGGTCCTGTTGGTCCTGTTGGTCCTGTTTTGGGCTGAATGGTCCTGTTAGTCCTGTTTTGGTCCTGTTTTGAGGCTTTTTTATAGAAAGGTCCTGTTTTCAAGGTGTCTACTGGTCGCGAAAGTCGCGAAATAGTCGCGAAATTGACCCAAAATTCATCAAACGTCGCGAATTTGTCTCAAATTAGTTAATTTTTCTTAAAAATTTTCATTTAAAGAATTGCCTTTAGATGATTTTTCAACTAAAATTTTGTATAAAAAATTTCCGCCCTCGCTTCGCTCGGGCAAACTATATATTTTCTTTTACTTAATACTTCAAAATTGATTAGAATTCGAGGGTTTTCATTCAAAATCTCACAAATTTTATTTTTCTGTCTGGAATTACCACTGCAATCGCCTTCATGTGACTCTCTTTAGTCTTTAGAAACTTAAAAAATTTTCGCCCTCGCTCCGATCAGGCTCAGTAACTTTTCACAGTTAGTTTTCAAAATGATAGTATGAACCTCTTTCCCTTTCAACCTGAACAATTTAAAATTCTCAAGTAAAGGAGACAATTTCGAAATGAATTTTAAAAATTTCTGTAGGTACGTAGATGTTTTGGACGGAGAGGAGCTCTACAAAATATGTACCTAACTTGTATTTTGGAAGTCAAAAAAATAGCATGAAAAAAGCAGAAATTTCAATTTCTAGATGCCTTTTTCTTCAAAAATTTTCGATCTCGCTTCGTTCGGGCTCTTTGATATTATGTTTACACAAGTAATTCTCAAAATAATGGACTGGACTCTTTCCCTTTCTATTCCACACAATTCATTCTATAACGTAAAAATTTGTCTTTGTAATTTCGATTTTTTTTGAAAATTTTATCTTCTCTTCATTGGTGTTGAATAATTATTTTCCTTAAAACGTAATTAGGTATAAAATCCATTTAATTTTCAATTTCCTATAAAAAAAGAGTATTTGCGAGGGAGGCACTAAAAAGTGCTTGAAATTTCCTTTAAAACAAGTATGCGCAAGGGGGAGGGGGGGGGTCTTTGGGCGAATTTGAAACATGGTTTGAAAAGTTTAGAAAATGTCGCGAAAAGTCGCGAATTTTGATTTTCAAAAATCAGTAGACACCCTGGTTTTGTAACTTTGTTTGTATTCTACCTTCCTTATTCTTGAATTTTAAAAATAAATTTACGCTCATTTCTAACAATTATTGAAATTTGTTTTCAAAAATGTTTTCATAATAGGTTTAATTTTTTTTTTTTTGGGGGGGGGGGGGTTACAAAATTTATCAGTACCTATTTTCAAAAGGTACTGTTGAAGGTCCTGTTTTGGTCCTGTTTTGGAGCTGGTCATGTTTGTTAGACACTCTGTGGTTTCAATCAACAAATTTTTTCCAAAAGTCGGCAAATTTTTTAAAATTCGACAAATTATCTCAGGAAGTCCGATACATTTGTGACCTTCCAGGAAGAAACCGACCTTCGGTCCGAAAAAAAATTAAAAAAAAAAGTTTCTCAATCAATCCAAAACAAATGATAATCATTGTTTTGGATTGATTGAGAAACTTTTATTTTAAATTTTTTTTCGGACCGAAGGTCGGTTTCTTCCTGGAAGGTCACATTTGGTTGATAATCGGCAAATTTTTTCCAAAAGTCGACAAATTTTCTCCAAAAGTTTGCAAATTTTGTAGAAAAGTTTTGAAAATGTGCCGATTTATACCAAAATTATCTGAATTTAAACGAAATTTATCAACTTTTTGAAAAAACTTGCAGATTTACAACAAAATTTGACACCTTTTTTACAAAAATTTTCTCACGAAATCAGCTAATTTTGATTAAATATGCACGAAAAAGCACGAAATTTTTATTCCAAAGTTATGAATTTTTTTTAGGCGACAAACCATTAAAAAATGAATATTTTTTTTGAAAATCATCAATTTTTCATATCTTAGCCCTCGATTAAAGCCCAAAATATATCAGTTAGGAGTTGAGGATTTTGCTTCCCTTTCAATAGGTACTAAAATATTGATTTAAAAAATGAGGAAATTTCAGCTTTTGGATGAATTTTTGCTCTCGCTTCGCTGGGGCTCAGTAAGTTTGCACAATTAATTTTCAAAATGATGGTATGAACCTTCTTTCCTTCCAGCCCAGACAATTGAATATTTTCAAGTGAAAACAATTTGTTCTTCTCATATATCATGGGATATAGTAACAATCTCGAATGGATTTTTCAAAACTTTCAGATTACGTCTGGTCGGCAAATTTCTCCTTTTTTAATAATATTAGTCGGAAAATTTTTTACCCCCCCCCCCCCAATATTTTGACCCAAATTGCGTCCCTGCTGCTACAAAATCTTTAAATTTTTTCGGAATTTTTCGTACACGTTTTTCAAGTTTTTCAATTTCGATATCATTTTCGGTACACAGTTCATGTAAAGGTTGTAATTTTTTCTGTTCTATTCCATATTTTGAATTAAAAATTCAACAAGAATCAAAATTTGGCTTATCTGTACAAAAAAGTTGTGTGATTTACTTTCTTTTTTTTTTAAGAAAAAAACTCGATTGAAAATTAATTTAAAGGTAACTGGTATGACCAAGTTTTTTTTTTTGAAAATAGGCTCGGCCCACCCTGACCCGTCCTTGTCTCCGTCTCTGCGAATAAATCAACTATATCGAAAAACCAACCTTACGACAGAAATAAATTTCACCGTTTTGGTCAAAAAGGCCAATTGTTTAATAAAAAAACCCACATTTCTTTTTATATTTGAGAACACAAGACTGATCTCGTAAAACGAAAACAAAAAAGCATCACCCATCATGTCCCGTTTTACATACCCATATTAGAGAGAAAGTATTTACACCGCGAAGGAAGCTGCATTGAGGTAATTCGTTAATACGAAATAAAAATCCACCGAGGCTGGAAACTACCGAGATACCGCCTTTTCGACGTACTTATTCTCGGAATACATTACACGCGAGTGGTTGGCGTTAATGATATTTCTATGTATCATTAGCATTTAAAGTACCTACATAGTAATCGATCAGATTTTAATTAAATGTATCTGCCTAATACGAGTACCTATTTGGTATCTTATCTGAAAACACTCGTGTGTGGTTCTTAATACCCTGGTACGTTTACATATGGCGTATGTTCGTGATCTCGTAAAGATGACAAAAAAAAAAATCTGGGAGAAAAAAAAACATCGTCAATTGCCGAGTAGGCATTATAAATGATGGGACGGTTGTTAATGTCTGAGGCGATCTCGTAGTATGTTCAGTTGAACGACTACACTTGTGGCCAATCTCATAATTCACATTTGCCTCGTTTCGACGACGATTTGCGTTGGCCCGCTACATCGAGAACACGCTAATTCCTCCTCGTCCTCTCCTCGTCGTACGATTTGTTAATGGGTAATATTTTGTAAAAATATGTAAATATTTGTTCGCACGAAGTAGACTACATCGTAGAGACGATTTTTCCTCGTTTTTGGCCTTCCGAGAGAGAGAGACTCGGTCACAGTCGAAATAACGTCAATGTAGCGGCGTCGTAATTCGTCCGATATACTCGAGTAATATCGATATTATTATGGCATTTATGAGACAACACGAGCGTCCGTAGACATTAGTTTTAAACGATATGGACCTACGGATAGTGAAACTCTCCTCGTATAACCTGCGACTACGAGTACGAGACACGTCCAAGTCAGCAATACGATGGCCCTCGGCCAAAAATCAAACCGTACGACGAAATATTTAAGACTTGCTCGAACAATTTAGCTCTATTTGACGACGCATAGTGGGCCAGTTTGAGAAAATAAGTGGTAAAAAATCATTCTGACTGGAGTTTGAAAGAAAAAATTCCAAAATTTTCGGTATAAGGGAGTTCGAGGTCGCTGATGCAGTTTTTGAAATTTATTTTCGGTTTTGACCACATCTGAGCTACAAAAAGGGGGGGACAAAACTCGAAATTTTGAAAATTTTTGATATGATGTCGAAATGTAGGTATTCGGGGTTGCTGATTCCAATTCTGACATTTATTTTTTGCTCTAACAGGCATCATAGCGGGTCACTTTTTTAGGGTGTTGGTCACTTTTTTCGACTTCAGTTACTTTTGGTTACTTTTCACGTCTAAAAAGGTCACTTTGGTTACTTTTTTCCCCTCAAAAGTCACTTTTTTTTCGCACTTTCAGGCAAAAATTCAAATTTTTACGTGGAAATTGTTATTTTTCAAAATTCTTCAAGAAAAAAATTTACTTCAAGAAAAAAATTTTAAAAATGATTTTTGTTAGTTTGTTTGATGTTTTGACGAAGGAATTTAATAAATGAAATTATTCACGTCTTTTCAATTGATTTATCCTTGAAATGTTTGCAGAAAACTACAAAAAAAATTTACCCCCGAAAAAATTGAATTTTTGGGTAGGTACTTTTGGTTATTTTTTGGTCACTTTTTGCTCAAAAAAAGTTACCGAAAGTTGCTTTTTTCTTCAAAAATTTCGCTATGATGTCTGCTCTTACCAAATTTGAGCCCCAAGGGAGAGGGTCAAAACTCAAAATTTTGAAAAAATTGAATATGGGTGTCGAGATGTAGGTATTCGAGGTCGTTGATTCCGATTTTGACATTTATTTTTTACCTTGCCTCAAGGCGGAGGGATAAACCCAAAATTTTGAAAGATTTCGATGTGGGTGTTGGAATGTGGGTACATATTATTAAAGTGAAAGCCACAAAGAAGCAGAAATAAAAATTAAAGCACACAAACAAAACGTTTTTAGTATAAATCGTTACCTTATTAAATTATTTAATAAAACAAAAAAAAAGGTATGAGTATTTCTGTATAAAAACGCAACAAACATTGAAATCGTATTATAATCAAAGGAACATGGTTGAGGACTTGAAGATCATCTTCATTATCATTTGAATTGGGGGTCCAATTTAGTCGGTGCAAAAAATAAATGTCAGAATCGGAATCAGTGACTTCAAATACCTATATTTCGACACCCATATTGCAATTTTTCAAAATTTTGAGTTTTGACCCTTCTCCCTTGGGGTTTAAATTTGGGCAGGGCGAAAAATAAATGTCAGAATCGGAATCAGCGTCTTCAGATACCTAAATTTTGACATCTATATTGAAATTTTTCAAAATTTAGAGTTTTGACCTTTTTCCTTTAGGGGTTCAAATTTGGTCAGGGCAAAAAATAAATGTCAGAATCGGAATCAGTGACTTCAAATACCTATATTTCGACACCCATATTGCAATTTTTCAAAATTTTGAGTTTTGACCCTTCTCCCTTGGGGTTTAAATTTGGGCAGGGCGAAAAATAAATGTCAGAATCGGAATCAGCGTCTTCAGATACCTAAATTTTGACATCTATATTGAAATTTTTCAAAATTTAGAGTTTTGACCTTTTTCCTTTAGGGGTTCAAATTTGGTCAGGGCAAAAAATAAATGTCAGAATCGGAATCAGCGACTTCAGATACCTAAATTTCGACACCCATATTGAAATTAATCAAAATTCTGAGTTTAACACCTCCCCCTCTCCCTTCCTCCATGAAACTCAAATTTGGGCAAGGCAAAAAATGAATTCCAAATTAGTAATGAGCGACCTCGACTTTCCAAGCACTGAAATTTCAAGGGTTCTATTTAACATACTCAAGTCAGGACAATTTTTAACCTATTTGAAGAGATGTAAAATTTTTATTTTTTAAACTAAATTTCCTATAATTACAAAAACAGCTGCAACTGGCTGCAAAAAAAAAATTTACCCCACATGAATCAGTACACCTTGAGGTACAATTTAGCTCAGTTATTATTGACCAATATAGTAGGGTGGGCCGAAAAACCAAAGATTTTGAGTTTTGAAAAGTTACCCCCACAAAAGTTGTTGGCTGGATAGACTAGAAAAATAAAATAAAAAATTTCAAAATCGATTTATATCTTCCGATCGCGCAAGAGCCTTCAATTCTTTGGAAATTGTCAAAAATTTCAACATTTTCAGAAATTTTTAAAAATGAAAAAAAAAATCAAAATTCATCAAAATCAATTTTAGAGCTTATTTAGGGCCTATTTAAAGCAAAAAGCACAACTTTTATGAAAAAATCCATGTTTTATAGTTTTTTAAAGTTTTCATATTTCTTCACCTCTGGAAAAAATTTTAAAAAGTTATAAAACACTGGTTTTTTCAAAAAAAATATGTGCTTTTTGGTCTAGATAGTCACTACAAAAGCTCTGAAATTAATTTTAGTCAATTTAAAATTTTTTCAAAATTTTCAAAATTTTGAATTTTTGGCAATTCCTGAAGAATTGAAGGTTTTTGCGCGATCGGAAGATATGAATCGATTTTGAAATTTGTTATTTTATTTTTCTAGTCTATCCAGCCAACAACTTTTGTGGGGGGTAATTTTTCAAAAATCAAAATTTTTTATTTTTCGGCCCACCCTACAATATAGGCTTTGATATGTATTTTTTGCATTCCATTAAATTAACATAAAAATAAAAAAATTGCATATACTTCAAGCAATCATTTAGAAAAAATGGTGAGAGATATCAAAAAATCTTTACGGCATTGAAAAGTACTTACTTTTATCTTTATTTTCCAGATTTTGTTTTAATTTCGGCGCAAAAGATGAACTAACCGCAAAGCAAACAATACTTTGGAGTTTTCATTCAAATTGCAACATTTTGGAATGCTTGACTTTATAAGGTTATAAAAAAATATGCATCCTCATGTCCATTCTCAAAACTGAACTCAGTTTCCTTATCGCAAGGGTGTGTAGATAGTAGATACCCCATGGTATGCGATAAGACTCAATTCGAACTTTTTTTTCCTGATTTTTTACCACTTATTTTTTCAAACTGGCCCACTGTGCGACGGTACCAAGCCGACCAAATGCTCGACGTTTAATAAAATAACATCAATTTTTCTCGTATACAAAGCGACGAAAGACGATCGCATCAGCATCGGAATTGGGAAAGTTTTTCCTCGATCGTAGCACTAAAAGTCGACCACGGGTTGCCATTCGCGTTTTTATATTCGTTGGTTCGCATGGTGGCCGAAATATCGTACATTTTACTGTATCGCTTCGCCAAGATGGGAAAAAAGCTCTCGTAGTAAAAAATTTAACAACCGTAAAATGTTATTTGATATTATATTTTTCGAATATAACATGTCATAACGTAGCTCGATAAAGCTCTATATCGAATAACCATAAATGATTCGAGTTTTAATGGCCCTTATCTCGATTCAAGATCCCCTCTGTATGAAGCCAATGGCCCCTTGAATCCTCTCGCCGCCGAACAAAAGGTAGACGACTAAATGGTCAGAAATCTCTGCGATAAAATTTTTATCGAGAGTAAAATTCGTTGGTCCTTTTTTGCCTCGTAGCTTTCCTTTTCTTCTTCTGGAAGTACTTTTTTTTCAAAAAAGTTATATGCTGATATGCTATCTTCTTTGTAACCCTTGCCTTCGTCTCTGGTTGCTATTTTACCTATACTTATGCGGAGATTATTGCTTAAAAAGTTTACCCTCCCCCGGCCCCGCCGCTCGTTTCTTCCTCGTCTTCGGTGGGATGATATATTTTATTTATCAACGAACTTTTACCAAGTTGGACGTAAATCGTGTCCGCGATAAACGGGCTAAAAACGGTACCGGAAGCGGCGACTCTTATTGGGTGATATATGTAGCACCAGCAGCAGAATACTGAACGTATTTGGGGCGATGGTGCGTGTTCGTGGGTCCCAGGGAGCCAGGGGTGGAGTTGGTTATCAGCGAAGAATTACGTACTAAGTATAAGTGGTTCGATTATTGGTTGTGATGAGGGGAGGAAGGGAGATGTGGATGTCGATATTGCTGCAAAGGGAAAATTGGAACGAGGATTTTCCTCGAGAAGTGAGAAGTTTTGTGTAAGTTTTTATTCGGGTATTGTGTGCTGTGACGGAATAAATTTTATGGAGTTTTTGAGGTTCGGATAAGGAGTTGAGAGAGGTGTTTGTGTGATAACTTTTATTGGTGTAGATGAGTTTTTCAGTTTTAATCGAAAATACTATGGGAAATTTTGCCTATTTGTGATTACTGGAGCGTTAGATGTCGTGAAAAAAGGTTGATTTGGATCGATTTTTTTTGGTGGTTCTTTGGTTTGAATTATTTGTGGAAGTTTGAATTTTATTTTCGAAGAAATTTTATTAATTTTTTTCCTATATCCTAAAATTTTTGGTGTTGTTTGACTTGTCATGCACTGGGACTACTGGAAATTGGCTTAGTGAAGGGGTAAAAATCAAAAATTCCTACATAGAAAAATTTTTTCACTCAAATCACAACTTTTTTCACTCGAGATAACAATTTTCCCAAAAAACTTATATCAGAGAAAAAAAATTTGAAATACTCGAATTTTTTCTTGATTTTTTGTTACCTTCTTTTTTTGGAAATATTAAAGAATCTATGTTTATTGATTTTCTGCTGACGAAGTATCAGATTTTTGAGAACGAAAAATTCAAACCTTAATTTTTAATTAAAATTTTCGAACAATCTATTCCAGAAATTGTTTTCGTTTGGTTCAGTAAGTTGTGAAAAATTGATAAAAATAATTCAAATAATTCGATTCTCGTGTTAAATTGGATTTGTCAAAATGTACACAACTCTGCTTTTTAAAAATCATATTCATAATTTATGCAGGTTGATTTTTCAAAAACCAAAAAGTTGGGCAATTTTTCTACTCGGTACGGGACTTCTGTTTTGAAGTAAATTCTTTAAATCGAATTTTAGATACAAATTCGAATTTTGAAAACAGAAAAAGTAAAACTTTATTTTAAAAATTTTAGTTGTTGAAATGAAATTTCAGATGAACGATAATTCGTTGAAAAGTCCAACTTTTATTTTGAAAAATTAAAATTTCATTAAAAGCGAGGAATTTTTGAAAAAATTAATTAAATTATCGTTAAAATTGTCGAAAGAGATCATTTGATAAAATACTATAAAAGTCATACAAAATGACGTTTAAAATAAAAATTGTGTTAAAGTTGTAAAAAAAATTGAATTGAACAGGAGTTCAAATATGGGGGGGGGGGGGTCGAGAAATAACCCCTTGGCTGAATCGTAAACCAGTCAATGATAATTTTTCTGATTATTTTCTTAAAAATTATGTCATCGCATTAAAAACCGATTTTATGATTTTCGGAAGAGAGGAGGAAGAACTGGTCTGTTTGAAATTTTGGTGCTACAATAATTTTCTGTGTGATTATTCTGAGGCAAAAAATTTCTCACTGCTCATCAAAATCTGTTTTAATAGGAAAAATTAAAATATCACAATTTTGCAGTAACATCTGCTAAAAAAGGATGACTTGGTCAGATAAGCAATCTTGAAGGGGGTGAGACCCTCCAACACTGAAATTTTTCTTGAGCGCTTCGTGTAAGGAAAAAAACTAAAAATTCAAAGTGAAAATGAATCTGTTTTAGAATATTTCCGTTACTGAGGGGGGGGGGGGAGGGAGATTCGAAATCTTCAAAAATATGAAATATCTACTTCTGAACAAGAAAACTTGAGTAATTTCTTGGTTTGAACCGATGGAAAAAATCATGAGAAATCTTTCATCAGATTGTCACCCTCTCCCCTTTTCTCCCCGAGCAAGAAAATTTTCGAAGAAATTGCTTATTTTTGCGAATCATATCGTTTCGTGGGATGTTCGAATTTAAAAACAATTTTTCTTCAGAAAATTGGGTTTCTCTGAAAAAATTGGACTGATTTGTCTCAGAAAACTGATTTTTTGATCCAGAAGGGCGAGGTTTACATGAATATTGATCAATTTTCGTATTCTTGCTTGCTTTACTTACTTATTTCATTTCGAAAATGAGGTTTCGTTTTGAAAAAAATTAGAAGCAGGGTAGCAATTTGGAAATACACTCCGTCTACTCTTACATAATTCATTTTTTTTCTATGTAGTTGCGTCATTATTTTCATGAATTTTAGTTGAGTTATCTAGGTTTTTGCCATTAGATAAATATTGTCAAATTTTCTATTTGTTTTTTGATTGCTCAATACTTATCTTCGAGTTTTTTGACAAGGAAGATATCCCAACTCGAAGTAAAATTTGAGCTGGAACAAAAATAAATAGAAAGTAAGTACATCATAAAAGAACCCCAGATTCAAAATTTCAGATGCTGAACTTCATTTCTAGAATTTTGGCGAATTTTTGAAATTTCAAAATTACCTTATCGTCCTAAAAAATATGAAAATTTAATCTACCTAATCAACGAAAGAAGCTGAAATTTGGTGCATACCCTATTTTTGACCACCCGAATCGATTGGAAGTGGTTTTGGGACGTTTCGGAGCCCCTAGAGAATTTGGAATTTTCCAGCACTGGAAAAAGTCCATAAAAATGGCCCATATGAACTTTAGTACCCATAATCGCGGATTACTCATATTCGTAACCTATTTGATCGATTAAAGTACGATTTTCCAAAATTCGTAATTTTGAGTTCAAATCCATTTTTTTTGGCAGAAAATTTTCCTGGGAAAAATTTTAAAAATTCAGATATCGTATCCATGAGGTACAAGACTGAAAGTTGGTAGATAGGTACCTCATTTTCGACCTCTCGGTCACCAATATTGGTAATCCGCGGTTATAGGTGCTGAAGTTCATATGGACCATTTTTATGGTTTTTTTTTCAGCTCTGAAAAATTTCAAAAATTTTTGGAAGCTCCGAAACGTCTCAAAACCACTTCCAATCAATTCAGAAAGTCGAAAATAGGGTAAGTATACATATTTACCAAATTTCAGATATTTTCATTGATTGGATCGAATTTTCTTATTTTTGCAGGGGCAATGAGTTGATTTTAAAATTTCAAAAATTCGCTAAAATTCGAGGAATTGAAATTTTGGATATGTTTTTTTCATGATTTTATTTTTGTTTCAACTCAAAATTTCACTTTGAGTTGAGATACCTCCCTTGTGAATATGAGCCTTCAACGAATGGAAAAAAAAATTCGTCTACAAAAAGCAACGAACCGAAACAAATAGATATTTGTAAAAAAAAAAAGGAGACATCTGCGCTCGCCAATATGATATCGAAACCTGCGAGACCTGCATCGTATCCTAAATCCGCACGAAAAAAATCCGCTCGACTCGCCGCTGCCCCTGCCTTTTCTACAATACTTTACGGTATAATACTCCGACATCCCACGCGTTCGCCTGCCACAGAATTTGACGGGATTAATAATATTCAAATGAGCTATCTGGGCGCACACCGGCGCGGCGAATCCCCCTTCGGGCCTGGAATGTCGCCGGAATCTCCAACGAAATTGTTAACTTTTTAATACACACGCGGCTCGGCGGCCGCAATCTCTCGTTATTAATTTTAACCGAGTAGACGCTTCATCGTCCGGACTTGAAAAAAAAACTGGCGTAATGCAACTGTTACCTATATAAATTTCCTCTGCACTTCGATCCTGGTCTGTGTATAGGTTTAGTGCCCCGTTTTTAATATGTCGATGGTATTGCGACGAGCTCGAGTACGTATATTCTCAACAAAATGTTAAATAGCTAATATAACAGTACGCTATTAATTTTGTAATACGCCGTCGAACGATTTATTGACGATGTTCGTGCGTCTATACGGTATGCATATGTGTTGTGTATCCGCGCTGGTACCTCCCTTCAGCTCGTCCCCGGCCCTGGCTCCTGTCTGTTTTATAGTTTTGTTTTTGATATTATTGAATGAGATGGGAAAAAGTTCGGATACATTTTACCGCGCGAGAGTTTTATATTGAGTGAAAAATTAGAGAAAATAAGAGAAGGAGACAGAGGAAGATCTCAAATCGATATCCCGATTGAGGCTTCAAATGCCTCCATCAAAGTAATGCGGCTGCCAAGCTTTCTTAATATGGTCTTTTTAGCTGAAAAAGGCTAAACCTCGAAAAAAATCGGCAGAAAAGGGAAGTTTTGAATATAGGTCCTGTAAGGTATGTATTTCAAATGCCTAAACTTCCCTAAAATCGGCGAGTATTTTGTCCCCATTTTGGGGGCGAGGGGATTCAAATTTTGTTTTTTTGGTTATAACTTTCAAAATTACGAGCTTACGAAAAAAAATTGGGGGGAAAAAATTGAAGAGCATTAAAAAACGAACAATTTTGTTATTTACAATTTTTCCTTAGCATGCCATGGTGGGAGGGAGGGGGGCTGGAGCTCTTGGAAAAAATCAAATTTGAATATTCCCTATGACACAAATTAATAATTACCAAAAATCGGGCTTATCGAATTTTAGGAACTATTCTTTTGCGCCCACAGAAGGTAATGGAGGTATCGATTGCTACATATTTCATAAACTTTTCGTGTTTTTTTTTGTTTTTGTGCATTATTAGTTATTTAAACTTACCATTTTTCCAAAAAAAAAAAAAAAACGAATTTTAAGGCGACAGAAAACAAAATTTAATGAAAGTGGTGAAAATGGAAAATTTTTGATTGAAAAAGTCTTTTAGACGTGGATATCACAGGAATTGAAGGAGGAATTTACCTCTCATAAGAGGTCTCAAAAATTTTGTGAAAGGCGAAATACACCCTCGCTTCTCTCAAACATCATTTCTACTCTCTCATTTATACCTAAATCAGTGAAAATTATCGAAAATCACTGGAAAACAGTCATGAAGAATTTCAGCACAGTAATAAATCAGTGAAAAAATCTCACTCACTTGAAGAAACCAGTAAAAAATGCTGGAAAATCAGTGAAAATCCAGTGGGAAGTCAATAAAATCTCTGAAATTTGCTGAAAAATCAGTAATTTTTTTTGAAAAATCAGTGAAATTATTTGAAAAATTAACGAAAATCCACTAAAGATCAAAGAATTCTACTGATTTTTCCTATGCTGCAATTATGACTATTTATTAGTGATTTTTCGCTGATTCAAAATGAAGAAGT
Source organism: Pseudococcus viburni (assembly GCA_033439095.1). Classification (NCBI taxonomy): domain Eukaryota; kingdom Metazoa; phylum Arthropoda; class Insecta; order Hemiptera; family Pseudococcidae; genus Pseudococcus; species Pseudococcus viburni. The sequence goes on from JAVBJF010000122.1 coordinate 681,277, forward strand.
ATCTTTCTTTAAATGATGTAATTCTAAATTTTGGAAAATTAGTCTGATACTCGCCATCTTCTAATTTTATATGGATAGCCCAACCCTCAATTTTTTCAATTTTTTGATATTAGCGGTGCTGTCAATACTTATTTCGACCTTCCTTCAGGAAATCCAAAAAAATTAGAGAAAAAGTATTCCATTCCCTGTTAAAATCTTCGTTTAGATCCGCTTTTTTGATGTTTTTCGAATTTTCAAAAATTCAAAATTGACGGAACTGTGTTACAATTATGGAGAAATTTTAAAATTTGGGGTCATACCGAGTAGAGCCGTGGGCAGCATACCCCTTTTCCTCTAATTTTGAAAAACTGCACTGTAAGTAAAAAATATGAGATTTTTAAATTCATAAAATTGTTTTTTTTTTATGGAAAATTATCAAAATTAAGTAAGAGAAATACCTACCAATAAAGTGAGAATTTTTCAAAAGATCCCTCCGCAATAAAACACCTACGACTAAAAAATACAAATACACTCCGAACGACTGAATCGTTATTTTTTTCAACAAGATTTTTTTTCAAAGTCCTTTTGTTTTATACTAATTTTCAAACTCTGAATAATTTTATTTTTCCCAAAATTGTTTAAACTTAAAATTTTTTTGTTTTTTTTTCAACGTAAATTTTTCAAGTCTAAAATTTTTTCAATGTAAATTTTTTTCAAGTCTGAAATTTTTTCCTCAAAATTTTCCAAACTGCAAAAAGCGAAATTTTACCAAGCCAGAATTCTTTTTGCTTTTTTATGGGGTTCAAACTTGTATAACATGAGTTTGGACACTACATTGTTTTTTAAAAAGTAAGTCATATCCCCGCCCAACAAAAATAATAACTTTGCTTTCAAAATGTGTTGTAATTTTGAGGGAAAAATTTCAAACTTGAAAAATTTACATTGAAAAAATTCTAGGCTTGAAAAATCTACGTTAAAAAAACAAAAAATTTAAGGTTTGAAAAATTTTGAGAATAATTGATAATTATTCAGAGTCTGAAAATTAGTGTTAGCTAGAATCAAAAGGACTTTGAAAAAAAAAAACTCCTGTTGAAAAAAAGAACGATTCAGTCGTTCGGAGTGTATTTTTGTACTTGAGGAAAAAATTCTAGACTCAAAAAATTTCTGACTGGAAAAATTTACGTTGAAAAATTTTAAGAAAAAAATTCTGAGGAAAAAATTTTAGACTTGAAAAATTTACGTATTTTGAGAAAAATAAAATTATTCAGAGTTTGAAAATTAGTGTAAAACAAAAGGACTTTGAAAAAAAAAACGATTCAGTCGTTCGGAGTGTATTTGTATTTTCGTGCCTGAAGCACAGTCCATATGGATTTAGTCGTAGGTCAATAAAACCTACATTTTTCTTCCTTAACGAGATCATTTGAATTAAATTCAAGGCAATTTTTTTAAAATAAAATTATAATTTTTTAACTTCAAGATTTATAGTACAGTCATTTTAGGTTTCTACCCAAAAAAAATTAGCAGAAAATGGAAGTTTCGTATATAAGCTCAGTAAAGTATGTACTTCAATATTCCCGAACTTCCCTAAAATTGGTGCATATTTAGACCCCCTTTTGGGGGGCGAGGGGGTTCAAATTTTGGTTTTTCGGCCATAACTTTCAAAATTATGCACTTACGAAAAAATAGTTGAAACAAAAGTTGTAGAGCATAAAATAACAAACAACTTTGTTATTTACAGTATTTCCCTAGGATGCCATGGGGAGGAGCTGGAGCTTTGTGAAAAAAATCAATTTTGAAAATTTTCCAATAATACAAATAATCACCAAAAATTGGGTCCATTGACTTTTAGGAGCGGTTCTTTTGCATAGTCATTATTATGTAGAATAAGTAAAATGTATAACCGACCCCTCATCTCAAAGTAGGGGGTGGGCCCTCTGTAGAAAAATCCGCATTTTCCCCCTGGAATATCTCAGCTACAGTGAGAAATTCGAAAAATTGGTTCAAACAAACGTTGTAGAGCGTCAAAAGACGAACATTTTACTTTTTTTACTTTTTTTCTACGTGGTCTTGGGAGTGAGCTATTGCAAAAAGAAAAAAAGGCGGGGTTCGAAAATTTTTCAATAATTCAATACATAAATTACGCCAGGTATAAAATTTAGCGAACCGATAGTCTAACAAGTTGGTTTCTCGGGTTTTCATGGTTGCTGAACTCGATTTTTATAATATGTAATTCAACCTCTGGACCCAAATTATTCCCCAAAACAGGGGGTTCAAAATTCGTGAAAAAGTTTTGAACGCTCCCCCGCTTTTTTTTATTTTTACACTAGCTCACTTCCAAAACCACGTAGAAAAAAAGTAAAAAAAGTAAAATGTTTGTCTTTTGACGCTCTACAACGTTTGGTTGAACCAATTTTTCGAATTTCTCACTGTAGCTGAGATATTCCAGGGGGAAAATGCGGATTTTTCTACAGAGGGCCCACCCCCCTACTATGAGATGAGGGGTCGGTTATACATTTTACTTATTCTACATAGTAATGGGATGTACTATGCAAAAGAACCGCTCCTAAAAGTCAATGGACCCAATTTTTGGTGATTATTTGTATTATTGGAAAATTTTCAAAATTGATTTTTTTCACAAAGCTCCAGCTCCTCCCCATGGCATCCTAGGGAAATACTGTAAATAACAAAGTTGTTTGTTATTTTATGCTCTACAACTTTTGTTTCAACTATTTTTTCGTAAGTGCATAATTTTGAAAGTTATGGCCGAAAAACCAAAATTTTAACTCCCTCGCCCCCCAAAAGGGGGTCTAAATATTCACCAATTTTAGGGAAGTTCGGGAATATTGAAGTACATACTTTACTGAGCTTATATACGAAACTTCCCCTTCCTGCTAATTTGTTTTGGGTTAGGGCATTTTTTTAGCTAAAATGACTGTACTATTAATGAATTCAATTAAAATTGAAGGTTTAATATTTTTGACCAATAGTATTTGAATTTTCCAAAAGAATTTAATACTTTTGACTTCGACATCTTGTTTGCAATTGTCCATAGAATTCATTGGAGATGTAAGGGTGGGGTGAAGGGGGCGAAACTTTACCAAATACTCTCAGAGTTGAATTATGCTCGTCAGAATTTTCTCTTGCTAGGTACCTCATCGGAAAATACGTAACCGAACCTCATCTGAAAGTGTGCAGGGAGGGGGGGGGGGGTCTTTCTGTAGGAAAAGTTGCATTTTCCCCCAAAAGCAGCTCAGTTACGGTGAAAAATTCGTTCGAGAATTTTTTATAAACTCAATAAATTACGCATGTGTAAGTCTGGTATAAAATCTAGCGAACCGATAATCGAACGAAGTGAGGTTTTGAGGTTTTGTGGGCGCTGAACTCAATTTTCATAAAAATTTTACCCCGACCCAAATTGAGCCTCAAGAAGGGAGGGTTCAAAATTCGAAATTTTACCAAATTTGAGCAGGGGTATCGATATAAAAAGTTTCAAAATGCTGTTTCGGATTTTCGAAAGTATTTAGCTCTTGGATTCGAATCGGGCTTCAAAAGTGGGGCGAGGTTGCCTAAATTTAAAATTTTACGTAATTCGAACATGGGTACTTATCGATATACTACAATTTTGAATTATATTGAAATGTATAGGATAGTACCTTATTGGGCTTGTATACGAAACTTCCCCTTTCTGCTGATTTTTTTGGGGTCAAAACCAGAAACCTAAAATGACCGTATTATTTAGACGATCAATCGCAGTCGCAAAGTGGCAGAAACAGTGTCGCAATTATTAATTAAATTACACATACTCGTTTCGTCTGCTCTGCGAGCTGCTGATATCGGGTTCGAGAAGGCGACCGATGGAGATGGAACAAAGGGAAGGGTCCAGTCGATGAAAAATTACATCTATGGGATACATCACGGCGCTGTCGCGTCTCGTGTAATATTCGGCGGTAATATATCTAAATACGAAGCCCAGAACCAGTCGAGCAGCGGTTTGCTGGCTCATAGCTCGGTCAGCTACCGTCAATGATATCGTAAGATTATTCTCGTATAGATAACTTTCATTAATTAAAAATTAACCGCGCCGGAGAGTTCATTGAAATTATATTTTGGACGCGGCGGCGTTTTTTTTTATACCTGCGCGATGGCGGATTTGATGGACGATGCGAACGCTACGAAAGGATTTATTAAAGAATCAGAGAGAGTGGTTGTTTTTGCATCGATGGCCAAGTTTTTCTGTGAATTCGGCCGAACGAGGAGGTAGTGGTTTGAAAAGTCAAAGTTGAATATTATACGTGAGTATTTTGGACGTGCATAGGAGAGGTACACCTGTTGGTTTTTTTTTATCGGATGTTTATGTGTAGGTATATGACATGTCTTCTGTTTTATATTTATTCTCATTTGGTATTCCGTGGCGTTGGATGCAGCGTGCCGGTTGCGAGCGGGTTCATTGATGTGTGGAATTTCTCGAATAAGATGCGCGCGGTTGATTAATTTCTAAAATCTTAATTATAAGAGTGAGTATTTTTCATGGATTTGTATAGAAGATGCTGTTCGATTTGTCTTTTCGAGGTTTCGAAGGTGAAAGAAAGTAGAAGACCTCGATGTGTGTCGGAAATATTTATGTATTATCAGCATCGATCTCCTTAGTTTCTGAAGAAGTTAACTAGGTGACAAAAATTATTTCAATTGATGAGAAAATTTAATAAATGTTGTATAAATGTAACCTGGCATCATAAACGATACTATTACAGAAAAATCTTTTTTTTTTCAGGATTGCAAAAAATAGAGTTCCGAATTTAATTACTTTTGAATCTGTGAACCGTTTGGAGTGTAATTTTTACCAGTTATAAGAGAAGAGTTTATTTAATTTTCTTTTTCAATCGAGCTTTTTTCATGATACCAGGTCACAAATTATTCAGAATAATGTAAAAATCATTGAAATCACACAAAGGGTATAGCCGGATAAGGGGTGGTTTTGGCCCCAGCCTCGATTTTTGATCTAATGCCCCCAGATTATGTACCTTGATGAAAAAAAATTCTGGAAAAAATTTTGGCCCCCCAACTCCCTTCCTTTCGGAGCTATGGCCATTTTATTGCATCATTTTCAAGAATTTTTAGTTCCAATGGAAGTGAATTAAATTTTCTGTTCTTTGACACAAATTTACATCTCGTAAAGGTCCATTCACGATAATTTTTTCATCAATTTTGGTGCACTCCTTCATGGGGTTTTGGCCATTTGAAATTTTCAACTGTAAAAAGGACCTTAACAACGAAGTTCGACTAAATTTTGAAAATATCCTAAAAACGTGTTTTTTGACGTAGATTCACGTCAAGTATTCAGTTTTGGCAATTGAGGTGGCGCAAAGGCCAAAAATTGCGAATAACCTTAAAAAATGTTGTTATTTTGGCAGATTTTTTCAAAATTTAAGCATTTTATACGGAAAGAAATGGTCAAATGAATATACTAACGTCGGGTTCGTGTTGAGCAGGTCAAAATACCCCGATAAACACTCTTTTCGCGATCATTTTACTTTAAATGTCGAAATTCACTTTTTTCACTGATTTTTCAAGACAATAAAACTAAATTTCGAGATTTAAAGCAAAATGATCGCGAAAAGAGTGTTTATCGGGGTATTTTGACCTCCTGAACACGAATACGGGATTGGTTTTTTAATTTTCTCATTTCTTTCCGTATAAAATGCTCAAATTTTGAAAACATCTGCCAAAATAGCAACATTTTTTACGGTTTTTCGCAATTTTTGGTCCTTGCGCCACCTCAATCGCCAAAACTGAATACGTGACGTGAATCTACGTCAAAAAACACGTTTTTGGGATATTTTCAAAATTTAGTCGAACTTTGTTGTTAAGGTCTTTTTTACAGTTGAAAATTTCAAATGGCCAAAACCTCATGAAGGAGTGCACCAAAATTAATGAAAAAATTATCGTGAATAAACCTTTACGAGATGTAACTTTGTGCCAAAGAACAGAAAATTTCATTCACTTCCATTGGAATTAAAAATTCTTGAAAATGATGCAATAAAATGGCCATAACTGCGAAAGGGAGGGGGTTGGGGGACCAAAATTTTTTCCAGAATTTTTTTTCTTCAAGGTACACAATCTGGGGGGATTAGATCAAAAATCGGGGCTGGGGCCAAAACCACCTCTTATCCGGCTATACCCTTTGATGAATTTTTCAAGTGATTAATATATTGTTGGGATCGATCGTTGAAGTGGTGTCTAAATTTAAAAGTCGAGAAAATGTTCAAAAACGAAGAAAAACTATCATAATTATTCCAATATTGCAAAATGGTCGTTTCTGATCGTATCCTCAAAATCGACAATTTTCAAAAATTCCAAATCGGTGGTTTTTTTGTCTTTTTTTTAAGAACTCTCTTTGAAATCGACAAAATTAAGTCACTGGATTGGCAGTGAAATTCCATTGATTCTAAGTACTGTTAATCTGTGAAATTTGACTGCCAATCAGTGAAAAATTACTGATTCAATTAGTGAATTTTCATTTTTGAATCAGTAATTTTTTTCTTAGAATCAGTAAAAATTTCAATTTACTGATTCATTTTAGTAGTTCGGAAAAAAATTACTGATTCAAAAATGAAAATTGAAAATTCACTAATTGAATTAGTAAATTTTTCGCTGATTTTTTCGGTCACTCAATTCTGCCTTTTTTAATCAGTCAATTTGACTGATTCAAATTAAGAGAGAACGACGAAAAACTGCTATTTTCCAGCATTCTAAATCGGCCGTTTCTTGTCGTTTCTATAAAACGACAGTTTTTGTTTTTTGTCGTTTCTTGAAAAAGGACCGAAAACGACAATTTTCCAGTATTCTAAATTGGTTGTTTCTTCTGAAACGACGAAAAACGATCAGACTCCAATATTCTGAATCGGTCGTTTCTTGTCGTTCCTTCAAAAACGGAAAAACCCCACAATTTTCCAAAATTCGGAATCTATCGTTCTTTGTCGTTTCTTGCAAAACGACGGGAAACAATGATTTTCAAAAATTCCAAGTCGGTTGTTTTTTTGGCTTCTCTCGAGGAGCGACGAAAAACTGTCATTTTTCAATATTCTAAATCAGTCGTTTCGTATCGTTTCTTCAATAACGACTAAAAATGATCAGTTTCCAAAATTCAAAATCGGTCGTTTTTTGTCGTTTCTAATAAAACGACAATTTTTAGTTTTTTGTCGTTTCTTGAAAAAGGACCGAAAACGACAATTTTCCAGTATTCTAAATTGGTTGTTTCTTCTGAAACGACGAAAAACCACCTATCTCAAAAATTCTAACCCGGTCATTTTTTGTCGTTTCTCTGTAAAACGACGAAAAACAACAATTTTCAAAAATTCTAAATCTGTAGTTTTTTGTTATTTCTCGAAAAAAAAACAATTTTTTGGAACAGCCAATTGGTCGTTTCCACTCGTTTCTTCAAAAATGACAAAAAATGACCATTTCCCAATGTTCTAAATCTGTCGTTTCTGATCACTGTCTCAAAAACGACAAAAAACAACACATTCCTGAAATTCTTAATCCGTCGTTTCTCACAAAACGACGAAATACGACAACTTTCTAGAATAACGAACTGATCGTTTTTTCAAAAACTACAAAAGCAACCAGTTTTTAAATTGTCATTTTTTTAAAACGACAGAAAACAACAATTTTCCAATGTTCTAAATTGATTGTTTTTTGTCGTTTCTAATAAAATGACAAAAGACGACAAAAACGACATTTGAAAAAAAATTTAATCTGTTTTTTTTTTTTTTTAAAAACAACCAAAGACGACAATTTTCCATTACTCTGAATTGATTGTTTCTTAACGACAAAAAACGACCTGTCTTCAAAATTCTAATAAGGTCGATTTTGAAAAAACGAAATCTTTTTCTGTCGTTTTTCAAAAAACAACAATTTTCCAAAATCATTAATTGGTCACTTTTTGTCGTTTCTCAAAAAAACGACAACTTTTCTACATTCTAAATTGATTGTTTTTTTTGTCGTTTCTTGCAAAACAAAGGCCAACAACAATTTTTAAAAATTTTAAATCTGTCGTTTTTTTGTATTTTTTTGAAGAATGACGAAAAACTACCATTTTCCAATATTCTAAATTGGTCGTTTCTTGTCGTTCCTTCAAAAACGACAAAATTCCACAGTTGTTCAATGTTCTAAATTGATTGTTTTTGTCGTTTCTAATAAAACGACAAAAAACTACAATCTTTCAATGTTCTAAATTCACTGCTTCTTATGAAATGACAAAAAAACGACCAGTCTCCAAAATTCAAAATCAGTCGTTTCTTGTCGTTTCTTCAAAAACTACAAAAACCCAGATTCCAATACTCTAAATTGGCTGTTTCTTGTTGTTTCTTCAAAAACGACAAAAGTCCACAGTTTTTCAATATTCTAAATTGATTGTTTTTTGTCGTTTCAAATAAAACGACAAAAAACTACAATCTTTCGATGTTCTAAATTCACTGCTTCTTGTAAAACGACAAAAAACGACCAGTCTCCAAAATTCTGAATCTGTCGTTTTTTGTAGTTTCTCGAAAATCGATGAAAAACTATACATTTTCAGCATTCTAAATTGATTGGTTTTTGTCGTTTCTCGCAAAACGACGACGAACAACAATTTCATAAAAATTCCAAATCGATCATTTTTTCGTATTTTTTCGAAGAACAATGAAAAACTGCTGTTTTCTAGTAAGTATTCTAAATCGGTTGTTTCTTGTCGTTTCTTCAAAAAACGACATAAATTCACAGTTTCCAATATTCTAAATTGATTGGTTTTTTTTTTCGTTTCCAATAAAACGACAAAAAACAACAATTTTTCGTTTTAATTTTCAACGTTCTAAATGAGTGGTTTTTTGTCGTTTTTTGAAAAACAACAGTTTTTCAAGATTCGAAATAGGTCCCTTTTTGTCGTTTTTTGCAAAACAACGGGAAACAATGATTTTCAAAAATTCCAAGTCTGTTGTTTTTAGCGGACTTCCCGCTCTAGTTTTTTGTCTTCTCTCGAGGGACGACGAAAATCTGCCATTTTCCAATATTCTAAATCGATCGTTTCTTCAAAAACAACTGAAAACGACCAGTTTTGAAAATTCAAAGTCGGTCGTTTCTTGTCATTGCTTCGAAAACTACGAAAAACGACCAAGTGCTCTCAACATCCCGTTGAGCAAATTCCTTCAATAATTTCGAGACATTTTCAATCCCAATCGAATAAAAACCCACGACAAATGGAACCCTATTCATAACTCGAGCCAGTTCACCTCGTCAACCATCATAAATCGAACTCTAATCGAATTTATATCCCAACCCGGCGACCAGTTCGATTACAACCGCAGCAAATTCAAACCCTTTATCGACACGAAAAATTAATCTCTCCTCGACTGGTTATTCGGCTTGTTGATATTTCGCTATTTTAATGAGTCTGTCTGCCATCGGTAATGCTTACACTCCGCCAACCAGATCCTCATTCGACTCGGGTAATTAATCACCACTCGGCGAGAGAAGTTCTCTAATTCGCGTCATCTTCCGCGTCTGTATAAATTTCGCCAAGTAACACAACTTTACCACCGAAGTACAGAGACAGAATCATTCTGGGGCTGAGTGAAATAGGACCCCTCTTCTGGCTCGGCCGTAGTCGACGAACGAGTGAATGAATGGCATTCATTAATCATTACGTGTAAACGAGTAGTTTGCGAAAATACTGCCGCGTCTCTAAATATGGCAGCAGAATTACGCCGAAGACGACGCCCGAGATATCGAACACGTAGTCGTCGTAATACGCGACGAAATACGTAATGGAGCATTTATCACCTTTTACCGTCCAAAAATCCAGTTATTTAAAAAGCCACAGCTCCTCTCCGGGTACTAATAATTCGTCATTAAATGGTTTCGCTGGTACGTCTACTCGGAGGCTAATTTACATAAAAACCATCTCTTTTTCCATCGTCCCGAAATTACCTTTCTGGGAAACACGATCGGAATACGGTTGTAAATTTTTACTCTGTCGCGTGTTCATAAATGCCCGACGAGGAGGGGACTGGTGGAAACATTGGTCGTAGTTTCACCGGCAGAACCACCAGTATCGGTAAGGTTGGTGAAAAATCATAGCGATGTAAAACAATACCGTTCGAGATAAATCCACTTGTTTTTTAAACAATTAATTACACAGGTTGACTTTTTTAATTTTGGAAATGCTGTTTGAGGTTTGATAGGTGATTTTTATAGTATTTTTCGCGCTGGTCACGAAAAAAACAGTGAAAAAATTCCATCACCCAAGGATTTTTCATTTTAATTTTTCGTTTAACGGGGTTTCTACTTTTTCTGATAACTTTTGACACTTCAAGTAGATTTTCTGAGAAAAGGAAGGATTCTACGAAGAAAATGAATAGAACATAAATTGTAGATCGTCAAATTTCCTATCTGTAAAGTCCAATTTGTTTTTTCTCAAGAGGCTTAGCTTTCGAGATATTTAACCTCGAAGTTCCAAGTTCAACCTTTTTTAAAAATTGAAAATATCTCAAAAACTAAGCCCCCTAAGAAAGAACTAATTGGACTTTACAGGTAGGAAATTTGACGCTCTACAATTCATGTTCTATTCATTTTTTTCGTAGAACCCTTTCTTTTCCTAGAAAATCGACTCCAAGGGTCAAAAGTTACATCTAAAAGTGTAAAACAAATTTTCAAGGAAAAATCTTCCAATTATAAAAAATCCTGGCATAATCGAGATAAACTGTGATCATATTCGAACTTGGCACTAAAAAATAGATTAGAATCACCTACCATAGCGCTGATTTCTCAGAAAACACAACCGATTTGATGAAGTGCAGTGTACGTGTTTGAATCCGACGATGTGAGAAGGTGTACGAAAACGATCACACAAATTTTAATAATTTTCAACGTTGTAAAATTGAATTTGTAAGTTTTTTGTGAACCGTTTAACTCAAAATAAAATTAGGCAATATGAAGAAAAAATTGTTTTTGAAAAAAAAAACTTGTAGTGTAGGCAAATTAGATAAAAAACAACATTTCTGGCCAGCAAAGCTATTATTGCGGAAAACTGTCGAGAAAGGTCCCCTGAGTAACCCCTAAGAGTTACCACCCCCAGACCCCTTGCTAATTTTTATATGGGAGTTCCAACCCCTTAAAAAACAGTTTTTCGCTTTTATCTCCTTTGGATTTGATTTTGCGGTAAAAATAGTTCAGTACTTTTTTGTTCTACGATCAATTTCCAATATTTTTTGTATTAAAATTTTTTTTGTACCACCATTAGCAGAGGAGATAGAGAGTCCTGAAAGAAGGGGATTATGGGGAAAACACTATCATTTGAAAACGTGATAATAGGTATAAAATCGTTCTAAATTGTTTGTTTCGGTCATGAAAATAGTAGTTTTGTGTAAATTGATGGTATTAATACTCGCTTGACCCCCCCTTCCTATGTGCCCTCCCCTCCTTACCCATTTGTTTTTATTTAGCGGTGGCAATATGATGAAGGGGTGAACACGTAGGAGGAAGGAAAGGGTCAAGATACATTTTTGAACCTATTTCCCCTCCTATTTGTCCACTCCACATCACCCCTCAATCATATTGCCACTGCTAAATGAAAACAAATGGGTTCGGTGGGAGGGCACATAGGAAGGGGAGAGGGGGTCAATGAGCTATTTTTACCGCAAAATCAAATCCAAATAAGATAGAAGCAAAAAACTGTTTTTTAAGGGGGTTGGAATTCCCCCCAAAAAATTAGCAAGGGGTCTGAGGGGTGGTAACTCTTAGGGGTTACTCAGTAGGGTGGGCCGAAAAATCAAAAATTTGGATTATTGAAAAGTTACCCCCACAAAAGTTGTTGGCTGGATAGACTAGAAAAATAAAATAAAAAATTTCAAAATCGATTCATATCTTCCGATCGCGCATGAGTCTTCAATTCTTTGAAAATTGTCAAAAATTCAACATTTTCAAAAATTTTTTAAAAAAATAAAAATTTATTAAAATCAATTTTAGAGTTTATTTAGAGCCCATTTAAAGCAAAAAGTACAGCTTTTTTGAAAAAATCCATGTTTTATAGTTTTTTTTAACTTCTCATGTTTCTTCACCTTTGAAAAAAAATTGAAAAAAGTTATAAAACCCTAATTATTTCAAAAAAAATGTGCTTTTTGGTCTAGATAGTCACTACAGAACCTCTAAAATTAATTTTAGCCAATTTTAATTTTTTTCAAAACTTTTGAAATTTTGTTTTTTTGGCAATTTTTGAAGAATTGAAGGCTCTTGCGCGATCGGAAGATATGAATCGATTTTGAAATTTTTCATTTTATTTTTCTAGTCTATCCAGCCAACAACTTTTGTGGGACGTAACTTTTCAAAAATCCAAATTTTTGGTTTTTCAGCTCACCCTATTACTCAGGGGACCTTTCTCGACAGTTTTCCGCAATAAAAGCTTTGCTGGCCAGAAATGTTGTTTTTTGTCTAATTTGCCTACACTATTGGGCGATGGAAAAATTTTAAAATCAGCGCTACGTTTTAGACTGAAAATAGTGATTAAAACAAGAAAAAGAAAATGCTGTTTTAAATTTAATGGATAATTATTATATTATTTTTCACACTGAACACGAGAAAAATAGCGAAAAAATTCCAGGAGGTCAGGATTTTTCATAATTGGAGGATTTTTTGTTGAATATTTGTTTTACACTTTTTGATTTAATTTTTGACCCTTAAAGTTGATTTTCTGAGAAAAGAAAGGGTTCTACGAAAAAAAATGAGTAGAACATGAATTGTAGAGCGTCAAATTTCCTACCTGTAGAGGTCCAATTAGTTTTTTCTTAGGAGGCCCTTTCTTTTCTCAGAAAATCGACTTGAAGTGTCAAAAGTTTTCAAAAAAAATAGAAAACCTGTTGAACGAAAAATTCAAATTGTGAAAAATCCTTGGGCGATGGAATTTTTTTACTATTTTTCTCGTGATCGGCGTGAAAAATACTATGAAAATCGCCCATCAAACCTCAAGCAGCATTCTCTATGTCGACCTGTGTTATTTTAATAGACGCTCCGTGGGGATCAAGTGGCTTCCCCTTTTGGTCTTGCGCTGGTCAGCAAAGACTAGGACATGGTGCTGAGATTTTAAAGCCTGTTTTCATTATACAAGCAGTGTACCAGAATCATGTTAATAAAGGGTTGGGTAATCTTATATCCTTCCTCCTTTCTGTATTATTTTGGCTCGTTGGAAGGTTGGATTCGGAACTGATTTGCATATAAACAAAACTACGCTGTGGATAAAACCTAAGTACACAAATGTCCCGTACGTGTCCTTTTAAATCGTTCTCACTGTAGACAGGACACGAGCCATGAGACAGTTCGGTCGCAGGACCAATCAACTGGGTGTAATTTTTCTCGAAATGCACGTTCGAATGGAATCTCATTCCGTATCGTCTGCTATTTTACTCCCTCTTTGACGAGCCAATTCAACCCCCCAGAGTTTTGCTTTACATACTTAGACGTAGGTACCTTGGATATAAACCGCTGACGCAGAATTGCTTATTGTCTATAAATACGGTAGCATGGCGGTAGGGTACTTTGGCCAACGTGTTTAGTTTACGAGAATCGTCGTATAAGTTAAATACATCGGAGGTATTCGTATATCTCGAATGAGTACATGGAGTTATCGAAGTTCCTAGATATGTACCGTTTTGTTATTCTGGACGTACGTGGTAAATTCGCACACGTGATTGACGTTCATTCGATTACAGAGGTACTATAAATACCCGAGTTTAAACGCCATCGCCAGATCTTGGGGTTTTTTTCCATCTCGTTTTGTTGTTTTTCTGTATCGGTTTTGTTACGAGAAGGTATTTACGTCAAAGTCATCTCGTAAGGATTGTAAAAATTTCAAGAAATGTGTCACACTAGAAGTGAATTAAAGAATATTTAATGCCAGCAATTTTTCGAAAGGTTGTTCTGAGCTGTACGTTAGAAAAATCTATGGATTTTGATACCACACTCGATATTTCCAAGACATCTCACCTCAACCCCGCACCCCCTCCCCCCATTATGGGTTCTGGTTTAAGATCGAGAGTAAAAATAACCTCAGATATGGATTCTAAGGATCAAAAAATATACATTTTGACATCCCAATTGATAATTAAGAGAAATTTTGATTTTGACCCCTCCCCACATCTCGCCATGGATCCTTTTTAGTTTTTTGATAAAATGACATCGAAAATGGACATCGCGGGTAAAAAAAAATAATGGTAAAATTTACCAATAATTAATGGTAAAAATTACCATTTTTGGTTACATTTACCATTTTCAGTAAAATTCATCATTTTTTGTGAATATTATTGGTTTTTTTGATCAAAAGCGATATTTTCTGTAAAATCATCAGTTTTGGTAAAAATTATCATTTTTATGGTAAGATTACCATTTCTTTTGCTAAAAGTTGTAATTTTTGGTAACTAAAAATTGTCATTTTTTTGGTAAATTACCATTTTTGGTTTACTTACCATTTATTTGGGGGTAAAATTACCATTTTTTGGGAGTAAAATTACCACGTTTTTTTGGTAAAATCACCATTTTATGGTAAAATTACCAATTTTTTTTTGCTAAAAATTGTCATTTTTGGTAACCAAAATTTGTCATTTTTGGTAACTAAAAATTGTCATTTTTGGTAACTAAACATTGTCATTTTTGGTTACTAAAAATTGTCATTTTTCGTAACTAAAAATTGTCATTTTTCGTAACTAAAAATTGTCATTTTTTGTAAATAAAAATTGTCATTTTTGGTAACAATTTTTGGTAACTAAAAATTGTCATTTTTGGTAACAATTTTTGGTAACTAAAAATTGTCATTTTTGGTAACTAAAAATTGTCATTTTTGGTAACTAAAAATTGTCATTTTTCGTAAATAAAAATTGTCATTTTTGGTAACAATTTTTGGTAACTAAAAATTGTCATTTTTGGTAACAATTTTTGGTAACTAAAAATTGTCATTTTTGGTAACTAAAAATTGTCATTTTTGGTAACTAAAAATTGTCATTTTTGGTAACTAAAAATTGTCATTTTTGGTAACTAAAAATTGTCATTTTTGGTAACTAAAAATTGTCATTTTTGGTAACTAAAAATTGCCATTTTTTTTAAACTAAAAATTGTTACCAAAAATGACAATTTTTAGTTACCAAAAATTGTTACCAAAAATGACAATTTTTAGTTACCAAAAATTGTTACCAAAAATGACAATTTTTAGTTACGAAAAATGACAATTTTTAGTTACGAAAAATGACAATTTTTAGTTACGAAAAATGACAATTTTTAGTTACGAAAAATGACAATTTTTAGTTACCAAAAATTTTTTGGTAACTAAAATTTGTCATTTTTGGTAAAAATTGTTTGGTAAAAACTACTATTTTTTGGGATTTTGAAACCGCACTCGATATTTTCGAGATATCTTTTCACCTCAACCTCGCACCCCCTCCCGCCCATATGGGTTCTGGTTTGAGGTCGAGGGTGAAAATAACCGCATATATGGATTCTAGGGGTCAAAAAAACATAAATTTTGCTTTCTGCATCCCAGTAGACATCCCAGAGGTACAGAAAAAAAAAACGTCGAAGAAAAAATATTCAAATCAAAAAATAGCATGGGTTTTCAAGAATTTTTCAAAATAATGAATCTTTCCTTCCTTTATTAATTAGGTACCTATCAAAACGTTTCCTAATTCTGTCGAAAATCATTTGACTTACTCATTTCCAGATCTGTATTCCACGTTTCATTCTAACGATGAAAATTCATGGCTTACCTGAAACAAAAAAACAAAATGAATTATTAATTAGGTATACTTGATAGATATTTTATGAAATATTTTTTTATTTTTCACGAGTAAAATTTTCAAATTTCAAGCATTTTACGAGAGTAAAACATGAACGAAGGGGAAATCGAATGCCACTGACGGATCAAATGGATACCCCGAAAAACAGTCATCCGCGATCATTTTCGAACAAATTCTCAAAAATCACCTTTTTGAGTGAATTTTTTTAATCTTTTGGTTCAACAGGGCCAATTCTACGACATGTGAAATTTTCTCTAAATCGCAAAGTTAAAACTTTTTAATTAAAATTTAGTCAGTTGGATTTCTCCATAAATAAATGATACGAATATACTTATTCAATTTTCGTATCCAAAGGGCTCAAAACCCTCTCTCGTACTCCACCAAATTCCTCATTATTAAGTGAAAAATTAAAAGAATGAAAGGGTTATAATTAATTTGAAATTTTCACCGCGAATAGCAATCTGAAACAAAAGTACACCCGCAGAGCCCGACGTTTTTTCAAAAAATATACGTAAAACGAAGAAAACCAAAGGTATTCGAGGGAAAGGAGATCGCAAAGGGAAACAGCCACGATTTCCATCTGCGAAAGAAAAAAATGAAATCAGCCAGATATGCAAAAATTCGCGATACGATGGAATTTCAATTGAATGCTCTTTAATATTCGTCCTGTTTCTAGCGCACCCCTCTACCCACGCCATTTATAAGGGTAAACTTGATTTTTGACGTGGTTGGAAACGAAAAAAAAAGAACTTTTCAATTCGATTACCTGTGCGCGAATTCCAGCAGTTTTTTTCAGGGAAATATTTTTTTTCAACCGTTCAGCTACGTATAAGTCGTATATAAAATAAAATTCCTAATAATAATCTCATTTTTATTTTTTTTTCTACCTCTCTACCTTGAAATTCCGATGTATTTCTTTCGTGAAATATGCTGGATGAGGCGAGGCACAGGGGCGTGGAAAAATCCTAATAACTTTTGTACAGAATCTCAGTTCGGTGGAATTTTTTCTGCGATTTTTACACTTTTCTTTGGGTCTTTCTGTGTATTTCTGTCGAATAACATTTTTACGATCCTTCCCTGCTTCGCTTTTTTCCTCGTACTTTCGGGTTAATTTCCGGTTTATGGCCACCTACGTATCGGTTTAGCCATTTCTTCTGTTCGTTTTCGCGAATACATTTCATTTTTCGGAAACACGAGAAAATTAAAAAAAATTCCATCGTCGAGTCTCAAGTCGATAAAAATGACGAAGTTGGTGAAATGAAACAGGCATTAAACAGAGTCATATTTTTTAGTGACTTGTCCCCTATTTTCAAGGTTGGTCACTAAAAGTCAATTGTTTGGCCAAAAGGTCACTATATTGGTCACTTTTTTCGTTTAAACGGCGTACCGCTCTTGCATAAAATTGAAAATAAAATTTCAGTAAAAGCTTATGTTAGATGAAAGTTGTAATAATTACACAGATCGACATGGAAAATGCTGTTTGAGGTTTGATGGGTGATTTTCATAGTATTTTTCGCGCTGATCACAAGAAAAATAATGAAAAAATTCCATCACCCAAGGATTTTTCACAATTTGAATTTTTTGTTTAACGGGTTTTCTACTTTTTTTGATAACTTTTGACACTTCAAGTCGATTTTCTGAGAAAAGGAAGGGTTCTACGAAAAAAATTAATTGAACATAAATTGTATAGCATCAAATTTCCTATCTGTAAAGTTCAACTTGTTTTTTCCTAGGAGGCTTAGCTTTTGAGATATTTCAGCTCAAAGTTCAAATTTCGAATTTTTTTTAAAAATTGAAAATATCTCAAAAACTAAGCCTCCTAAGAAAAAACTAATTGGACCTCTGCAGGTAGGAAATTTGACGCTCTACAATTTATGTTCTATTAATTTTTTTGTAGAACCCTTTATTTCCCCAGAAAATCGACTTCAAGGGTCCAAAAATTACATCAAAAAGTGTAAAACAAAGGCTCTGGTGTGATTTGGGGGTCATTTGGCCCTTGGTGGAACTTTGACAAAATTTTTATGCCATTCGACTTGCCTGTGTAGAAGATGATTTTAGAGCGCAAAAACGAATTTTTACCACACCCCCCGGGGGCGGGGTCCTCAAAATACGTGATTTTCACTCCAAAAATTCTATCTCCGTGAGTTTTCAACCGATTTTTTTCAAATTTGGCATGTAGGCAGAGGTACTTGAGGGGAGTACCCTGAAATTTTTTCAGATTTTTTCGACCACTACAATGACCTTAAATTTGACCTTGAAAGTTTAAAATCGCCCTGGGGGCAACGTTTTGGCGTGTGGTATAAAGAAAAAAATATTTTCATGTTTCTCACTCTATTTTACACTACTTAGAATTTTTTTCAATTTTTTTTGAGTGGTGGCCTATGCGTGACGTTCAAAAAACCGATAAATCGGTCGTTTTACCTAGTACTTGAGAAATACACTTTGAAAAAAGACAAACATGTTAATCGCAATTTTATAGCTGGAAAAGCTTCTATATGATGTCCAGAGTCTTTGATAAAGTCGCATCGCCCCAGCCCCTATTACTTTTTGAGGGGGGGGGACCCTTATGAAAGAAAAAATTGTTTTGCACCGATTTCGCTCAAATTCACGTAAATGGTTTTGTAGGTATAGAAGTACTCCCCAAAAATTTTTAGCTCCCCTCGACCTCAGGGGGCTGAGCAATCGCTTCCTAAAGTTGGACATTTTTGGTTAAGATGACAAAAAATCGAGTTTTTCGACTGTAAAACCGCTCCAAAATTCTAATTTTGAAAAACTTTGTATTTTCTGTGCACATTTTGAGGTAACGAATCCGACTAGCCCATCAAATTTTTCATTCGAATGGTTTACACCCCCTCCTCATCACTGCCCGTTTGAAAGTGTACAGATCGTAGGGTTTTCAGAAAAAAATGACCTCGTAATATTTTTTTTACAAAATTCAGCTCGCGACACATCAGGGGCCAAGTGGAATTGTATCAACCTACTTAAATTTTCAATTAGGTGAATGAAAAATATTCAAATACTAACCTGAAATTTTAGGAAGCAATGGCTAAACCTTTCTCCTAAGTCGCGGGAGCCTAAAATTTTTTGGGAATATTTCTATGTAATTTTTCAAAAAACTGCTCAGATTTGAGAAATAATGGCTCAACCCCCTGATTGTGTCGGGAGCTGATGTTCGTAAACAAATATTTTTGTACCTTAATAAGTTGACATGTAAAGTTGACCAAAATCGATGCGAAAAAAAAAACATTTTTTGAAACGGGCTCCCTCACCCCCCCCCCCTCCCAGCAAAAAGACCGAGGAGTAGGTGCGGTGCTTTTTTACCACACACTCGAGACATCATAATTGAACATTTTGAATCAAAAAATTTTCACTTTCTCGCGAAATGTCATTTTTGGGTCACCTATGTAACAAAGTTATTTTTTTTTTGAAAAACCCACGATCTGTACACTTTCAAACGGGCCGTGATGGGGAGGGGGGTGTAAACCATTCTAATGAAAAATTTGATGGGCTAGTCGGATTCGTCACCTCAAAATGTGCACAGAAAATACCAAGTTTTTCAAAATTAGAATTTTGGAGCGGTTTTATAGTCGAAATTAACCAAAAATGTCCAACTTTGGGAAACGATCGCTCAGCCCCCTGAGGTCGAGGGGGGCTAAAAATTTTTGGGGAGTACTTCTACACCTACAGAACCATTTACGTGAATTTGAGCGAAATCGGTGCAAAACAATTTTTTCTTTCATAAGGCCCCCCCCCCCAAAAAAAGCAATAGGGGCTGGGGCGATGCGACTTTATCAAAGACTCTGGACATCATATAGAAGCTTTTCCAGCTATAAAATTGCGATTAACATGTTTGTCTTTTTTCAAAGTGTATTTCTCAAGTACTAGGTAAAACGACCGATTTATCGGTTTTTTGAACGTCACGCATAGGCCACCACTCAAAAAAAATTGAAAAAAATTCTAAGTAGTGTAAAATAGAGTGAGAAACATGAAAATATTTTTTTCTTTATACCACACGCCAAAACGTTGCCCCCAGGGCGATTTTAAACTTTCAAGGTCAAATTTAAGGTCATTGTAGTGGTCAAAAAAATCTGAAAAAATTTCAGGGTACTCCCCTCAAGTACCTCTGCCTACATGCCAAATTTGAAAAAAATCGGTTGAAAACTCGCGGAGATAGAATTTTTGGAGTGAAAATCACGTATTTTGAGGACCCCGCCCCCGGGGGGTGTGGTAAAAATTCGTTTTTGCGCTCTAAAATCATCTTCTACACAGGCAAGTCGAATGGCATAAAAATTTTGTCAAAGTTCCACCAAGGGCCAAATGACCCCCAAATCACACCAGAGCCTTTTCAACGAAAAATCTTCCAATTATGAAAAATCTTGACGTCCTGGAATTTTTTCGCCATTTTTCTCGTGATCAGCGTGAAAAATAATATAATACTTACCTAATTATCCATTAAATTTAAAACAGCATTTTCTTTTCTTGTTTTAATCACTGTTTTTAGTCTAAAATGCAGTGCTGAATTTAAAATTTCTCCATCACTCAAGTTTCACTGGTAAGTGATTTTAATCTATTTTTTAGTGCCGAGTTCGAATAAGTATGATTACAGTTTTTCTTGATTACGCCAGGATTTTTTATAATTGAAAGATTTTTTGTTGAAAAATTGTTTTACATTTTTCTATGTAACTTTTGACCCTTAGAGTCGATTTTCTAGGAAAAGACAGGGTTCTACGAAAAAAATTAATAGAACATAAATTGTAGAGCGTCAAATTTCCTACTTGTAAAGTCTGATTAGTTTTTTCTTAGGGGGCTTAGCTTTTGAGATATTTTCAATTTACAAAAAAAAGTTGAACTTTGAACTAAAATATTTCGAAAGCTAAGCCTCCTAGGAAAAAACGAATTTGATTTACAAGTAGGAAATTTGACGTTCCACAATTTATGTTCTATTCATTTTTTTCGTGGAACCCTTCTTTTTCTCAGAAAATCGACTTGAAGTGTCAAAAATTATCAAAAAAAGTAGAAAAACTGTTGAACAAAAAATTCGAATTGTGAAAAATCCTTGGGTGATGGAATTTTTTCACTGATTTTTTCGTGATCAGCGCGAAAAATACTAAGTACAAAAATCACCCATCAAACCTCAAACTGCATTTCAAAAGTTTGAAAATGTGGATCTGCATTAGGAATGTATTGTGTTATGCTTGAAAGTAATTGTAAGTACCTATTATGAAAAAAATTATTCTTTTTTTCATTTACTTGAAGCTTATTCTTAAACTTGTAGTTTCAAGTAAAGATTTATTAATAAAAAAAATGTTTTTCAGCACTATCGCAGAGAGAAATACTGTTTAAGTTATGAAAAAAATAGGGAGGGGGAGGGTGTATTGATTTATGAGAAAAAAATTGAAAAATGGGTCACTTTTTTCGTAAAATAGGCCACTTTTTGCCTCATACAAAGTCACTATTTTTTCCCAAAATTTGTGTTTGATGCCTGATAAAATGATCCTAGTCGATTTACCTGAGTATGAGATCGTTTAATCAACGACGACGATACACGAAGGAGGAACCCTTTTCTATAATGTTTGAAATTACACCTCAATAAAGTAAAGCAATCGAAACTGACACCAGAGGTATACTTCTGCTTCTCCATCAAACACCGGATAACTTATTATCCTAATAATATCGGTATTTTATCTCATTTCGAGATCTTCTATCAGCCTATGTGAAGAAGTCGTCTTGTCACTGCGACTGAGCTGCATTTCTGATCTGGATATGGATTACAAATACGAAAACGTGAATCTGTATATCGTATCCTAATAAACAGTTAGACTTGTATCATCTCGAGCTGCATTTTATAGCTATGCGAGATGATTCGAGCATTTTACCAGGCAGTTATGTAAGGAACCCCTTCAGCCCTCTGGTTGTATTAATTCATCGTCGTCGTCGTAATGTTTCTATC
Source organism: Pseudococcus viburni (assembly GCA_033439095.1). NCBI lineage: Eukaryota > Metazoa > Arthropoda > Insecta > Hemiptera > Pseudococcidae > Pseudococcus > Pseudococcus viburni. The sequence goes on from JAVBJF010000122.1 coordinate 703,015, forward strand.
AATCTTCGAAGCAATCAGTAGCGAGAAAGATAGACTGTCGTGGATCTTTTGAAGAATTTTTTCCCTCTTTATCGACCAACGCAGCACCCTTTCGCGGTTCTTTTTTTTTGTTCGTCGACGAGACGGCTTCGTAGGTACAGTATTCATAATTATCGCTTTTTTTTTCTCTCCTATGAAAATACGAAAGCTGTCGCGCAGATTGGATGGTGTTTTTTTTTGGCGCGCCATCTTCGCGTTAATTTAACGATGCGACGTGATTTAATTAAAAAATACACCCGACTGTATGGTTCGCTTTGATATTCATCGTATAAAAAGAATATTTGTTCGGAGTCTCGAATCGGTCTCCTCGACACCTGTGTGCTCGAAATCGGTCCCTTTTTTTTGACGTGCGAATCTCGACAGTGATCTCTTTTTTGAGAAAGAAAGTTGATTGCAAGGAAAGATAAATTTTAATTTTTTTATTTTGTCGTCGGCTCGTCGTCGTATTGCGGTGCCAAAATAATAAAAATGATAATTTAAATTAAACGTTATAGAAGAGTAAATAGTAAATACCCACTTGACTTACCCAGTTATAATGGAATATAATTTATTGAATTTAAAATACGTGTCCAAGGTTAAGTTGATTTACGTATCAACCAAGATAATTAACTCGTGTGTAAAAAAAAAGGTGACTAATTATAACGTAATATAAATCGATCTATTTATTTTATTTCCTCTGTGTAAATAATACCGCCTCGAACGTAAATGTGGAGCAAAAAAAAAGACAAGCGGAAGTATTATAATGTTGATACGACACACGAATACATTATAGGATAAGGTGTCGTTGCTGGAAGAGTATGTGCTTCGTTCTGTCTGGAGAGAAAGAAATTGGAAAGGAGGAATAGCTTGAAGTCTGACGATAATATAAATATCGCGCTTTTAATAGAAGTGACAACGACTTGGCCAAGGTTTCTGATTTTTCGGACGTATTAATGGGTGTCTGGAACAGTTTTTTTTTTTTTGTAAAGGATGAGAAGTTGTGTTCTGGGGAAGGGGGAATGGTCATGCTGAGAATTTGATATGTGGGTAATGAGTCGTTGAGGTGAAAGAAAAGTTGTTGAACTTGTAGAAGGCGGATTGTATTTTTTTTCAAGAATAATGATGCGATGATAATCGGTGAAATGGAGAAAATTGGAGGATAGGTGATAAACGAAGGAGACAGGGACAGATCTTCGGGAGAGGGGGGAGAATCGTTTTCAAAAATGTGTCCGGGACGTGAAACATGGTGTCCATTCTCTGGAAAACCGGGAAAAGTCAGGGAATTTTGGTGGTCTGGAAAAGTCAGGGAATTTTGGAATTTTCTCTGGAATTTTTCGAAAATCCCAAAAAAATGTAAATCATTTAGAAAAATGTTTTTTTGCTTATTTTATTATAAATTTTTCAAAAAATTTCGCCCTCGCTCCGCTTGGGCCAAATAATTACAGATTTTATCCAATTATTGTCTTATTCATCATTTTTTGTCGGTCGTAATGTACAATAAAATTGATATTCAAAATGCATGTCTTTGTCTATTAAATTATGAATTATCCAAAAAAAATTTCCCTCGCTACGCTCGGGGTAATTTACACTCTTTCTTTCTACCGAATTTATTTTTAATCTTAAGTTTTTTGGAAATTTACTTTTTAATGAGCTGTAATGAGAAAGAAATGTCATGATTCCCTTGACCACGATGTTGAAAAAAAAAAGGGAGGGAATGGAACAAAAAATCGAAATTATTGGCCATGTTTTGGAAAACATGAATGAGGGAAAAGTGGTGAATTTTCATCTTTTGAAGATCTTTTTTCCCAAAAATTTTCGCCCTCGCTTCGCTCGGGCTCAACACATTTATGTATTTTCATAAAATGATTTATATTTAACCTTCTCATTCACTTTTTCATTTATTGGTACAAACTAAAAAATTGCAAGGGATTGCGTGAATTTATAAATTTAAGACAAGTGTTTTTCATTTTGGAGGGGCAGGGGGGAATGAAATGTGAAAAAAAATTGAATTTTTAGCCCGGAAAATCCGAATTTTTATTCGCTCAATTTGGTAAACACCCTGGCATAATTTTTTTCATTTTTCAAAACTTAATTTTGCGTGGGAATACTTGGTTTTTCCTTTTTATTTAAATTTTTTCTGTAGGTAGTAAATTCAAATTTTCAAATTTTTGTGGCGAGGGGGAGTTGGATGGGCGGAAAAATTTTCAGAATTGAATTTGAATATTTTTTTAACCCGAAGAAGGGAATCTAAAGATCTCGTAAAAAGTATCTAGTGATTTTGAAAAAAAAATCGAAGACCTTATGCATTTTATATCATTTTTATACAAAATTTAGGGATGTAAGTACATCACGCGAAAAAATTACCCCCCCCCCCCCCTCCTCCCTGGTTTACAATTACAAATATCATATTTATAAGGTCTGGAAAAATTCGAAAAATTGGTCTGGAAAACCGGGAAAAGTCAGGGAAAAATCATTTCCGAAATATAGTGGACACCATGTGAAAAAAATAGATGGCAAATTTTCCAAGTAGCTGTTATTTTTGTTCTTGAAACGATTTTTTCGATCCCTAATCGGAATTTCAAAAAATGTCATATTTTCCCACATGAGTTGAAATTTGGACACCATTGATATTATGGATGAGGATTAGGGTGGAGTGAAAAAAAAACATATCTTGGATTTTGGCCAAATTTGGTGAGGTGGTTTACTTTGAGTGGGAGACCTCCCAAAAAATTTTTGAGTCCCCTAGGGGCAAGTGAAGAGGAGCAGGATGTGTTCAAAGTGCGCCTCCTTTTGAAAAAAAACACTATTTTTTGTGTTTTTTTGTCAATCAAAATTGTGTGAGTAGTCTTCTTAGCACTTAAAAGATGCAATTTGATTTTCTACATCTCCCTAAACGATCGCCATCCTTCTACGATTAAAACTCAGACTGCTACCAGGGGGTTGAAAAGTTGCAGATTGCAATATTCCAATAATATGAAATTTTAACTAAGCTGGAATGATTTTTTTTTTCATCGAGTAATTGAACAAAAAAAATTTTTCAACAACTGAAAGTGAATTTTGAAAAAAAATTGAAAATTTTATACACCAGTGCAGCCAACAGCAAATCATGAAATTCCAAAATACGGAATTTATATCGACTTTGAATTGATTATTTTTTCGCTTGAAGATATGTACTTTTCCCACAAAATTTGGTCAAAATCCAAGATATGCTTTTTTTTTTACTCCACCCTAATGAGGATAGAAAAGAGGAAAATTTTTTGTTCGAAATTATGAAAATTTTGGCAAAAATATTACCTTTAAAATTGAAAAACTGTAGTAGAATTTGTCTGGGGGTGGAAGTAGGTCTCAGCCATCTAATTCCTTCGAATAAAAAAAAGCAAAATAGCATAAAATATGCTCAGAAAAATCGTCACTGTCATAGGTACCCACTCCACATTTGTTTTTTCGAAGGAATTAATTTTTTTACGTCAATTTGACATGAAATGTCATTAAAGACGTGGCGAAAATCATACTTTCCAGCATAAAAATTGAACTATAAATTTGAAAACAAAAATTTTTCAACGATTTTTTTTTCAAGTCACAGGAAATTTTTTTCAATTTTTTCGAGTTTTATTTTCTGTCTACTTGTCAACTTGTGATACGTAAAGGTGAAATATGTATGTTGTGTTTTTTTTTCGCTCGAACTAAAAAAATCTGCTATAATAATCCAAATTTTTCTGAGGGGAGAGTGTTTTACCTTCTGGAAAATACTCAGAGGACTCTTACCTCTTACTTATTTTGCTCGAAGGCCTTTTTGGTTTTTTGCAGCGCTGTTTGAGAAAACAAGGTTTTTGAGGCAAGAATAACGAGAGAATCGTACTCTCTCAATTATTATAAATCAGTGAAAATTATCGAAAATCACTGAGAAACAGTCAGTCAGTGAGAAAAATCACTGGAAAATCAGTGAAAATTCACTGAAAAGTCAATGACATTTATGAAGTTTTCTGAAAAATAAGTGAAAATCTTTGAAAAATTAGCAAAAATTCGCTGAAAATCAGTGAATTTCGCTGATTTTTTCTGTGCTGCTGTTCTGACTATTCATCAGTAACTTTTCACTGATTCAGAATGAGAGAGTAGCAAATTTGCAAAGAACCTTCCTCAATAAGATGGTAAAATCGCACTTGACCCGGATTTGGTCGAAAGTGATGCCAAATGTTACTTGGGACCTAAAAACATTCCACCTAAATTTTCGAATCCCTACCTCCCACCCTTTTAAAAGTATCGCACTATATGCTGAAAATTCAATTAGCGATATTTTTAGAAGGGGATGGAGAAAAGTTTTAAAATGTTCACAGATTATAGGTATTACATGAGACATGAGTTTACTCACCTACGGATAATTTTTTGAACTTTTTATCATATTTTTCCCATTTTGGAGAAGTTTGGAAATTAAAAAAAAAAATCAAAAAAAATTTTGGAAGGTGATATGGGTGGATTTTTTAAAAAATGTTCATTTTGTAGTCAAATATGTCACGAATATTTTTCCCACATCCCTAAAATAACTATGCAACATGGTCAAAAAAATGAAAACATAATATTGAGCCCGTGCCAATACCTCACATTTCCCACGGCGTTATCGTGAGAAGTAAGGCGTTCACAGTCTTATGACAGAAGAGACGAAAAAATATCATCCAGAAATTTTTTAGCTCTTTATGATCGTGGAGTCTTGACTCAAGAAAAATTTTATATTTTTTGACCAAGTTGCACCTGTCCAAACCCTAAATTCGAGTCAAGGGCCGATTTCACCATCTTATCGGAGGAGGCCCTTTTTCAATTTCAATAAAAAAAAATTGAAATAATATTAAGCATATCAAATAATAAACAATTTCTAATTTTTTGTTTCAGGTGAGTCACAAATTTTCATCGTTAGGATTCTAAAAAAATACGTAGAAATGTGTAGATATAAGTAAGTCGCTTTTAATAAATATTGGTACGTATATTATTATACAAAAAATTTTAAGAATACTTATAAATTGGACAAAAAAAAATTTTTAAAGTGCAATTTATCGATAAAAAAACTCGAGAAGTACGAAATGTTGACAAAATTTGATAAACGAAAATACCTAATTTTTAACAATGCTGAATTGATGATTTTTTTTCTTTGAATTGAAGGGAGGAGAAGAGGAGAGTAAATATTGAGATATTTTTTCTCGTATTTATTATTTCAAGTTACGTAATTCACTGGAAATAATTTTCCAATATGGAAATGAGCATTGAAAAAAATTGAGCATTTTACCTCCGAAAATTACAATTTTTCTAATCTCAGCTCTGGCGAACTTTGAAGGGAGCAAAAAAAGTTACCTTATTTTTTGCCTTTTCAACGTGATCTTTTAAAAAAATTTTACCCGAACGAGATTTTAAAATTCTTGATAAAAGTTTTGCGAAAGAAAATTTTCAACAAATTGTACCTCAGTGTTGAAAGTTTAAGAATTTTCGTTCGGAAAAATTACTTCTCTATTACAATGTTCTGCGTAAAAACTTTACGCTAAATGTCTGAAAAATTGAAAAATTTGTTGGGAAAACTTTTAAAACTTACAAAAATTCATTCATGAAAAAAATGACTCTGGTCAGCGAATAAATTCACGGAAAGATTATTAAATTCAGTGAAGAACGATAAAATATAAAATTTTGATTTTCTATTTCTGTGTGAAGCTTGCTCTCGAAGAAAACTCGTTTTAATCACACATCATTCTGGAAAATTCGTCCAAAAATCGCGGTATTTTCCAATGAATTTTGCTATTTTAGCTTTAAATACTTTTTTTTTTGATTGGAAGAGAAATGATGATGGGGAGAGGGGAGAGGAAAATGAATAAAGAGAGTTAACGACTTGAACTTGAGGAAAAATTAATAGCTTTGTTTTGAATCATTTCATCATTTTCATCATCTAAGGCTCGAGTTATATGTATAAAAAAAGAAAAAAATTTATGAAAAAAGCTTGGTCATAATTTTCCTTAATTTTGTAATCTCTCCTTGCCCCCTTCCCCCCATTTTGAGTATCATAGCTCAACAAATATCTTTTTTGATCATCGAAAATGAAGAGAAAGTTAGTTTTTTTTTTCAAATTCTCTCTACCCTATTTCTTATTCTGTGGTGTTCCTCTGCATCCCAAAACAAATTCCTCGAAAACATTCCAAACACGGTCGAATCAATTAATCGGGTAAATTTACATAGTTACGAGACCTTTGCCTCCTCCCTAAGCTATTCTCCCAGTTCAAATACCTTTACCAAATCCCCTTGTGGACTCGGAGAGACTCGCTGACGATGATATATTATTCCCTATTCGCGTCTCGGGCGCCGGTCGAAGCCATTGTTTCGAAGAATTTTGACGATTCGGCCTTTAGGAAATTAATTCGTCGATGGATTTACGCGGACCGTCGTTTTCGTTGGGCACACCTAAATAATTAACCTCTCTCCCCTATTCCCGGCTGGCAAAACGCTATATACGCAACGTGTGTAATATAAAACAAAATTAACACCGCGGAGCGGAAAATTTCACCTTGTTTATGGCCTTTGATCCTGCACGCTTCTAAAGCAAACACTTGGGTCGTTGTGGGTCCGCCAATGCGATGCCGAGCCTATAGAAATAACGACCGTTTAATTAATCCGTCCAAAATTCCGGCCACTAGATGAAGTTTCACGGCAGAGTAAATCTAAGCCAGTTTGTAGAACTGACCGTCTTACCTCCGGAGAGACCTGCAAACCGAAATTTGTTCAATTTCGTACCTTTTTCGTTCTCTCACCGCCACCGAGTCGTATTTACCGCGTCGATTAAATTACTCGTCGTGGTGTTATACAAATACCTTCGAATACCCATCGTTCGTTTCTCTAATGGAAAAAAGAACTAGTCCTAATGTTGCCAAACAATTGCACAATTTTCAAATCCGGAAACCAACGCAATGCCGAGATTAATCCGGCCGATAAAACGGGCGCGATTTTTACACAATCGAATCCGGTTCGCGGGATTAAGTCCAAAATATGCCAGCTACTATTTGTCGTGCATGCAGTTGGATTTTTGATATCGCAGTAGCTTAAATATATCTGTACGTCGTAGCCACCTTATCCATATCGTAGTCGTAATATGGGTGCTAGTCCGTTTACCATTGGATTTAGTTTTTTCGACGTTGCTTCGACTTGTGTAAATAGGAGATTTACCAAGTAGACGACGTCGCCGAGCTGTGGCTGTATTTGCCATTGAAAAGAATCATTGGGTCGAAATAGATGCGTGTGCTGGTGTAAAACTGCCATTGTGAAGAATCTATAATGCTGTAAACGTATAACTGGGCCAATTGGATGACAACCGCACGAATGTTTTGAAAAGGAAAAGGAAATAGGTGCCATGCATTCGTTTGTTTGTTCAGCTTCTTTATTCACCTCCTACGAATATTGCAGGGTCATTGTCAAAAACCCATGAGATTTAGCGGGTGATAATTGTGGCATGATATTTTCTGTAAATTTTCTGAGGGTATTGTAATTACGGTAAATTACGGGATTTCGCTGTAATTATGGTAAATTATGAAATTTCGCTGTAATTACGGTAAATTACGGCATTCCGCTGTAATGATGGTAAATTACGGTATTTCGCTGTAATTACGGTAAATTACGGTATTTCGCTGTAATTACGGTAAATTATGCAATTTCACTGTAATTACGGTAAATTACGGCATTCCGCTGTAATTATGGTAAATTACGGTATTTCGCTGTAATTACGGTAAATTACGGCATTCCGCTGTAATTATGGTAAATTATGGTATTTCGCTGTAATTACGGTAATTGATCTTGATTTACTGTAATTACGGTGGCTATTTGGTAATCGACTAACTGTTATTTTCGTGTTATTTTGTAGAGATGATGGTGATTTATTCGTCATTCATTCGTAATTGCGGTAATTCTTGTCAGCCCGTCAGAATTACACTAATTACCGTATTTCCATATTTCGATCACTTTCCATCAAGGCTGGTGGAGGTGAACGACCTGGCCCTGTTTTACGGATTTTCGTGGGTGGTGAGCGAATTTTTTTTTAGTACGCGTGATTTTGCACAATAAATTTTCAAGGTCTGAAATCTCTGAATTTTTTCCCTGTAACTTCAATTTTTCAAGGATAAAATTTTTTCTCAAAATTTCTCAAACTCAAATTTTTTCAACGTACCTAAATTTTTACATTCTATGATTTTTTTCCAAAATTTTTTAAACTTCAACACTTTTGTCTTGAAAAATTGACGTTGAAAAAATTTGAAGTTTGAGAAATTTTAAGAAAAAAATTATAGAATTGAAAAATTGACGTTAAAAAAATTTAAAGTTTGAGAAATTATGAGAGAAATTTTAAGAAAAAAATTATAGAATTGAAAAATTGACGTTAAAAAAATTTGAAGGTATCAGTCTTGAAAAATTGACGTTAAAAACATTTGAAGCTTGAGAAATTTTAAGAAAAAAATTATAGAATTGAAAAATTGACGTTAAAAAAATTTGAAGGTTGAGAAATTTTGATAAAAAAAAATCAGTCTTGAAAAAGTGACGTTGAAAAAATTTGAAGGTTGAGAAATTTTAAGAAAAAATTATAGAATTGAAAAATTGACGTTGAAAAAATTTGAAGCTTGAGAAATTTTAAGAAAAAAATAAAATTATAAAATTGAAAAATTGAGGTTACAGGAAAAAAATTCAGCCCTTGAAAATTTATTATGCAAAAACAAGTGTACTTTGAAAACAATACGCTCACCACGCACGGAAATCCGTAAAACAAACAGGGCCAGGTTACAGAACGTTGATTTGTTTTGTTCAAGGGAAAATGAATTTCTTTGTTCAGTTCTGTTTTCGTTCAAGTTGATTTGTTCTGTTTTGGTTTTCAGGTTTCAGGTTTCAGTTTTTTTCATGTATGAGGTATATAGGTATCGAAGTACTTCGGGTATCGGGTATCTGGTTTCAGGTTTTAGGTTTCACATCTTCTATCTCATTAACTGGGTGGACTCTAGGGGTTCTTTATTTAAGCATCTAATTTCACATAATTGTTTTTCAATGAAAAATTGTTTTTTCTCTAGTTTTTGAGGCTGGGATGATTTTTTGAGCTTTCGAAGGTAAGATAACTTCTGGGATGGAAATCAATCCAAAAATCATCCCACGTTGTTTTAATTTGATAGTGTTCATAGGTGAGATGACTTTTGAGATGAAAATCAATCCCAAAAATCATCCCACGCTTTATTCAAGCTTTTGAGGCTGGGTTGATTTTTGGGATGAAAATCAATTTCACAAATCATCCCGCGCTTTTTCCGGGAGTAAGATGACCTTTGCGATGAAAATGATTTTCATAAATTATCCCATGACTTTTCCGAGCTGGAAATTGGGATGATTTATGAGATGAATTTGTCATCTCAAAAATCATCGCACGATTTTTTGAGGTGAATTTCCAACCCAGAAATGAAACTTTTGAGGCTGGGATGATTTTTCCGAGCTTCCGTGGCTGGGATGATTTATGGGTTGAATTTTCATCCCGAAAATCATCCTACCCTTTTTCCGAGTTTTTGAGGTTGGGATGAAATTTCATCTCAAAAATCATCCCACATTTTTTCCAAGCTTTTGAGACTGGGATGATTTTTGGGATGAATTTCCAACCCAAAAATCATTCCACGACTTTTCCGAGTTTTTGAGGCTGGGGTGATTTTTGGGATGAACTTTCATCTCAAAAATCATCCCATATTTTTTCCGAGGTTTTGAGGCTGGGATGATTTTTGAAATGGAAATCAATTTCCAAAATCATCCAACCATTTTTCCTAGTTTTATAGAGGCTGGTGATGATGAATTTTCACCCCCAAAAATCATCACACGATTTTCTCGAGATTTTTAAGCTGGGGTGATATTTTCGAGGATTTTGAAGCTGGGATGATTTTTGAGGTGAAAATCATTCGCACAAATCATCCTACGATTTTGCTGAGCGTTGCGGCTGAAATTATTTTTTCGAAGGTGAGATGACTTCAGATGGAAATCAATCCCAAAAATCATGCCACGCTTTATTCAAGCTTTTCAGGCTGTGAAGCTGGGATGATTTTTGGGATGAAAATCAATTTTACAAATCATCCCACGATTTTTCAGATCTTTTGAGGCTGGGATGTTTTTGGGATGAATTGTCATCCAAAAACCATCCCATCGTTTGGCCTGGTGGAACAGTGAAGGACGGGTTGTTTCGGTCCATTCAGGAACAGATCATGTTTAAAATGAATGAATCGCTGTGGTGTTTTGTTCAAGCAAAAATGAATTTTTTTGTTCTGTTCTGTTCTGATTTCGTTCAAGTTGATTTGTTCCGTTTCAGGTTTCAGGGTTCCCAGTTTTCAAGTAGGAGGTACATATGAGGTATCGAGGCATCTCGGGTATTGGGTTCTAAATTTCAGGTTTCAGGTTTCAGTTTCAGTTCCAATTCCAGTTTGTTCACTTCAGTTCAGTGAGAGCGCATGAGGAAAAGGGCCTCACCACCAAAGTGAACTTTTGCAGGGAAAGCGTTTAAAGTTGGGAGTGTTTTTCTTTGTAATTACGGTTTCACTTTTAGGTTAGTTAACAACATTTCAACCTTGACAGACCACTGGCATGTGATGATTTTCTGGAGGCTCCGAAACGTCTCGAAACCACTTCCAATCGAATCGGGAGGTCGATTATTGGATATATACCAAATTTAAGCTTTTTTCGTTGATAATATCAAATTTTATATTTTGTAGGGCTGATTTTGAAAATTGGAAAATTCGCCAAAATTCGAGAAATAAACTTCATCGCCTGAAATTTTGGATATGGGGTTCTTTTATGAAGTACTTTCGATTTATTTTTATTTCGAGTCGGGATACCTAGTTACCTACGTACCTACCTCCCTTGCTAACCAGAAATATTATCTATTGGTTGATGTTTCTACCCGATTTTTCGAAAAAAATTTCGGTAATTTTGAAAATTCTTCAATTGTTTGTAAGTTTCTTGATGCCATCGAAAAAACTGCCTATTTTCAGACGACGTTTACGTTTGGAGACAGTTCACCACCAAATATAATAAGTATAAAAAACACACATGTCGCGGAAATATCACAAAAACTCTCCATTTCCAATAAATTTCACATTTTCATACGATAATGTATTTAAACAGGAAATACAGTTGCGAAGGTGTTGGCGAAGGGGGCAGAGGAGGGTATAGATTCTGAAAGGAAAACGTCCTAACGGTATCGTCACAACTAATTCACAATTCGAAGTAATTGAACGCGATAATTTGTACTAATTCGAGTTATAATCGTTTAATTTATGTATTACGATTAAATGTACGATCTCGCGGACGCTCGAGACGACATTTTTAAAGATTTACGCGCGACAATGACAGCACGAGAGAGATACGCGAGACGCTACGACGACGGTACGATGATTTATCGCATACGTACCAACACTCTCGAGAATCAAGAAGATGCAGAAACTCGAAGAGAAATCGAGTATAGAGTAATTGAGACTCAAGCTATACGAGGATTTCCTCGTTTGAAAAATTACACATATTATCGCTCTTTACACGAGTTACCTACGAAGTCGAATAGCTACGTTACAGTTCTCTGATGTTATAGAATTCATTTTATAGATATACGTCGCCTTTCGGATCTCGAATGGATGGAAAAAAATTTCTATACCTTTGGAGAGCTTTTTTTTGTTCGATGTAAAAAATAAAAAAGGTCTGGCATTTTATACGTAGGTAGGTACTAAAAAGGTCGGCAATTTAGAAGGTGTACAGCAGAGGGTAAGTGGTGCGGGGTGATTCGATGTAAAAGGACGAACGGATATTCGGGTAATGAGCGTATCGAGTTATGGCCGTTACAAAGTTTTAGGTAATTGGAGGATATTTAGCGTAATTACGCGCATATGTCGTCCTTATAGAGGTTCTATCAGTCCAACTAGATCTACGTACGAGTAGCTACTTTAAACATAATAAGGTCCATTTTTGAAAAGAACACGTTCACACAAATGCACAATAACTGGCTTTATCGAAACTGTGCCTATTGAATGGGAAAATCGACAGAAATATGGAAATTCGAAGTAAAAAATACGTGAATTTTTCTCTCTTGAAACGAATTGGGCAAAATGTCTATTTACATTATGAAATTGAAAAAAATTCAAGTCGAAGAGATAACACAAGTCAACAAAAAAAAAAAAATGTTCTGTGTTTCAGTTTTCATGGCCAAATTCTGATTCTAGACATCAAAATACACCAATAATATGCTCATTCGTGGCTTCCAAAGTTTGCTTGGGGGGATGGGGGGGGGGCAAAAATGTGATTTTTCAAAAAAAATACACACAAATTTGAGAAAAATTTGAAAAAAAATTTTTGATCCAATCTTATAGAAAATTTTAAGCTGAATCGAATGCCGCAAACTGCAGACCTCTATCTCTTTTAGAAAAAAAGTACGGTTAAAACTTTTCTAAATTATGTGAAAAAATCGCATTTTTTTCGCCCTGCTCACCGAAAAGTGGGATTTCTGAAAAATCTAAGCGTTCTACGACCATAATGATCATGACAAAAGTTGTAGCGAATTAAATTTCCTATCAGAGAAGTGCATTCAGATTTTTCCGGGAGGCGTAGTTTTCAAGATATTCTCGAGTAAAGTTGAACATTAGTTGGGGCAATTGAGAAAAAAAGAGAAATGAAGCAATTTTTGGCTGTCAAAAGTGTTACAGCGAAAAATTGTGGGAGGTCGTGGTAACTTCTAAAGGTTAGTCACCTTCCACAATTTTTCGCTGTAACACTTTTGACAGCCAAAAATTGCTTCATTTCTCTTTTTTTCTCAATTGCCTCAACTAATGTTCAACTGTACTCGAGAATATCTCGAAAACTACGCCTTCCGGAAAAATCTGAATGCACTTATCCGATAGAAAATTTAATTCTCTACATTTTTTGTCATGGTCATTATGGTCGTAGAACGCTTAGATTTCTCAGAAATCGAACTTTTCGGTGAGCAAGGCGAAAAAAATGCGATTTTTTCACATAATTTAGGAAAGTTTTAACCGTAACTTTTTTCTAAAAGAAATAGAGTTCTGCGGTTTACGGCATTCGATTCAGCGTGAAATTTTCTATAAGATTGAACCAAATTTTTTTTCAAATTTCTCTCAAATCCGTGTGTATTGTTCTTGAAAAATCACATTTTTGGCTCCCCCCCAAAAAAAACAAACTTTGGACAAAAAAAATTATTTTCCCCTTCATTAGATACATAAAAGCAACCCAAATTTCGCAATCGGAACCCAAACACAAAAATCGTGTCGACTTGTGTAATCCATAAAATAAAAGCTTTTCTCACAATTTACTCGAAAAATTACAAATTACAGCCAAATTGGGAATATACCAGTCTCGAATTTCCATCCCTAATATCGCTCATTATAATTTCGGTGGAAGAAAAATGGCTTCAATAATGAACACAGAATCGCATAATTTCGTCGATATTAATTCTAAACCGATGAAAAAATATCGTTTATAAATTATTCTAGCTTTATTAATTGCACCCAGACGAAAATAAAGTACGCGAAAATGCGAATCAAAATGAAAATAATTTAAGCAATTTAGCAGAAATTCGAGGATAGGAAAAAAATGAAGGGTTAGGTTGAGCGAAACAAGGCTCCGAGAGAGAGGAAAGCAGGACACTGGCTGTAAATTAATGCAAATAATTATCCTTCGGCTAAAGGATCGCGTAAAATGAATGATGAAACGGTTCATGATTGGAATATACCGAAATATGTAGGTGATGGTTCGAGAGGAAGAGGGGGATCAGAGATGATGAAAAAATGTCGAGCCCATTATTTATTGGAAAAAAATACCCTCTTGATATTGTCATTTGCAAAAAAATATCTAGATGTCTATTGGCAAATAAATTAAAATTCGTGAATGATGAAATTACAAGTGATGAGCTAAGAGAAGTTGGAAGTCGGAAGTGGTGAGATGTGGGAAGAAGTGGGGGGAGGGGGGGGGTTAAATGAAAAATATAATTTTTCGAGATGAAATTTTTGGAGGATGTTAAAAATTCAGGCCTAAAAATTGTGATTTTTAAACGAATTTCTTCTCAAGTTAAGGCAAAATTAGAGGGAAATGTTGGAAAATTGAAAAAATTATTCAAACACAACATATCTGAAGATCGTAAAAATTGAATGTATGAAATTCTTCTTTCGATAAAACTAAAAATTTTTAAAACGTAAAAAAATAACTCATAAGCTGAAGTTTTAGAGCGCCAAGTTTGCAACTTTTTAACCCCTTGTTAGGAGAGTAAAAATGATATCAAATCGAGCTAAATCCGGTTCAGAAATTCAAATCGTATCTTTTGAGTTCCGTTTCAAAACTTCAATGGAAGTTTTCGAGGTGTATAGTCGAAAAACTTATTTTTTTCGGAAGTGACCCTAGTCTGAAGACCCTAGATCAGACTTTTTTGAGCTAAGCATTTCAAATTTTTTTCTGCGAAATCTCCCACTCAAAATATAATACCTCGTCAATTTTCGTCTGAAACCAGGATGTTTTTTTCGACTAATTCTTGTTGGTATATTGATATCTGAACGAAGGAAGAGCTAAGCATTTTTTGAAGTGGTCATAAAAGGCGAAAATTACTATCGAACTAAAGTTGTCCTTGGGGGGGGGGGAGGTTCTTCCTGAAATGGAATTTGTTCTGATTTTTTTAGATTCTCCGAATCATTTTTCGTATTTTTTCGAACTCAAAATGAAACTGATGACATATTTTTTGATAAAAATTGTCACAGATAAAATTTTTAAAAAATGGAAAATTTTAAGGGTGAAATTGCATACTTAGCAGTTAGCAGTCGTCTGTAGTGTAGGTGCCTTTATTCAATTTTCATAATATTCCAACGATTTTTTTGACTCTTGAAAGAATAGATTTTTGGCCTTTCCAGCAACTTTTAGAATTTTTTTTTCACAGTTTTATAATATTTTCGACAATTTTACAATATTTCATTGATTTGTATTACATTTCTAACGATTTTTACGAAGGAAGTATTCCCACTGGCAGTAAAATTTTGGATTGAAACAACAATAAATCAAAAATACATCATGAAAAAAAACCTAATCCAAAATTTCAGATGCTAAAGTTGATTTTTTAAATTTTGGTTAAATTTTTAAATTCCAAATATTATCTGATCGCCTTAAAAAATATAAAAATTTGATTTATTCAACGAAAAAAGCTGAAATTTGGTATATACTCTATTTTTGACTTCCTGAACCGATTGGAAGCAGTTTCAAGACGTTTCGGAGCCTCCAGAAAATTTTGGAATTTTCCAACACTGAAGAAAGTCTCATAAAAATGGTCCATATGAACTTTGGCATCTAAAAATTCAGATTGCTAATATTGGTGACCTATTTGATCGATTGAAGCACAATTTTCGAAAATTCGTATCTACCGAGTAAAATCCATATTTTTTGACCAAAGTTTTAAAAAAAAAAAATTGAAAAATATCTCTGTTACGCACGTAAGGATTGAAATAAAAAGCTAAAAAAAATGGTAGATACCAAATTTTTGACCTTTCGAATCGATTAGAAGCTATTTCCAGACGTTTTGTCGCTGTGAGCGCATTTAGCTGCAAATTTTGGAAAAAAATAGGTCACCTATAGGGGTAGGTAATTTGCGATTATAAGTACAAAAGTTCAAATCGACCATTTTTATGGATATTTCTTCCATGCTAGAAGTTTTAAAAATTTTCTGGGGTTCCAAAAGGTGCTTAAACCGCTTCCAATCGATTCGGGTGATCGAAAACAGGGATCTATCAATTTTCAGCTTTTTACTTCAATTCATACGCTTTGGGTGAATTTTTTAATTTTTCCCAGAAAAATTTCCTGCCAAAAATAATGTACCTATTTGACTCAGCAGTTACGAATTTCGGAAAATTGTGCTTTGATTGATCAAATAGATCACCCATATTGGCAATCTGAATTTTTTAGGTGTAAAAATTCATATGCACCATTTTTATGAGACTTTCTTCAGTGCTGGAAAATTCCAAAATTTTCTGGAGGCTCCGAAACGTGTTGAAATTGCTTTGAATCGATTCATGAGGTCAAAAATAGGGTATATCTATATACCAAGTTTCAGCTTTTTTCGTTGATTAGATCAAATGTTCATATTTTGTAAGGCGATTGGGTAATTTCGAAATTTCAAAAATTCGCCAAAATTCGAGAAATAAACTTTGGTACCTGCAATATTTTGGATATGGATTTTTTTCATGATGTAATTTCGATTTATTTTTGTTTCGACCCTGAAGTTGACTGCTGGTTGGGATACCTCCCTCGTCAAGACAATTTCAACAATTTTTTATGAACTTTAAAAAATTTTGCGGTGCTTTAATTTTCTTTAAGTTTTTAAAAGAAATAATCCATTAAAATTTTTTATAAAATTTGCTTTCTAATTTTTAAAAAAATTTTCAAAAGAAAAACTCCATTAACCTTTTTTATAAAGTTTTCTATCATTTTCACTGCCAATTCGACAAACCTCTCGATTTTTCGACTGATCTTATTATAAATCGAAACCCAGCCTTGAAACATAATTATTTTGTCACTTTTTATGACTCTAGAATCAGTTCTCACCAATTATCGCACCTTTCAACCAATTTTACGACGCCCTACTCGGAATTTTTTTCAATTCATCGACCATCATAAACCATTTCCAATTCTTACTTCATCTCCGACGTGAATCAAACTCAACCGAACCATCCGAATGACCACCACACACCTCGAACCATCATCATTAACCTCGTACAAATCCTTAATTAACGCTCACAGGTACCTCTACCCCTGCATCGCCCCCACCACCCATTCTCGCCACCTCGCGATCACGCCATTTCTCGTGATCCGTCGTCTATCGCTCGCGTCAAAAACCAAACGGCCAGCACCAAAAAACCTCCACCTCTCATCCTCTCGCCTTCGGTACGAAAATTAGAACACATGCTCCTCTGTGCTCTCGCTGCGAGTTCGTGAACGAGGAAAAAAATAAATTACTGTAACGAGCTTGGCAACCAGACAAGAATCAGAGTAAAACGAAGTTGAAAAAGAAAAAAAAATAGAAAAAAAACTAGAAATAGACGACCAATAAAATTACCGACGAATATAAACAGGTTTTAGCGCATCGCAGATGCCATTATCGGTAAGAAGTGCAATGTGCATTTTTTCCCTATGTACGTGCAAAGCTACAAACGCGTGTGGTGTTCGCTTTGTCGTCGTCTTTTTCGCGTCTCGTAGTCGTAATTATTACGTATTTTACGTCGAACGATGAAAAAATTGAAAAAGATCAATATGTATCGAATGGCGAGATCGTAATTGAGTTTAAGTAGGCGTATGGCATTGCATAGGTATCCATAACAAATCGTTACGAAAATTGAACCAGGCGACGATATCGATAATTCGCAGCCATCGCCTATGTAGCTGTTTTTCATCTCACGTAATTGGGTATACCTTTGAGCCTTTGATGTGCACACGAGCTATGTTGAATGTGTAAAGCGAGGCCTAGGTATAAAGGTGTAGCTGTATCGTGTCTTTCACTTGACAAAATACTCGTACATGGAGCTTTGGAGCCAGCTCCGCTACATCGTATCGTTTTATCGCTCGCTCAAATACCACATTAAATCTTCTACCATATTGAATCAAAGTCAAACTCAAAATAGAGTGAAATTTCATTATTAAATTCTACTCGACGCTCGTTTATATTGTCGCTTTTCCTCGTCCAATCCCTTCTGTCTCTCATCCAGGCCTCAACTTTGATCGCATTCTCTCGCTATATTTATCGCAAATAAAGCGTTTATAAAATTACGTTTTCGTCGCTGCGCCGGGTATTATACTCGTAACGAGATGAGCTCTTTGTTACAGCATCCAATCGGTTCTTCGACCTCCATCAGCGTTGGAAAAAAAATTTCCAATGGAGGTACCTGTGATGGTTTTTCGGCGTAGGTGGTCAAAAATGAGGCCATTTTTTGTAATATAACATTAGCTTGGTGGATATTTTTGACGAATATTTCACCGATTTCAATGCACGACCGGTAGCGTTTCCTGTTTCGGCGAAAAATGGACAATACGCGACGCTTATAGCGAAATTCCAAGCTCGACATGCGACGATTATGAAATGTAATCGTTTCGAAGACGTCGCCGCTGAAAGAAAAATTCGCGGAATTTTCATTTTTTTTGCAGTGTTCTTCTTTTGTTGGTGTAGTTTTTTTCGGTCCGCGCGTGTAGAGCAAAGAATAGGGTGTTCGGAAGAGGGCATGTGGGATATGAGATGGATTTTGAGGGAGCTAGATCGAACGAAGGCACCAGGGGTAGATTGCCTTCGAAAATGATAAATTTGGTTTTAGAGATGGAAAAATTAGAGTCGAGTTGAGAAATTCACAGAAGTGGGTTTTTCGGAGAAATTTTTGTATCGAGTCAAAAAAATTAATTTGGTCAGCTGAAAATTTTCAATTTTTTTGTTTCCCTAATGATGTCCAATTTGATTCGTTTCTAATTTTGGATTATTTTTTCTCAAAAAAAATGTTAGTAACCGAAATGCACGATTTTTTAAAACTTTTGCCGATTTTTCAACAAAATATTTTCAATCCTCTATCACGGTGTGTAGTGGCAAGAAAAACAAGAAAAACTAGAAAATAGCAAGAATTTCACCTTTGTAGCCAGAAAACCAGAAAATAGAAAGAATTTAAATTATTTTTATTGTAAAGAGCAAGAATTTTCAACATTACTTTCTCCTTGAATTTTAAAAAAAAGTTTCTTTTTTGGGAAAAACCAAGAAAAATGGCATGAAAATGGCTAATAAAATCGAGAAAATAGGCAAAATTTTCATTTTTTAGATTCAGCCATAAAAATTCAAAGTTGGATTAATAATTCTGAAATTTTTTATCAGAAAATTCAGTAAAAAATAAATGAGACATAAAATTCAAATGATCAATTGATATTTATTTTTCATTATACTGACCACTTGGTCAATGGAAAGACTTTCTCATTTGCAAGATCTGTTGGACACCGTATGAAATTCTATTTCCATTTTCCAGTATGATTTTTTTGAAAAAAATTCTAAATGGGGAGTTGCTCGAGTTATTATCCTCCAATTCGAATTGGAAATGAATTTTCTAGAATAGTCTGTTTCAAAACCTTCTTGACCAAAATTTTAGCTCCTTAAATTAATTTTCAAATTTTCTGCGAATTTTTGAAAAATTGTCAAATTGTTATTTTTCTAATGAAAACGTGATTCAGTATTTTTCTTGTAAAATTAACGAAAATGAGACCGGGACCGCGGGATTCTTTCTTACGATTGACCTTTCGAAACTGAATTTCACTATTTTCAGCCATTCTGAATTTTCCAGTGAAATTTCAATTTTCTCCAACATTATTTTTAAATTTCTCTAGATGGATACGAAGTCAATTTTCTTCTGCTTCGAACTAATTCAACAAGTTAATCTACCTTCGTTTTGATGTCTGGACAAAGATCTCAATTGTGCTTTTTTGATCAGCTTTCATATTGAAAATAAAACTCGAAATATGAAGGTACCTATCAAAAACTTTCGGTTTGGCCAACTTCTACTTCTACCGGAAAGGGGGGATAATGAGTTATCATCTGCCATTCCTTTCGAAAAAATTTACATTGATACCATTTTCAGCTGTTTTGAAACCTCCAGCAAGATTTTAAATTTCTCCAGTTTTTTGGGGGAAAAAAATTGATTCGTCTCTCCCTTTCCTGCAATTCAACGAAATACCTAATTTTTCCATTGATTTCCAGGCGGATACTTCAAATGTGTTTTTTTTCTATCAATTTTCAGTGGGGTTAAAAAATTCTTTCTCCGGCAATCGTGTCAAAATTTTGGATTTTATTATTAAACTGGAAAATCAAAATTATGCTGGAAGCTTTAACAAAATGATTGAAGATGATAAAATTCGGTTTTGGGAGGTCGAATGACAAAAATGTCACCTCAGTAGCATGAAAATATCAAGAATTTTGATGATTTAACTACAAAAGATCAAGAATTTTCAACATTTCCATTTTGGATTTAAAAAAAGGGGTATTTTTCGGGCAAATTTAAAGCAAGAAAAATGGCATGCAAAAGGCAGGAAAAATTCAGAAAATAGCAAAAATTTTCATTTTTTGCATCCAGTAGACATCTTGTGGGAAAATTCAGAGAAAAATCGAAGTTGGCATATTAAAGGGAGAAAAAATCAAACATTTTAGACTGAAATGGAATTTTTTTTCTATTTTTTTGGAGTTTATTTTTTGGTTAAATAAAAAATTGAATGCTAAATTTAGAAAATAGTACCTCAACATTATCGAAAAGTCATATTTTAATGCTCTATATTGAAATTTTGGAAGCTTTGTAATTTTTATTTCTCCTTTTGAAGTCCAATTTTGGGTAAAATGCAAAATAGTGTTTAAATTTTAAAATTTAAAATCAGAATCATTGAAAATCCAAAATGTGCCATTATCGAGGGGAGGGGGAGGGATCAATTTCACTGGAAAATAACTTTTTTCCGTAGAGGGGTAATTTTTGCTAAAAATGACAAACATTATGATTTTGGGATTTTTTCACACTTTTTATTGGCAGTAAAGTCAATTAACTTCAAATACTTCAAATAGATACTCTATAAGCACTCAAATCTCTTCAATATCATCACTTGAGGCCTATAAAAATATATCACTTTCGATATAAAACACACACAATACCTACTTCGTATTATTTCCATTTTCTCCATTTCTTTTCGAAACACCCTGTACTCTTGTACACGCCGTACATCAAAACAAACAAAAAGAACTTTCTACATCGTTCCCTTTCAGAAAAGAAATTCTTAATACGCGAACGAAAATGAAAAAGGAAGAAAAAAAAGGGGCACCTCGACGCGTGAAAATACCGCATCGTCGTCGAGAAATTTCATACTCTCGTCCATAGCTTTTACACGTACAAACATAGACCAACATAGAGTATTTCCATTTTACGGCCAAAACAGCATAGCGCAGTATTGGTGTAAAAAATACATCTCTAATTCCCAGTTGTATTTTGCTAACTCGGGATGGGATATACGATTACTAAGGATTGAAACTTTTAAACTTTATCGTATATATATGTACAGTGGTAGCTTATTCGTTCGGAACGTGGAAGGCGAACGGGGCCATAAGGGAATATCTCGTATCAACTTTTTCTCGTACCAGAGCATAGGAGAATTCCTTCTTTCGGCTTTTATAACATTACACCGTTTACTTTTTTTCCATTTTCCGGCATCACGTTTCTACACAAGAAGACGTACTCGTACCATTATCGATAATTATAAATCATTCGCGAAATTGTTCCCGGATGACGTTTCTGGCATCTCTGTGCAGTCTCCCAATCTCCCAAGTAAACTCTGTACAGCATCTGTTGAATACAGTATTGAAAAGTCGATTCTCTCCACCGCACTCATTCAAAATGTATGGTCTTCTGTCACAATCGTCTCTCGTTTTACGTTTACGAGTTTCCATACAAATATTTACTAAATTTAAGTACCTACCTACTCGAATTAGTCGCGAGTGATGTGGGAGCTGGCGAAAGTCTGTTTCCACTTCTTTTTTCGACGTCTTTCTCGGTTTCTGACGTCGAAATGTTCCAAAATTTTATCGAAAAGGAAATTTTTCCAATTTTGTATCAGGCATCGATCTAAAGAGGGTATTGGGGATGACTGGTAAAATGTTGAAAAAAGTACCTTGTTTTTTGCTTTTAAATCTTAATTTTTTTGGAAAGGCAATACTGTTATCTCCGTTTTCATGAAATATGTTTATTTTTTCAATTATTTTTGTTTAAAAAAATATATCCATTGTAATTTCTGGACACAAAAATACATCAATTTGTAATTTTTTGTTATACAAATCTGTCAATTGTGACTTTTTGCCTTGAAATTTATCAGCAGTGATTTTTTTTTACCAAAATCAGTTGAACGTGTGTTTTTTCTTAGCTCGAGGTTTTTTTGGAGGAAGGGGGTGAGGGGTGAGGGGAGTCAATTTAGAGACCCACTGAAAAATTCAAAAAGTTGAAAGGTAAAACGTTATTTTTTGAATTGAATATAATGAATTTAAATTAACAATTTTTTCTATAGGATTACAATTCATTTCCTCGAATCCAATCACCGAAATTGTCATTTGCCCGAATAAAATTACTCCGAATTATATAAATCCTTATCCATGTACCCAAATTTTTTAATCTCGAACAATATTTTCCTGAAAACTTTCACACCGAATCTAAAATTCCTGAAAAATATTTAGGTAGGTAGCTAGGTACCCGAATACCAAAACATCGAACACTGTAATCCCGAATCCATTTTCTTGCATCCCTATAACTGGAATACGTATACATTTTTATCTGATTCAATGAAATTTTGGTGAATTTTGGTCTTTTAAAATCAATGAAATAATTTTCTCTGAAAATCAGTGATTTTTCACAGATTTTTCAGTCAAAAACAGGGAATAGGAGTCAGCCAAAAAGTTTATTCCTGACTCCGTCTTGACTCCCGGAGTCAAGGGAGAAAGTTGACTCCTGACTCCACCCTGACTCCGGAATCAATTTCAGATCTTGACTCCTGACTCCGGCTTGACTCCGGGAGTCAAGCCGGAGTTGGAGTCAATTTGGAGTCAGTTTTGAGTTTGACTCCGATTTTGGAGTAGGGAATAGAAATCAGCTAAAAAGTTGACTTCTGACTCTACTCAACTCCCAGAGTCAAGGGGAAAAGATGACTCCTGACTCCACCTTGACTCCGGAGTCAATTTCAGACCTTGACTTCGGACTCCTGCTTGACTCCGGAGTCAACCTGTTATCTTGACTTCTGACTCCGGCTCGACTCCGGAGTCGTCTCCTATTCCCTGGTCAAAAATGATTAATTCTTCTTGACAAATTACGATTTGACTAAGAAATCAATAATTTTTCAATAAAAGATCAGTGAAAAATCACTGATTTTCAGTAAAAAATAGAGAAGATTAAAATGCTGTCGACCAGAAAATGGAATTTCACTGTTGTTGGGCTGAAATGGTAACACTTCAAATTTTTATGAAAATGAGAAAATTTCAAATGAAGAATGTTAGAAAATGAAACTTACGTTAGACTCGGGAATAGAAAACTAATCCTCAATGGATTTGTTAATGTGAAGTCCAAAGAAGAAAAAAAATGACACAAAGACATACTGGGACTGCTAGCAAGTCAATCAGGAGTAAAGAAACACTGACGCGACGATGGCAATGAAGGACATTACTTTTTGGGCATGTGGTGTTTGGGATTTTGATGTTCGGGGAGCTGAATTCAATATTTATTTTTTTGAAAACCACATAATTTTTTGATTTTTAATCGTACGAAACCTCGTTTTCTTGCCATTTTTTGAAATATTTAGACATGGCAGTAGGCACCCAAGGAGGGCTCAAAAGGCTCAAGCTCCACCTTAAACTTGCCAAGGAGATTTTTCAGCTTT
Organism: Pseudococcus viburni; assembly: GCA_033439095.1. Lineage (NCBI taxonomy): Eukaryota > Metazoa > Arthropoda > Insecta > Hemiptera > Pseudococcidae > Pseudococcus > Pseudococcus viburni. The sequence continues at coordinate 726,502 of JAVBJF010000122.1, forward strand.
AAAGCGTCGAAAAGAGGTGGATTTTTTGCTGTTCAAATGTAATTTTTCCAACAAATTTCGCCCTCGCTTTGCTTGAGCGGAATTTTGACCAATCTCTTTCTTGAATTTTTTTTTCTTTCTCAATCTGAATCTATTGAAATTTGTAAAATTTTGCCTTTTTGATTGAGTGAAATAAATTTCACCGAACATGTTATTTAATCATCAATTTTTTAGTCCATTTCCAATTTGTCAGAAAAAATTGTCAATTTTTGACTAGAAAATTAGTGAAAAATGACTGATTTTCAGTGAAATTTAATTTATCTGTTCGAAATTGTATAATTTTACTAAATTTGACTGATTTAGATTTAAAGAGTATATTTTTGTTTGTTCCAAAAATTCCACAATTTTTCAATTTTTTCATTGAATTTTGGCCACCTTTCATGTTTTTTGACTTCATTCCTTCCCTGGTATAATTTCTGGTCGAGCTGATGTATTTAGGCCTCTAAGAGAAAATCGAAAAAAATTGTCGTAAAAAATTTCGTGTCCTCCCTTCTCCCTTCAAAAAATCCCCGCCTAGATCCGCTTCTGCAACTGGTATATCCACGAGCAAAATGTAATATTTCCCCTCCAAAGCTCGAAAATTGTACTTCGGATTGAAAAATAGAGAAAAATTTGTACAATAAACAAGGGTAACTTCTTGAAATCCGTGGTCCAGCCATAAACCGCCTTCAAATTATGCAAAACCTGGGACATTGCGATCCGAAATTAGAAATACTTTTTACTCCGCCATGCAAAGGACAAACCCGGCGCGGCGGGGAGAAGGCAATGGACAGTAAACGATTCGTGATCGTCTAATTTGGAACTCGTTATCAGACATTTCATCGAATCAACAATATGAAAACATTTGGCATTCTTGCTTCTGCTCTATCCGGGAACTATAAACTATCGCAGAACATCATTTCCCAAGTTTACGAGAAAACTTTACAATACCGAATAAGTACTCGTATATGTATATTTAAAACGCCGTCAATGGGTTTTTATGTGAATACCAATCGAACGATATGTACTTATTCGCAAACGTAATCGAATAATGATCGCGGCTGGTGGGTAGAGAGATGATATCGTTTATGTATGTACTATTGGCGTTCCAATGACACGAAATGGTGCAGCATTTAGGTAGGTGGTGTACTCGCTCGTATATTTTCGAATCGACGTATTCCCCCTCAGTGTGGTCAGATTCAATGTCTACACGATACAGATACCAATGACGAGAGGCGGCGGTGGAGTTCGGCGTTTGTTTAGAATGAAAATACAGACAGCTTGGCTCTTCTCGCATGCTATCTATCGTGTGTCCGCTGTCCACTCCGTACCTACGTATTGTACGTATTGTCGCATCTGCACATGTCCGCGTGTAATCATCTCCGTACGGATACAGATGCGCTGACCTGTGCGGTGCGTCGCGTACCGCGCCTTGTCTTTTCTTTAATGCAACAAATCGCGCGCCATAATCTTGTTTTATTGTCACTATTATGGTCATTGCCGCCATATCGTAGTCGTCATCGAACAGCCTCTTCCTCTTATTTTTTTTTCTTCTGTGAATGTACTCATCGTGGTGGTACAGTGTACCAACCATATGTTGAGCAATGGTGGAAGAGATGAAGAGGTGGAGGTGTTAACTGATGAATGAATGAAGCCAAATCACGAGAAGCTTTCAATGTTTATGACTTTTGGGTTGATTACTTTTTTTACTAGTTTAAATCATTGGTAGAAAATTTGGTGGGTAAATTTTCGAGGATATTAGTGAGTTTTAAATTTACATTGGTGCTGAACTGTTAATCGCGCCTAAATAAAAATTGAGATTTCAATTATTTTGAAGATAATCATGTGCAAAACAGTCGAGAGACAAAAATTGCAAAAAATGCAGTTATGAGGAGAAATTATCATATTTACAATAACAAGACCATACAATAATTTCCATAATTTTTCCAGAAGGAATTATGAATAATTAACCCGAAATGACTATCATTATAAGGATAGAATTTCATTGAACTGCCCATAATTTAGGATCACTAGAATTGCTGTAATTCCATGAGTTATCCCAATTGCCATGATTACAACAAAATTACCATAATTACCAAAATTACGTCAAAATTAAATTAGAATTACCATGATTACCAAAATCACGTCGTAATTACCAAAATCACATCATAATTACTGTGATTACCAAAATTATGTCAAATTTACCATAATTACCTAAATTAGAGCAAAATTACCATAATTACCAAAATCGCAGTAAAATTACCATAGTTACCAAAATCACAGCAAAATTACCGCAATTATGTAAAAATTACCGTTATTACCAAAATTACATAAAAATTACCATAATTACCAAATTTACGTAAAAATTGCTGTAATTACCAAAATTACATAAAAATTACCGTAATTACCATATTACGTAAAAATTGTAATTACCAATATTACGTGAAAATTACCGTAATTACCAAAATTACGTCAAAATCACCGAAATTATCAAAAAATCGGCAAAATTACCGTAATTACCAAAATTACATCATAATTACTGTGATTACCAAAATTATGTCAAATTTACCATAATTACCTAAATTAGAGCAAAATTACCATAATTATCAAAATCGCAGTAAAATTACCATAATTACCAAAATTACTGCAAAATTACCGCAATTATGTAAAAACTAGCTTTTAACCCGTCCTTCGGACGGAAATCGACGTATATTCGTTTTATACTGATGTGGATACTGAAGTTGAAATTGAATATGTACTATTTATCGAATTTTGATATATGAGTGGGGGAGGGAGATATTTAAAAAAAATTGATTCGACCTGGGGTTAACAAATTGAATACAATTGATTGGATTTTTAATTAATGGGAGGGGATATTTGAGAAAAAATTATTCGATCCTTGTAAGTTGAAAAAATTTGAAATTTTTATTATTTTTTAATTGAAAAATTGATTCCTTTCATTTGAGAACATTTCGATTAATTAATAATTTGAAAAAAATTAATTTTGGAGGTCAATAAATTTTTTGAAATTTGTATTCGATTCGAATCTCAGGTAAAATTAGTTCGTTTTGAATGTCCCCTTCCATTATTTCACAACTCAATTAATAATTAATTTCAAGATTTATTGAATTACATAGGTCGAATCAATTCTTAAAATGCTTTTCCCATTAAATGATTTAAAATTTGATCAATTGTATTGAATTTGAGCCCCGTAAAATCAGTTTTTTTAATATCTCTTCCTATTGATAAAAAAGTTGACCAATTTTTTCAAAAGTTGTACTTACTCAATTTGAACCCTAGGTCGGATTATTATATTTTGAATAATCCTCTCCTTAATTAACATTAGGTAATGAATTACTTTGGAGCCTTCAAAAAATTTTGAAATTGCCCAGATCCGGAGAAAAAGCAATAAAAATAGTTCTTATGAACTATATCACCTACAAACTCAGATTGCCCGCATTGATGATCTATTTGATCTATTGAAGCAGAATTTGCTGAAATTCATAGCTTTGAGTTCAAATTCATATTTTTTGGCAGAAAATTTTCTTGGTCACTAATAAAATTCAAATTTAGTACAGTTTATCTAATTCTTAATTAATGGGAGGATGTTAAAAAAAAAAAGATTCGTCCCAGGTTGTTAATTTTTGAATATAGTTGAAAATGTAATTTATGTTTATGTGGAACACAATTGATAAAGTTTTTAAATGGGAAGGGGTATTTAAAAAATGATTCGACTTGTGTAATTGTTGAAAAATGATAAGAAAAATTAATTTTTCTCAAAAAATTTGATGTACTACTTATTTAATTTAAGTTGAGTGCAATCCATGAAGTTTTTAATTAATGGGAGAGAATTTTTTTTGAATGATTGGACCTGTGTCCCTGTGTAATTTAAAAAATAAAAAAATTGAAAATAATTTGGCATAGAAAAATTTAACTGATCTTATTTAAGTAGAAAATAATTTTAAAATATCTTAGTGTTGATGATCTATTTGATCTATTGAAGCAGAATTTGCTGAAATTCGTAGCTTTGAGTTCAAATTCATATTTTTTGGCAGAAAATTTTCTTGGTTACTAATAAAATTTAAATTTAGTACAGTTTATCTAATTTTTAATTAATGGGAGGGATGTTAAAAAAAAGATTCGTCCCAGGTTGTTAATTTTTGAATATAGTTGAAAATGTAATTTATGTTTATGTGGAACACAATTGATAAAGTTTTTAAATGGGAAGGGGTATTTAAAAAATGATTCGACTTGTGTAATTGTTGAAAAATGATAAGAAAAATTAATTTTTCTCAAAAAATTTGATGTACTACTTATTTAATTCAAGTTGAGTGCAATCCATGAAGTTTTTAATTAATGGGAGAGAATTTTTTTTGAATGATTGGACCTGTGTCCCTGTGTAATTTAAAAAATAAAAAAATTGAAAATAATTTGGCATAGAAAAATTTAACTGATCTTATTTAAGTAGAAAATAATTTTAAAATATCTTAGTGTTGATGATCTATTTGATCTATTGAAGCACAATTTACTGAAATTCGTAGCTTTGAGTTCAAATCCATATTTTTTGGCAAAAAATTTTCTTGGTAACTAATAAAATTCAAATTTAGCACAGTTTATCTAATTTTTAATTAATGGGAGGGGTGTTAAAAAAAAGATTCGTCCCAGGTTGTTAATTTTTGAATATATGTAGTTGAAAATGTAATAATTACCTACATGTTAATGTGAAACACAATTGATCAAGTTTTTAAATGGGAAGGGGTATTTAAAAAATAATTTGACTTGTGTAATTGTTGAAAAATAATAAGAAAAATTAATTTTTCTCAAAAAATTTGATGTACTACATATTTAATTTAAGTTGTATATAACCAATAAAGTTTTTAATTAATGGGAGAGATTTTTTTTAAATAATTCGACCTGTCTTCCTATGTAATTTAAAAAGGAGAAAAATTGAAAATGATTTGGCATAGAAAAATTTAACTGATGCTATTTAAGTAGAAAATAATTTTAAAATCTGGGATATTTAAAAAAAAATTCAAATTGAGTATGATTGATCAAGTTTTTTGGAAGGGGGTAATCAAAAATAATTGATTTGACCCATGTAATTTAAAAAAAATTAATTGATCGGATTTTTAATTTATGCTAGGGGATATTTTAAAAAAATGATTTGACCTGGAGTTTTAGGGAGTGGCTCCATATACGCGGCACGGTGCGGTGCGGTGCGGTGCGGTGCAGTGCGGCGCGGCGCGGTGCGGCAAGACGCGATTTTTTTCCGTCGAAAAATTTTTATCTAACAAAACATAACAAAAACATTTTACAAAATTTTCAGCAGCCAGTGATAAATGAAAGTTGTCACCACGAAAGCGAATGAGAACAACTGTGCAAAACCTTGGCAACCAATAAAATTTATTTATTTTCATTTATCACTGGCTGCTGAAAATTTTGTAAAATGTTTTTGTTATGTTTTGTTAGATAAAAATTTTTCGACGAAAAAAAAATCGCGTCTTGCCGCACCGCGCCGCGCCGCACTGCACCGCAACGCACCGCACCGCACTGCGCCGCGTATATGGAGCCACTCCCTTAAACTTGACATTTTTAATTAATGGAAGGTGGTAGATTAGAAAAAATTGATTCTGCTGATTTAATTTTATCTTTAAAAAATAATTAAACATAAAAAAGTAGAAAAAATGTGATTTTATCTTTAAAAAATAAATAAACACAAAAAAATTGAAAAAAATTCTTTCCATCCGAGGTTTGAACCCTTCAAGTTTTTAAATGGGAAGGGGTATTTAAAAAATGATTTGACTTGTGTAATTGTTGAAAAATGATAGAAACATTCACTTTTCTCAAAAATTTCTATGTACAAAATGTAGTACAGTTTACCTAATTTTTAATTAATGGGAGGGGTGTTAGAAAAAAGATTCGTCCCAGGTTGTTAATTTTTGAATAGTTGAAAATGTAATTTATGTTTATGTGGAACCAAGCTTTTAAATGGGGAGGGGTATTTAAAAAATGATTCGATTTGTGTAATTGTTGAAAAATGATAAAAAAATTAATTTTTCTCAAAAAATTTGATGTACAAATTTAGTACAGTTTACCTAATTCTTAATCAATGGGAGTGGTGTTAAAAAAAAGATTCGTCCTAGGTTGTTAATTTTTGAAAAAAAAAATAAGTTGGATACATTTAACTAAAATTGAGTTTTTACTTAATGGGAGAGGAATTTTTTTAAAATTTGATTTGACCCATGTAATTAAAATTGAATGCAACTGATGGGAGAGAAAAAAATGATTCGACTTCTGTAATTAAAAAAAAATAAAAATAGTTAATTTGATCGAATTTTTAATTGATGGGAGGGGATAGGGGATATTGAAAGAAACTGAAGAAATGATTTGACTTGAGTAACTATAAGTACCTTTTTTTGAAAAAATTAAAAATGATTTGAACTAAGAAAATTTTACAAAAGTTCCTATGTAATTCATAATTTAAGCTGAATGCAGTTGAAAATGTGAAATTGAGTACAATTGATCAAGTTTTTTAGAAGGGAGTATTCAAAAATAATTGATTTGACCCATGAAATTTAAAAAAAAAATAATTGATCGGATTTTTAATTCATGGGAGGGATATTTAAAAAAATGATTCGACCTGGAGTTTTAAACATGACATTTTTAATTAATGGAAGGTGGTAGATTGGAAAAAATCGATTTAGCTGATGTAATTTCATCTTTAAAAAATAATTAAAGACAAAAAAAATTCAACTTGTGTAAGTTGAAAAAAATTGAAATTTATTTTTTTTTGAAAAAATTAAAAATGATTTGAACTAAGAAAATTTTACAAAAGTTCCTATGTAATTCATAATTTAAGCTGAATGCAGTTGAAAATGTGAAATTGAGTACAATTGATCAAGTTTTTTAGAAGGGAGTATTCAAAAATAATTGATTTGACCCATGAAATTTAAAAAAAAAATAATTGATCGGATTTTTAATTCATGGGAGGGATATTTAAAAAAATGATTCGACCTGGAGTTTTAAACATGACATTTTTAATTAATGGAAGGTGGTAGATTGGAAAAAATCGATTTAGCTGATGTAATTTCATCTTTAAAAATAATTAAAGACAAAAAAAATTCAACTTGTGTAAGTTGAAAAAAATTGAAATTTATTTTTTATAATTCAAAAATTCGACTTGAGGTATTTTTTTAAAAATTGATTCGTTCTAAAGTTTGTAAGTTGAAAAAAAAATAATTAATTAATAAAATTTGGTAATTTACCATGAAAAAAATTCAAAAAAATTATTTATTCAAATAGGATTTGAACTTTGGTCTTATTGATTTTCATTAAAGGAAGAGGGTATTAATGGAAAGTGGTACCTTGAAAATTAAAAAAAAATGATTCGGTTAGGGGTAATTCGATATTAACAAAATTATTTAACACAAAAAAAATTGAAAAAAAAATTCTCTCCGGTTGGGGTTTGAACCCTGACTTATGAGGTGGCAATCCGAGAGTGAGTCATCACCACTTATCTACATCATGGAAGGGAGGGTAGTACATTGATATCACATTTTGAGGAATATCTCAAAAACGAAGCGATTTTGGCAAAAATTGAAGAGAACCGAAATTGTAGCCCGTAAAATTTGCTTTCGGTAGAGTGTCGTCAGATTTTTGATTCGAACAGCGCTTTTTGAGATATTTACGAAAAACTGGTTTTTGCCTTGATGGGCGGGAGGGGAAGGAGGGGGTGGAACTTTAAGTCAATTTTTCTCAGCTTTGGAGCCAGCTTTTCTGAAACTTTTTGCGCCTTAAACCATCTACTCGTCGAGCTCTTTCCGATGGTGTATTTACTTTTCGGATTCGTACTTTAGTTTTGAATTGATCGCGTTAGGAAAAAAACGTCTTCTATTTTATAATATATATTGATTGCCGAAATTACATAAAAATTACCGTTATTACCAAAATTACATAAAAATTACCATAATTACCAAATTTACATAAAAATTACCGTAATTACCAATATTACATAAAAATTACCGTAATTACCAATATTACGTAAAAATTGTAATTACCAATATTACGTGAAAATTACCGTAATTACCTGTAATTACCAAAATTACGTCAAAATCACCGTAATTACCAAAATTACAGCGAAATTACCGTATTACCCAAAATTACAGCGAAACTACCGTAATCACCAAAATTATCGTAATTACCAAAATTACGTCGTAATTACGGTAATCAACAAAATTACTGTAATTACCAAAATTACCGTTATAACCAAAATTACGCCGAAATTACCGAAATTACGTCGAAATTACCGTTAATTACCAAAATTATCTTTATTATAAAAATTACCGTAGTTACCTAAAATATATAAGAATTACCAAAATTACATTAAAATTACCATCAAATATGGTAATTTCACATGAATCATTGTAAATCAGGTAATTTAGCAGTAATTACCTTAGAATGACGATAATTACTGTACCCTCTCGAATTTTCGGGACTGAAACTGAATCATCATCAGAAGCAGAAATGAAATGATAGTGATATGGTCCACCCCCCCCCCCCCCCCACCCAAGTCGGGAAAATTTTAATGCGATTCGGAAAATTTTCTATAGAGGTCGGCAAATTTTATCTTTTTTACTCTCAAGATTTTTGGTCAAGTTTCATCTCTGATTAAAAACGAAACGAAGATGACGTCAGAATTACTGCCATTATTAAGATTTCATCAAAATTACCGTAAAATATAGTGATTTCATATCAATTACGGTAATTTTGTGATAATTACAGAGAAATGACAATAGTTTGTATATTTTCATCCGAATTTCCTTGATTTTCATAATTTCATCCAAGTTAGGTACCTAAATCAATAAAATTACATCAAAATGACTGTGACTGCCATGATTGACCGTAAAATACCATTGACTTTCGTTTTTCATCCTCATTTCATTTTCAAGCGGTAAAATAATCGCATGTCAATGTGAAATTTTTCCATCAGTACCCTTCGTCCGAGCCATTTTTTTCAAAATGAAGGAGAAAGCATTGTATTAGTATAGGTATATTATATCGGCGCATTCTTTTAAAAAATTGAGAGAAGTGTGTAAAATTATCGCCAATAATTTTTATGAGTTAAAATATTCAATATTGGCCAGCGAGTTCGATCATTCTGAGATCCCTGAATCCTGAAGGGGTAACAGTGCTCCATAATTTTCGTCACAATTCTAGGAAATTAAAAATTACACAAGGTATATCATTTAATAGGGTTTTTGAGACTCCGATTTTGAATATAATTTCATTTTTAGGTCCCCATTTACACACCCACAAATCCGGTAGGAAAAAAAAAATTGAGTGGCAAAATCATTTTTTATTTTTTAATTTTTTCGATATCAAAAATCGATTTTCTTCTCACCGACCGTCCTATTCGATTTTTTTTGCATAAAAATATCATATGGCATATGGTTTGTTATGTTTTTTGGGATCTTGAGTTCAAATATGTACCAAGATATTCACAGGGTTCCAAAAGTTCGAAAAAAATGATTTTCTTCTTTTTGAGTTCAAAAGTACGAAAATATCCGAAAAAAGTACTAATTTTTGAAAAAAAAACTTCAAAATTTAGTACGAATAATAAATTTAACAAGACGTCCATTTTGAAAAATTTTGTTTTGCAAGCACTTACTTTGAGAACAGAAAAATAAAATTCAATCAAATTTTGTATTATTTTGATTTTTTTGTGCATTTTAAAATCAACAAATTAAATTCAATCGAGTTTTTGTTGTGAGGGGGGGAGGGACAATGAGCTGTAAGAAAAATTGTAAATTTTTGGTCCGAAAAAAGTACAAATTTTTATTTCCACGATTTAGGAGACACTCTGAATATAGACTGTTTTTTTGGAACCCCCTCCCTCAGGAAAATCTCTTTCTTTTCATTGCTACCATCAAAACGGAAAAAATACTAGAAAAATTCCTCAAAAAGCTCGAATCTTTAATATTTTCTGCAAAGTGATCCAATTCATATAAGTGAGGGAAAATAGGTAACCAGGATAAATAGATGAAATGTGATTATGTATAGGTATATTTGAGCAACTTTATTCTGCACATTCGAGAGATTTAGCCAAAATACGACATCGTGGTCGACGGGTAATACGACTACGCACGCGAGAATAAGACGTATATTTCTACGTAGTGGCAAGAGATTTCGTTTTAGCGAAAAAGAGAAAATCTCTTCCCCTGTGTTATGTAGTAGCTCGCATGGTACGTAGTATTCCTCGAGGATAATATACTAGTAATGCTTTTATTATAAATGAAACCGTTACCGTGATGCTTTGCGAAGAATGAACCGAGAGAAGCTCCCCTTTCCTATTTACCGTAAAGCAGAATAACACACCTCGTTCGGGGGATTTGTAAATAACCATTTCCGAGCGGATAAATTCGACTAAATCTTTAAGAGATTTAGCTGGTACCTAGTTCCTCTCTCTCTTCTCTTTTTTTCTAAATAAATTTTCTAGATGAGCGCCCACGCAGTTTGTACGCTGGGTATAGGGTGTTTCGAAAAGTAATGGGGAGGATTTTTACGGGACCAGAATTGTGTAATTTTTCAAGAAAAAAATTCAGGATGAATTTGTTGAAAAATGTTGAAAATTGAAAAAAAAATACGAGGTATTGAGAAGAAATGAAGGAAATTAGCTCTTTCGAGAGGGGGATGAAGGGGAGATGCATCAAAAATCCAGGTAAAAAATGATCCTGGTTTTATTTCCACTCAAGAATGATGGATTTTTTCAAAGACACCCTGTGCGTATAAAATAGTGTGACGAGTAATGCAGCAGACGATAAATAATTGGAAAAAAGGGTGCCTGATTTGATAATATAATTCATTGCGGGGTCATTTGACGCATGAATTGATACTCAAACTGGAAAATTCTGCCGCGCTCGTGGTAGTTGGACGTTGATGGGTATTTGACAAACAGGAGACGACAACGAGACAGTGTTGGGTTTCTATTTTCGGCTCGATGTAATCTCGTGTATTTTTTGACTCGAATCCTGCCACCAAACAGCAGGTAAATCCTGTCTGCGGTAATTAACCGAGGCGAAAACCCCTCCGAATGTGGGTAAAGAAAGGATATGGTAGCTGTGTAAATTGTACTCGTTCGTACAATAAGGAAAAAAACACGACCGATAAAACAGCAAGAAAAAAGGTTGTACGAAATAAGGTGCTTGTATAATATAATACGTTGATTTTTATACGTGTAGGGTTATAAGAAAAAGAGACGAGTCAATTAAACGTTATTAATGGTTGTTCGATAAATATCTAACTCTTGGAGGTATTTGGGGTCTTGTTACAGAAACGGAACGAGCCAACAAGGTCGCCAGAGCCGGCAAGCAGGGGAGCCGATGACGAGTTGGACGAAGCCGAAGGTAAGTCGAATATCGAATTTCGCCAATTTTCAAATGATTTTTATATTTTTACGACCGAATGTAAAAAAATTGCATGCGAGAGATTTGCATATACCTACATGAGATTACGATGTCGCGACGACGTCGACATGTTCGTCGTAAAATTCATCTCCAACTGCGCAGCCAGCTTCTCGATTAGATTGTTAAGTGAGACGTAACGTTGGTTGATTTGTTTTTTCGCTTTTTTCGGACTGGGTATTAATTTCGGACGGATACTAAGTGATTTTTATGATTTATGCGGGTTTGTAAAAATCTATTAAGTGGATTAGGAAGCGTTCTGCGTGAAGATATTGTTAATGATTTCATTAATTTGATGGCTTGACGTAGAGTGATTTGTGGGATGAGGAACGAAATGGTGGACTTGTTTGCATCGAAGTTGGTGGGTATTGTGGTTTTCTGAATTTTTTGACATATTTACGATGGAAGTGAGAAATTAATTTTTCGTGTGCCAAATTGAATGGGGTGAAGATGGATTTGAAGATTTTTTTGCATTTTCATAGGCACTCTTTTTTTTTTGAAAAAAAAATCGGACTTCATTCATCGGGAAATGATAACTTCACTGTGGGTTGATTCAAGATTAGAAAATGAGAAATTTTCTTGAGATTTGGACTAGATGAAAAATGATAAAAAATAGCTTAATTTTCTTGGAGGTTCGAAAAAAGCCACGAAATATGATAAATTGCCCTAGATATTTAGATATTGGGTAATTTATGCTGCTGAAGGCCATTTCTATCAATTTTGAAAAATCTTGGATATGCTATGAGAAATTGAATTTTGCTGGAGGCTCCAAGATTGATAGAGGAAATACATTAAAATAAACGGAGATTTACAAGAGGCTGAACTCTCAGAGCTAAATGAGTTCAATTTTGCTTATTTTGAGAAAAATTAAAAATTCTGAAAAAAATTATGCACTGCGGGAGGCTCCGGAATGGTTGAAAAAATTCGATAAATTAGCCAATGTTGACAGAAAATTAAGAAATGAGCAATTTTCTAGCTAAATTTCTCATTTTTGTAAAATTTGAACTGCTAGAAAAAATGAAACATTCCTGGAGGCTTCAGATCCAGAACGATGAGAAAATACAATAAATGACCTAGAAATATTGAGATATTGGATATAGTAAGCTGTTCAAGTTTATTCATATTTTTGCATCTCTTCTGAGAAAAATTTTAGAATTCTGAAAAAATAAGAATTCTGCTGAATGCTCTACTAGGCCTAAAATAGCATATAATCAGAGGCGATTTTCCAAAGGGAAGTTAGGGAAGTTAGACTTTCACTGTTTTTTTTTTCAAAATTTGAGATTTTATCAAAAAATACTAATTTTTTGGTTAAATGTGTCCAGAAAAATATGTAAATTAAATTAAATTCCATCCTAAAACAAGGATTTTCCCCCAGCACCATTCTTTCGGGTTTTGACTTTGAACTTCAAAACTTTTAATTTTTCAATTGCTCCTAATTTTTTTTCCACAAACAAGATTTCAACGATCGAAGTCCAAATTTATTCTAATTTCTGAATTCCAATTTTTTCAACTGTACATTTCTAGATACCTAGCTACCTACTTTGATCATGATTTTTTTTTTCAAAATTGCATCCAATTAATTTTCAATATTAAAATTTTTCCAGCAGTAAAATTATTTCAAACTTTTTTCTCAACAGTTTTCCATTTTTTCAATTTAATGTCCTTAAAAAAAATCCTTCCAAATAGGTAAAAAAATTGAGGAAAAAAATTATAAGAAAAATTTTGCGAATTGGAAGACATTCCAAAAAATATAGATTTGAAAAAAATTGAAAAACGCAAAAGGGTTGAAGATTTCGCCTCTCTTTTGATACTAAAACATTGATTAACATAGTGAAGAAATTTTAGCTTTCAAATGCCTTTTTCTTCAAAAAATTTTGCCCTCGCTTCGCTCGGGCTTAATAAATTTACACAATTTTATTTTCAAAATTATGGTATGAACTTTTTTCTTTTCCAGCCCAAACAATTATTATTTTCAAATGAAAAAAATTATCTTTCTCATTTATAAAATGACCCGGTAACGATCTCGATGGGAATTTTCAAAAATGTTCCGATGGAGATATAGATATTGTTTTTTTGGAAGTTAAAACAACACGAAAAAAAGCACGAATTTTAACAAAAGAATTCCAGATTTTGGGTGCTATTTTTTCAAAACTTTTCGCCCTCGCTTCGCTCGGGCTGAGTAATTTCACACAATTCTTCCTAAAAATAATGATACCTACGTATGATCTCATTTCTTCTCTTCCATCTCAGACAATTGAATATTTTGAAACGAAAAAAAAAATGTATTCTTCTAATTTTATTGGAAGAATTGAAGGCGATCTCAAATGAAATTTCCAATTTTTTACAGGGGGGGGGGGGAGTTATTAAGGAATTTATTATAGTTTTTTTTCAAAATCATAAAAGTAGCACATAAAATGCAAGAATTTTTGTTTTTCATAGGTTCAATATGACTGGTCAGCAAATTTTTAATTTTTACCCCTCTCCCCCCTCCTCCTGAGATTTTTGGCCAAGTTTCGTGGGGTAATCCTAAAAAAAGTCCTGCAAAAAGTCATTCCAAAAGGTCAAGCTAAGTCAAGCTTTTTGCGCTACAAATTTTGTTAGACACCCTGTGGTCAAAACGCCAGGCATGCCACAGAGTCACCTTTTTTAGTGACTTGTCCCCTATTTTCAGGGTTGGTCACTAAAGGTCCCTTTTTTGGCCAAAAGTCACTATTAGTTCGTTTTTTCACTCTAAAGTCACTTTTTTCATTCAAACTGCCTTCCGCTCTTGCATAAAATTTAAAAAAATACTAGTTTATTTTTTAGAACTTGTAATTTTTAGATGCTTTTTAGTTTTTCGGAGAAGGGTTGGAAAACGTAACGAATTGGTCGAAAATATCGAAATATTATTAAACTGTCAAGTTAAGATTTTTATCCTTTCAGACAATGAGAAACGTAAAAAAATTCTGAAAAAATTGAATTTCGCTGGAGGTTCCAAAAAAGCTGAAGAATGCGATGAATTGAGCTGGAACATAAGCGCACCCAAAAATTATTTAAGGGAGGGGCTCAGAATTCGGAATAAATGGGGAGGGGGGAGGTAAAATTTCAATGAAAAAATTCAGTAACTTGTTATTTCAGTGACGCTGGCGTAGTCAGGGTATTTTCAGTAAGTTGATAATTCATAAACGGATTTGAGCCAAGTAAAATTAAAATATTACGGAATTTCAGTTATTTTTCACTGATTTTTCAGTCGAAATTATTGATTTTTTCTGACAAACTGGAAATTGATTGAGAAATCAGTAATTTTTGACCGAAAGATCAGTGAAAAATCATCAATTTTTAAAATAAAAGGACTAAAAATAGGTATTGTCCGAGCAAAGCGAGGGCGATTTTTTTTTGAAAAATCATGTTTCAAGAGGAAAAAAAATCATATAAAAAATCTCCTGTCCGAGCTTAAGGGGAAGGGGAGGGGCCTCAAGCCCCCTGATCCCCCCTGGGTGTGCTCATGAGCTGGAATATAGAGATATTGAATATTTTGAGTTATTTGAGGTGATTTTCAATCCTTTTGGAAAAAAGAAAACAATTCTGGAAAAATCAAATTTTGCTGGAGACTCCAGAGTCGATGGAAAATGAGAAAAATTCGTCTCAAATGTGTCGAAATAAATTGGCACTTTGAGCTATATTCAAGTTTATTTCCATATTTTTGTTTTCCCTGAAATCACTTAGAATGCTGGAAAAAATTAAATTCCGCTGAAAACTCCAGAATGACTGGAAAATTAGTAAATTACATCAGTTCGTTGTGGAATTTGATGTTTTCATAAAAAATCAATTTTTCATATGCTGACTTCATTTCTAGCAGTTTTAGTAAAATTATCTTGAAAATGTTGAAAAAAAATTGATGCTGTAATTTCAGAATAGTTGGAAAACGGGCTGGATTTACTACAGAAATCAAAATATCGGATAATTTAAGCTGTTAGAGTTCATTTCCTGTCTGTTTCTCTGTTAAAGGTTTTTTTTTAAATGCTAGAAAATTTTCAATTTTTTCTGGAGGCCTCCAGAAGGACTGGAAAACGAAGTAGATGAAACATTCCGATGGTCAAAACCGAAAAAATCACTTCTTACAAAAATCTAGGTATAAATTCGCTCCTCTATGTTTCTGATTTTTTCAGCCCTTTCCCCTTCTTTTTGTTATCCAACGACGTACCGCAGCAACGACCTTTTAAAAGCCACAAAAATACAATCTTCTGTCAAAACACCACCTCCCTCTGACATTTTAGCTACTTAACAATTGTACCTACACGAATTCAAACGATCAAATTCCTTCCGCCTCTCTTTTGTCAGACCCAAACATCACGGTCGAATATCCTTTGCATTCCCACTACTCATTACGTACACATTCGCTTTTCCCACTTGCTTAGGGCGTTTAAGCCAATGGCTGCAAGAATCCCCTATCGATTCTAGACCAACGTCTCACCTCGAATCACTCAAAACCATCGATACTGCTTGAAATATGCCCATCTCCTGGTGGTCTTGCATGGTGCATGTAAATTACATTTTATCTTATTGAATACTACAGCTAAATGTGCAATTTTGCATGTAGGTAACTTGGATAATGTGCCATAAAAGCGTCGCAATATTTTATATTTTCATACGTATGGATCGTGGTATGGGTTCAAGGCATAAAATTACCGCAGCATCGGTTCTGCATTGTACAATGTACATACAATCAATTTTAATAAATTTTCGATACGTTCGTCGATGACCTTTGGCAACACAGTAGTTGATTACTCGGCCTAATAATGCCATCTTTTGAAGAAAACTATCGATCGTAAAAAAACACCTTTGAA
Organism: Pseudococcus viburni; assembly: GCA_033439095.1. Taxonomy (NCBI): domain Eukaryota; kingdom Metazoa; phylum Arthropoda; class Insecta; order Hemiptera; family Pseudococcidae; genus Pseudococcus; species Pseudococcus viburni. The sequence goes on from JAVBJF010000122.1 coordinate 742,805, forward strand.
ACACAATGCAACCACGTATGATCGACTTGGTGTTACGTATGCAGGTGTATACTAAATTAGTTACTGTCATTGTGGGTACCCTGACCCACGTACAGTTACATCCTGCCCGGCCAAAGATCGCCATCTCTATTCGTGAATTACTCTTGGCTCGGACGTTGCCGGAAAAAATTTATGGCTGATGCATCACGCTAAATCGCAGTAAATATGTTCAAAGTCCGCCGCCAATTGAGTTCTCTGCGGTTTGTTTTGCGCAATTTTATCTGATTTTATCGACGTGTCGGCGGGCGTGAAAAATACCTCGATAAATGTCTCTCTACGTGAGAGCTTTCCGACCACTGGGTCTCGAGCCGTCCGCTATTAAGTTCTTCCGGGCATCTTGCGGGGGCTGCGGCACACGTGAATAATCGAGCTTGCCATAAATTTGCCATACCTACGAGCTCGGGATCGAGGTAATTTATACTCGCGAACGGTATTTTTACCTAGCTCGTCGTCTTTTTGCAAAATACTAGATATATTTGCTCGTATACGTACGATTCTCTTAAGTAGCGAACGTATTTGTCTATACGAATGATGAATATCGTTCGGAGCACGAATAGTTTCATAATTCACAGGTTTCTGTACCTCTTCTGGCCCTCTCTGGATCGTATATCTTATCGAGACGGTGGAAAAGGGCGGAGTTCGTGTTAACCCGAAAATTACCTCTTTGCTTGGAGATGAAGTTTTATCAACGTACCACCTGAGACTTTTACCTACACAGCTGTGTAATTACCTAGGTTTTTCGGTATGCTCAAACGAAACGCATGGTTCATATTTTCTAATTATATTCGCGTACGTAATGCTGATAAATTGAGAGGGTTTTTTTCGTTGTTTTGGGTTTAGATACTGGAAAGTACGCAGCTGGAAAGTTTAAAGTTGACGTGTGTTTTTTAGGTATTTTTAGTGTTTTCGAGTTTCGAGATTAGGTACACTTTATGTGCGTAAGTTTGCAGTAACGGTGGAGTAAATTTCGAGGTATCGTTTGCTCCAGCTGTGTGGATTTTATGTTTTATGCAAATGCGATGGTTTGGTTGTGCCTTGAACGTGATCTCGAAATGTGCTTCGGAGGTTTGGATTTTTTGTAGATTTTTGGGCTAGTGAAAAAAATTTTGTTGGGTATTTTATGAAATTTTAAAGTTCTGGGGGGGGGGATAGAAGTGAGATTTTTGAAATTTTTGAGATTTTTTACATGATTCGTTATATTAAAAATTGCTATAGGAAAATTCAATATTGCTGAAAAATTTGTACAAATTGTGGACGATTTTTTCTAGAATTTTGAATCGAAAATTTTCCGAGTGGTGTGAAAAATTTGAACAGGAGAGAAAAAAATGAGTGGATTGGCCTTTTTTTTAATTTTAAAAAAATCATAAATTTGGGATTTGGATTTGGAAATTTTCAAAAATTTAATATTGCTCTAAATGCAGAAGTTCTTCATAGTATATCAGAAGTTTGAATAGAGGGAGGGAGGGGGAGAGAGTCCGATCGAGTTTCCTCGCATTTTTTGTAATTTTTCAAAAATCGCAATGTTGATTGAAAATTCTTGAAAAATTGATATTGCTCAAACATGGAAACAATTTGTGGACGATTTCGTCAGAAAATTGAACCAAAAATTATTTTGGAGATTTGAAGGCACGAGCGTGTTTTCCCCCTTATTCAATATTTAAAAAAAGTTGTCTCATGCTCAAAATAATAAGTACTTTACTCTCTCATTCTGAATCAGTGAAAAATCACTGATAAACAGTTAGAATTTCAGCCCAGGAAAAAATCAGCAAAATTCACTGATTTTCCCGTAATTTTTCTCACGGATTTGTTTTTATTGAAATTTTTTTCACTGATTTTCTCCTGTGCTGCAATTCCAAATGAAATTTCACTGATTTATAAACGAGAGGGTACACTACATTCTAGGATAAGTCTATCGTCAAAGAATTGGAGTAAAAATTCGCTTCAAATTACATGAGAGACTAGAATATGAAGGGGGGGGGAGGATAGTTTTCCCCATCATTTGATACTTTTCAAAAATAGTCATTTCGAATAGAAAATTCACAAAATCTCAAACTTATGTACTACACAAAAATCTGCAATACCTTGAATCGTTTAATTGTTGAAATTTTTTTAGATATTATGATGTCTTTAAGAAGAAAACATCTAAAATTGCATCAAAAGTTGTTTTCAATGTTGCAAAAAATTGCTCTGATTTTGAGGAAAGAATCGAAAAAATATTCAGAATATCCTAAAAATTTACAGAAATTATGTTGAAATTATTTTAAAGTAGAACAAAAACCATTAAAATTGTCATGAAATTTTTTAAAAATGTACTTACTTAAATGAGTAAAATCTAATTTAAATTGCTCTCAATGTCATTAAAAAAGGTCCCAATTACAAAAAAATTATCATTTTTTGCTAAAAAATATTCAAAATGTCAGAAAAATTATTGAAATATCTTTGAAAAAGTTTTAAAATGAATAAAAATTATTTAAAAAAAGAAATCGAAAACTTTTCGAGATTGGTAAAGAAAAAACTTGAAATGTTTTGAAAATTTCTAAAGTTACCTTCAAAATTCTCGAAATGTGGTAAAAATAGGTTAAAATATTGATAAAAGTTTATTTTCACATTATTTTTGATAAAAATTTTACAATTCTGGTTTTATTGTCCTGTAATATTTCAAGTAATTTTTGCGAAAAAAGATTTTCGAGGAACTTTTATCAATTTTTAGATACTAATCATTGAACTTTCATTGGCGTTCAAGATTTTTGGTTTCCATACGTGATGCTGGATATTAAAATAGGTAATCCTAAAGAGCAAAAAAAAGTTTTTGATAAAAATACGTTCGAAGGTTTGGTGTTGCCCGGGGGGGGGGGGGGACTACAGAAGAGATAGAGGAGTCGTCGTGACACTTCAATATAATATAAAATCAGACTTGATTAGATCTTGATAAAAGTAACTTTATTATGATGTAACTAACTAGCACATGCACATCCTAATTTCAATTTTCTAGCTCATGATTTTTCCGGGCATAAGACCTTTGAGATAGTTAGGAAGTAGAAACTAAGAACTAGAACCTAAAAATTTGCAATTTGAAACTTGAAACCTCGAAACCTCGGAACCTTGAACTTCAGTCACTTTTGGTTACTGTTTTCCCCTCAAAAGCCACATTTTCTTTGTACTTCCAGGCAAAAATTCAAATTTTCTCGTAGGAATTGCTATTTTTTCAAAATTCTTCAATAAAAAAATAAAAAAATTGATTTTTGCTAGTTTTTTTGTGGTTTTGACGAAGGAATTTAATAAATAAAATTATTCACATCTTTTCAGTTGATTTACCTTTGAAATGTTTGCAAAAAACTGCAAAAAAATCCCCCCTCCCCAGAAAACTAAAAAAAATGCCCCCGAAAAAATTGAATTTTTGGTTACTTTTGGTTATTTTTTGGTAATTTTTTGGTTACTTTTTGTTCAAAAAAAGTTCTGAAAGTTACTTTTTTCTTCAAAAATTACGCTATGATGCTGCCTTTGAGATGTAAATTATTTTTACCAAAATTTTCCCGTGATTTTTCCGGATGTAAGATGGCCTTTGAGATGAAAATCATAATTTGTGACCTGTCATAAAAAAACTAGGTAAGATCCAAAAATTGAAAAACGAAATTTTTTCGATAATGGATAGTTCTTAACGTAATGAATTCAGTGCTGATGTCTAAAACGTTTGCGAACGATTCATTTCGTTGTTAATAGAGGGTAAATTTTTCAGGGAAACTAAAGAAATTCTTCAAAAAATTTTGATTTTCTGGTATGTTGAAGGGTATCTCATGCATTGTCCATGTACCAATTTTCAACTCAATCCAGTCATTTCTGGATGAGTTATTGCAGTTTTTACCATTTTACAGATGGAAAAATCAACTCATAGGATATTGCACTTGGACGCTTGAAAAGAAGGTATAAAAAATCAATGCAGGCTGGAGACCTATTTCGAATGTCATACTATGTACTCCATTTTACAGCATTTTCCCGTCAAAAAATTCTAAATTGGAAAAAAAATTATTTTTTGGTTGGTAACACTGATTTGAGAAAAAAATAGAAAATATTAGCTTTCCTGCCTACTAAACAATTTAAGGTTGACCGAAAACCCAAAGATTTTGATTTTTGAAAAGTTACCCCCCCACAAAAGTTGTTGGCTGGATAGACTAGAAAAATAAAATAAAAAATTTCAAAATCGATTCATATCTTTCGCTCGCGCGAGATCCTTCAATTCTTCGAAAATTGTCAAAAATTCAACATTTTCAGAATTTTTAAAAAAAAATTTAAAAAAATCAAAATTTATCAAAATCAATTTTACAGCTTATTTAGGGCCTATTTAAAGCGAAAAGCACAACTTTTTTGAAAAATCCATGTTTTATAGGTTTTTTTAATTTCTCATATTTCTTCACCTCTGAAAAAAATTGAAAAAAGTTATAAAACTTTGATTTTTTCAAAAAAATGCGCTTTTTGGTCTAGATAGTCACTACAGAAGCTCTAAAATTAATTTTAGACAATTTTAATTTTTTTCGAAATTTTTGAAAATTTGAATTTTTGGTAATTTTTGAAGAATTGAAGGCTCTTGCGCGATCGGAAGATATGAATAGATTATGAAATTTTTTATTTTATTTTTCTAGTCTATCCAGCCAACAACTTTTGTGAGGGTAACTTTTCAAAAATCAAAATTTCTTGGTTTTCGGCCCACCCTAAGTAAACATGTCCCAAAAATTACCCAGTTTCATATCATTTATTGGTCAATACTTCAGTTTGAAATTTGACACCTTAAGGTTGTTTATATATCCAATGAAGAGCTGGATTTGGATTGCTTGAGCCCTCCCTCCATTCTACTCCTCTTGAAGAGTCCAAAATCAGAACCAGTGATGACCTAAAAACCAGTTTTTAACCCTCAAGGGTGGTTTTAGCATAAAAACCACCCTTAGGTATCAAAAATTGGTTTTTGAGTTGACATTGATTTTGGACTTTAAAGAAGGAGCTTAGAATGAAAGGGGATCCTCAATTCAAAAACCAATTTTTGAACCTAAGAGTGGTTTCTATATCCAGGCTCATGATATATGAACCTTTTACAGACAAAATTTTCATAAGTATATGCTACAAGTGATGAGGGAAGAAAAGATAATTAAACTAGTACAACCCTTTTCTACTTTCACTTTAATCTGCGATTAAAATAACTGAAATTCCTACGTAAGTATTTTCTTTTGCAACATTATGCAGGTATTTGAAAGAAAAAAGGCTCATTCGCACTACCACCGATGTCATCACTGGCATCACTATTTCCAAATTTACGAATCGAGACACAAGAACATTTGTCCAGGAGACAATAAGACCAGACTCGACGTCTTCTTGAACAAAAATAACATCGAGACACACGTAAAACAGAGGCCTAATTAACTCACTAAATTGCAATTAAGACATTAAGTAACTAAACGGTTACAGTCTGGAGACAATCTTCATCCTTCGTACCCCCAGCCCCTAATAAATCATCCTTTACGGTGGCTTCCGATATTATTATGTACTCGTAAAAGCAAAACACATATATCTGTATAGGGCAAAGACAGGGGTATAAAGATCCCCCAAAAAAGAGAAAATGACAAAAAAAAAACACAAATGAAAGCAAAAAGGCACCTTTTTTTTTTAGGTAGCACCAACAACGATGTACGAAGGTATCTTCGCATCACCTATACAAAAGAGCTGACGAAACCTCGGACGGACAATTCGTATCGAAGAGGGAGGACGGGACACCGATCGTTTAACGTGGTCGTGGTCGTCCTGGGAGTCTATAGTATCTGTACGAGGCGGCGATTAATTATTACGAGGAATCGAAGAGCTGAGAGGTGATTTACGATCGTGTATTGAGATCACTCATACTCGTATATGGCTAGGTATAGGCGCGGTCTTCGATTCACACAAGGAGGCCTTTTTCAAAGCGAGAATTTCAACGCATCCGCGTCACGGTGCAGCGTGCCGAGGGTAATCGTCGAATCGAGAATGGAATTTATGTACGCACGATACCGTAGAGATACAGACACACACACGTAGATTAATCCTACGTCCGGCCAAAAAGCAACGCCGAGAGAAACGAGAGTCAGAGTAAGACCAGAGAAGAATCAGGATTCTATCAATCAGAACCTAATCGCTGGGCCAGCTGGTCTCTGTGTACTATGCGTTACCTTGCCGCGAACATTATCATAATTGCCACAGGCGGCTACCGAAACCCGTCTATTTAGTGAGCTGTATTTACACCCGAGATCGCTTCTTTTTTTCATTTTGAATTTCGAGTGTACGTGTAGGTTGATTAAAGCGCAGGGGTTGGATGCTCCTGCGGATTAATTTTATTCGATTTTTGATACGGCCTTTGGATCCCTTTGGCTGCCTCGAGTTATCGCCTGCAGAAATGGAAGAATCAAGGAATTGGTGATTCGAATCGAGAGAAATGATTCGTCGAATTATTTTTTCAAATTACGAAAAATATGGAATTTCGTCATTCAAGTCCAAATTTATCCCAAGTTCAACTTTTTTTCAACTATAAAGTCAAGCTGGTGAAGATAAGTCAAGTTTTTGACCAAGAAGTCAAGAGCTAGTCATGTAAAATCAAGCTTTTCAACTCAAAATTCGAGATTTTTTTCAAAGATTGAAAAAAATTTCCATTCACCTTTAATAAATAATTTTAATAATAATAAAAAAGAGCTGATTTCGATTTTTTTGAATCATATTTCTTTGGATTCGTTGGTAAAAACTTTAAATTTAGGAGATCGTTGTGATTTTTTTGTGAATTATACTTGTTTGAAATTTTTTGTAAAAATTGATGGGAGGGGGGGGAGTCCATAAAATTTTTTAAAAGTTATGCAACAAGATCAAGCTAAGTCAAGCTTTTTGTTCAACAAAGTGTATTTCCTGGTGAAATGGTGAAATCGGCCCTTGAACCGATTGAGACAAAAATCGCCCAAAACATTGGTATTAGTGTGAAACCACTCCAAAAAAAATTCCAACCCCCACCCCCAACCAAAGTTACAGGGCCATATATGCTCGAAATTCAATATTTTCTATCTCCAAAGGGGGTGGTCCAAAAATTCTGATATTTTTACAAATTATAGGTGCCTACTTTGTATATGTAATGTATACTTGAGAATTTTTTCCAAAAAATTTTCCTGATTCGTTTTTTTCCAATTTCATATTTTTAAAAATTTCTTTCAGTTATTAAACTAAAAATATTTAAAAAACATGAAGTTGAAAAATTTTTAAATTCAAATTTGAATAAAAATAAATTTGAAAAAAATTAAAATTATTGAAAAAATATTTCAAGTTGAAAAAAATTTGAAAAAATCAAGGTTAGAAAAATGTTGATAAAAGTACGTAAGTAAGGGAAGGTGGGGCAGGATCTGGCAGAATGCACCAACCTATAGGCCAAATGTTCTGCCAAATCTATTGAAATTGGTCAAATTGTCTGATTCTTGCAACAAATTAAAGTTCAAAAATTTACCTTTCATTTCGCTGAAAAAATTCCATTTTAGTGCATATACCTCAACCCTACAGAATTTTTTGAATTTTTTTACTTTTTTTGCATCCTGCCCCATCCATGGAGCATAATGCAAAATGCCATGGGGCAAGATGCAAACAGCGAAGACATGATGAAAAATCCCGAATTTTTTTGTAAAATTTACTCAAGTATATTCGAGGTGGATACCACAGATTTGAATAGAAGCGTAATTTTTGAAAAGAGGAATTCTAAAACCTTTGTATTCATAATTTATGCTGCCTTAATTGATTTTCTGATTTTTTAGGCAAACTTTTGATATTTTTGATATTCTATCTAAAAATTAAAGCAAAAATGTGAAATCCTGGAAAAAATATCACAAAAATATCAATTGGACCATCTTTAGTGCCATAAGTATATGACTTTTTCGAAAAATTCGTATTTAAAAACAGTGTTTGCATCCTGCCCCATTTTCAATTTGCATCTTACCCCACTGGCACTATTTTTCTTTAACGCAATGTACTGGGAAGAAGATATAGGGGAAAGTGCCAACCAAATACATCATTCGATAGGTAATTGGATGTAGATTACAAAAAAATTACCTGAATTTTTTTTTCAAAACTTGAAAACATGATATTTCACAAAAATTAAATTTCAAGAATTTTACGAAATCACTTAAAATCAAATTATTGATAATAACTCATAGACAAGCAATCCGTCAGGTCTGTAATTTTTTTCTATTTTGTAGAAAAAAATTTTCAATCACATCCCTGACGACAATAAGCCAATTTACATCTTGCCCCCAGGTGCATCCTGCCCCACCTTCCCTTATAAGTACGTAGAAAAAAATTGTTAGAAAAAATTTTAGTATTAGAAATTTCTCCAACTTTGCTTTTTTCAAATTTTTTCAACTTCATACTTTAAAATTTCTTCCAACTCAAAGTTTGCTTCCAACAACTTGAAAATTTTTCTTCAATTTTTTTCAAATCTGAAATCTTTTCAATTAAAAATTCCTTAAAATGTTTCCCAACTTCGAATTTTTCAAGAAATATTTCAACTTCATGTTTTTCAAAATTTCTTTCAACTCAATACCTAAGTAATTACAATTGGAAGAAATTTTAAAAAGTGATGAAAATATTAAATCAAAAAAAATGTTAGGTACAAATCAACACTGAAAATTTTTTGAGAAAATTTAAATTAAAAACATTTTATGATTGGATATAGTTTTGATTTTTGAAAAAAATTTAGAGTTGGAAAAAGTTGAGCTTGAAATAAATTTGGACTTGGATCGTCGAAATCTCATTTTTGAAAAATTATTTAGGAGCTATGTTTCGAATCACGAATCACGATGTGCGAAAATGATTTAAATACGATTCGCGATCACATCTCACAAGATGATTCGATTCAAGATCTTCGAATAAAAAAAAAGATCAAATCATACCCATTCCTGTCATCAAAGTTGGGATATGGACCAGTTTAAAAAAAAACTTCGATTTTTTCAAAATTCATATCACAAATTAATCTTCAATCGTTTCGCTGAAAAAAAGAAAAGGGAACTGAATTGACAACTATCCAGAATGTCCACCTATTTGTTTTTGTTTTTTTGGATCATTAAGTACCTAAAAATGCATTTCAAAATGTATTTTTACTCCTACATACTCGTATAATTTTCTTCCTCCATCCGCAAGACTGCTACGTAAATTTCCAGTCTTCATTAATCTTTCGTCTTACCCATTCGGGTACTTAATACGTATTTAATGAGGCTAGATTCCATTAACGCAATACACAGTTCGAATTCGTCACTATAACGCGAAGCGAAACTCACAACGAAAGAAACCCCATCATTTTCTGTATTTAAAAATATATTAATTTCCATTGAACCATTTTTTGAACTGACGAGCTCGTTTGCAAAGAAAGTCTGCACATCGACCATTGATCTTTCTCCACCAGGCCGGAAAAACAATTCCAAACAGAAGTGCATTTTTTCTCCCCATACCGGATCAAATGAAGATAGAATATTCTCAGATACGTCGACGATTTATCAACTCCTACGCAAAGAGATCGTCTGGATACGAGATGTTCCTCTCTGAGATCATTGCAGAGTATGCCTATGTACGTTTTACGTATAAGAATCGAGTATGTGTAGATCTCGGCCTTCCTCCTCTGTATACTCGTATTGAATATTCAACGAAGCAGCCCGAGTACCCCGATCATTAAGTTTATTATGGAAATAAATACTCGTCATTTGGTACATATATAAAGTTACCATTACAGATCGTCGTTTGCTTGCGCTTGTATAAAAAGCAATGTGAATCTTTATTACGAGATTATTAAGCCGCCGTTAAATTATTTCGTTACGGACGACTAAGATGAAAATGAGGAGGCGCAGATTCTGAGTATAAGTTACATGAATGTAAAAAAAAGGTAAAAGTAATCGGTCGATGTGATTGTCGAGGGTATATAAAAATAGCCTCAAAAGGTGTGTTCGATGATTGGTGTTGAGGTGGGATTTCTCCATGACAAGCAACGAGTATTTTTTCGGTAAATCAATTATGAGATTTTTCAATCCATCTGCTCCAGGGTGGAGAACAGGTAATGTAGGTAATGTAAGTAATGTAAAAGTAATGCATTGAAATTCTTGGTAATGTAAGTAATGTAAAGTAATGCATTTTTGCTGAAAAGTAATGTATTTTTTCTCAAAATCATATTACATTATAATTCATATTTTAATCAATTTACTACAGTATACCTAATTTCATATTGCTTGTGCCTCTTTTCTCTTTTTTATTTTTGATATAAATAAATTGGATCAATTGAGAATACATACATGAGTATCTAGATTTTTCATTTTGTTGAATTTTCATTTTTTTGGTTGAAACGGTATAGCCGGGTTTTTGGTGAAATCGGCCCCCTCTCCGATTTTCGATCTAACCCCCTCAGGTGGTGTACCTTGATGTAAAAAAATTCAGAAAAATTTTTGACCCCCAACCCCCTCCCTTTCGGAGTTATGGCCATTTTATTGCATTATTTTCAAGAATTTTTAATTTCAATGGAAGTGAAGGAAATTTTCTGTTCTTTGGCACAAAGTTGCATCTCGTAGAGGTGTATTTACGATAATTTTTTCAAAAATTTTGGTGCACTCCTTCACGTTGTTTCGCTTATTTGAAGTTTTCAATCGTAAAAAACGCCATATAAACGAAGAGCGACCACTTTTTAAAAATATCCCAAAAACGTGTTTTAAAACAACAACATTTCTGCATGGGTTTTCGCGATTTTTGGACCTAAGTTCAAAGAAACAGCCAAAACAAAGTACTCAGGGAAAATCTACATTAAAGAATATGAAACTGTAAATTTTTGAACTTATAGGTCCAAAAATCGCGAAAACCCATGAAGAAATGTTGTTGTTTTAGCAGATTTTTCAAGTTTTGAGAGCTTTATACGGAAAAAGCTTTCAAATAAAGAAACTAACGTCGGATTCGCGTTTAGCGGGTCAAAATACCCCGGTAAACACCCTTTTCGCGATCGTTTTGCGTAAAGTCTCAAAATTCACCTTTTTCACTGATTTTTCATGACAAAAATAGCGAATTTCGAGTCTTCAAATAAAACGACCGCGAAAAGGGTGTTGATCAGGGTATATTGACCCGATAAATACGAATCCGACGTTAGTTTCTTCGTTCAGCCATTTCTCTCCTTACAAAACGCTCAAAATTTGAAAAATCTGCTAAAAAAACAACATTTTTGTACGGTTTTTCGCGATTTTTGGCCCTTGGTGCATCGAAGTCGCCAAAAGTGAATACGTGACGTGAATCTACGTTAAAAAACACGTTTTTGGGATATTTTTAAAAAGTGGTCGCTCTTCGTTTATATGGCGTTTTTTACGATTGAAAACTTCAAATAGGCGAAACAACGTGAAGGAGTGCACCAAAATTTTTGAAAAAATTATCGTAAATACACCTCTACGAGATGCAACTTTGTGCCGAAGAACAGAAAATTTCCTTCACTTGCATTGAAATTAAAAATTCTTGAAAATAATGCAATAAAATGGCCATAACTCCGAAAGGGAGGGGGTTGGGGGTCAAAAATTTTTCTGAATTTTTTTTTACATCAAGGTACACCACCTGAGGGGGTTTGATCGAAAATCGGAGAGGGGGCCGATTTCACCAAAAACCCGGCTATACCCTTTATAAAATTCCAACTGTTTCAAAAATATAGTTTTTTTTTGTTAGGAGAAGGGAGATTTTTGTTTGGGGGGGGGAGTGTAAGTTAAATAGAAATATTGATATGGTAATGCAAAAAGTAATGTAAAAGTAATGCATTTCTTTGAAGAAAGTTTGTTCTCCACCCTGTGCTCCCAAATTAGACATTGGATTAAGATGCTCCGAAATTCTAAATTTTCCATTGGTTTGATGTCTAATTTTTGATGGATTTTTGAAAACTGAAAAAGAATCGTGCATCAGAAACAAACCGAAGCCAATTATTGAAGAGAGAGGAGAGAGAGTGAAAAAATTAAATATGTAATACCTGGTTCCAACCAGGATCAAATTTCTTTCATTTTATTGATGCGAAGCGCAATTTTTTCAATTTAATACAAACATTTTTCAAAAAAAGCCATCACTTATGAAAAATTTTCCGAATGTAATTTTTAATATAAAAAAGTCAATTTTTCATTACCGAGGAAGGAGGGGGACAGTTGTCCTCGCTGCCCAATTTTTCGGTCCGGCTCAGAGATGACGACGTGAAATTTTTAGAAAGTGAACAAATTAGGTTGAAGAAGAAATTTTTTTCCAAAAATCTCGTGGGGGGGGGGTTATAGAGGATGAAAAAATCGAGTTTTTAAAGAATACACAGAGTAATCCACGTTGGGTAGATAAAAATGCCAAAATCGACAATTGCCTCAATTTCAGTCAATCTATCGCCTTAAAAAATGGGAAATAAAAAAAATTAAGTATTGCAATACTATTTTTTTTTTTAAGTTACGACCGAGGGAGAATTGAATTTTTTCAAGTACTGTCATACCTTTGGTTCACAATTTTATGCAACTGTGGGCATTTATTTTCTAATTTTTGGTAACGATGAAAAAGTTTGAACTTCGAGTTCACATGAGTACCTACAGCAGAATCAGAAACCGTCCAAAATTAATGTTTTCATATTTTCTGAACCTAATCACCTATCATTTGTACCCAGTACAAGAAAATATGTATGGGAAAATTTGGGAAAATTGATAAAAAAATGTTTTTAGTCTTGAAAATCTCAACTTTTTTGGAAATTGAAATTTCTTCTCTTAAAATCTTCGTCTTGAAAAGTTTGTTTTTTCACTTTTTTGGTTCCATTTTTTTTCAAGACCACCTTACCCATTTTTTTTTCCATACTTTCAGGAAAGTATTGTTTGTAATTTAACGAAAGGATTTTTGGGTATATATAAATTTTTTGTGTTTTTGCGTTGAATTGATTTGCATAGTACTAAACTGATTTTGAATGAATTGACAAAATTTTCGGGATAAAGTTGGAATTTTCCTAAACCGTTGTAAATTCGTAACATTTTGAAAAAATTGTGAAATTTTAGATTTTGAAATTTGTTTTTCGTAAAATTTTTACCCTCAATTTGCTCGGGCTCAGAAAATGTTTCTCTTTTTATAAAATAATTGTATTTTTAAAAATTTTATATCATTAATTTTTCTTTCCAACTTCTCAAGCTTAACTCCAGAAAATCTGAAGATCGCTGGTGCCATGAAAAGCATTTGTCTGGGAACTGGGAAAAACCCTGGTACAAGTTGAAGGGGTGGGCGAAGGGATGTGTCTGTATTTTGATTGGTTTTTCATGTCAGTGACGTCATGTTATCACCAATCAAAATGCAGGAATCTCGCCTTTCTGCATGATTGCCAAATCGAGGATTATGGCCTGTCAAATGTAGATGGCCATGATTTTATCCTTTCCCGTGGTTATTTTTCTCTTGTACCTATACCCTGGCGTAGCCAAAAATAGAAAAGTACCTAATCTAAGAGAGTTTTGCAACAAAAAAAACTCTACTGAACTTCTAATTTTTAGAGTTTTTTTTTATATGTACCTACGTGCTGTACTTAGAAAATGTGAAAATTGATTTAGCCCGAACAAAGCGAGACAGGGTGGACATTTTTTGAAAAAATGTTTCTAAAAAGGAAGTTTTTACGGGCTTTTTCAATACATTTTTTTTTGAAAATGATCGAAAGTGGCAGTGCACACCGCACCGCCTGGATTCGTCAGTGTTGAAAACGATCAAAACTGAAATCGAAAATTAAAAATTAATTTTTTGAAAAACAAAATCAAAAATTAAAAGGCCAATTAATTTTTTTAAAACAAAAATCAAAAATTAAAATCAATTTTTTGAAAACCAAAATTCTGAAAATCAAAACAAAAAAATATAGAAACTGAAAGAAAAAAATTGAAGACAAAATCAAAACCAAACCTGTTTTTTGAATTTTCTACAAAAAATACGAAATTTGATTTTTTAGATTAACAGACGATTGACGTAGGCTTTTCTCTATTGGAAATTTTCAGGAAAAACGTTCAAGTCTTTTTATTTTTATATAGGTATGTACTTACTTATCTAGCTTTCTTCCAAATGTTTTTCTCGATTTTTTCGCCAGGAAGCAAGCAACGTAAATAAAAAAAAGTGCAGAAAATGTTTGAAAATTTGATTTTTGTATTTTGTTAAACGGAATGATGATAAATTCCATTCGATGGAGTGGGCAAAAATTACCATTTTTCAAACCTGCATAGCTTCAAAATAAGACTACAGGAAAGACGAAACAAAATTAAAAAGGAACAATACTCAGCTTGATGTAGAAGACGGAACAAAAATACTAATTTAAATTTCATATAGTTTATGGGAAAGCTCGAGGAAAGAAAATTAACAACCGGCATTACCGGACAATGGAGCCAAGGAGAAAGGGAAATGAGAGAGAGAAAACTAAGTAATGCAAAAAGATACCGGCTGTATGCATACAATAGTATGCTATCAAGTCGAAAACTTTCTTCAGCAATCTGCTGGTTTTTAATTGGAAATTGAACGCGAGCTGTTGGATGATGAACTGAGCAGAGAGGTACAAATGGAAAAACAGGGCAACTGACGGTTATATGATAGATAGTATACCTACATACAAAATGTATCACTTTCGCATTTACTGCTTTTCTTATACTCTGTAAGAGGGTACACGTCGTATAGCTCGGGTACTCGAAAAGCAACGCTGCTGCGGTAAAATAACGAGACCTTGTGCTTTGAAAAGCGAAGCGAATCGCGAAAATTTACACCCAGACGGAGTAGCGAAGTCCGTCTTTTGAAAATCCTTCGTAGTGGTACTTTGGGAAGTGCGAGGAGATGAATCGTCGCGACGCTCGTATCGTCGTTATATTATCACACCTGGTTGATTCTTCTTTGGGGTTTGTCAAAAAGACGCTTTAAATGGTGGCGTGGATGAGGTTTTTGTGTATTTTCCTCTTTTTTCCCTCTTCCTCCAGATTCTCTCAGATACAGACGTCTACGCGATGCACTCGAATTTATATCTGCGTTATGAACGAAAAACCTAAGAAATTGTTTTTTAACGATCGCGAAAATTCACCCCCCTACTCCTCCAATTCACTATCATATCCAAAAGTATAAAGAAATACAGTATGCCACAAAAGTCGTGTCCACTTGAAACACTTCCCAATGTCTCAGAACTGAAAAGAGATACCGAGACGGTTCAAACGACAACGTGTTCCTGGCGACGAGGACATTGAAGATCGATAATTAAACGTACCTATAGGGTGTCCACAGATTGAGAAATCGGTTTGGGTCAAAATATGAGGGTCCGGTTTTCTTATTGAAATAGAGTCTACACACTGATGCGATCAAAATGTGATATGTTTTTTTGAAACCGGTTCACCAGTTTCGAACCAGTTGTCAATGATATCCGAAAAAGTGGAAATACGAAAAAAAGTTCGAAACAAAAGTTGTAGAGAATTAAAAAACAATAATTTTTTGTTCCATAAGTTTTTTTCCATCTTGCAATGAAAAGAAGTTGTACAAAAGATTTGAGTATAATTTTTTCCTTTTCAAGCCATAACTCTTCTCCATTGCTAGATGAAAAACTAGACACACTGTGTCAAAAGAGCGGACTTCCTATTATATACAAACTAGAATTGAACTTGTGAAGCTCAACTTTCAATGCACGTATCAACTTCGAAATTTAATCATCTCTTCCTCTATACACATTCTAATTACTACGGAAATTTCAAGTCGTTCGATCAACTCTGACTTGAGTTATGGTGTCACAAAAAAGAACTTTAAAACTTCAAAGCTTAGCTTTCCTTGCTCAAAATTTAACCTAAAAAATTAGGTCTTCTTCTGCACGATCTACACGTAGTGTAAAAATATCAAAACGATCAGTTCAGTTTAACGAGAGAAATTAAGTCGG
Source organism: Pseudococcus viburni (assembly GCA_033439095.1). Lineage (NCBI taxonomy): Eukaryota > Metazoa > Arthropoda > Insecta > Hemiptera > Pseudococcidae > Pseudococcus > Pseudococcus viburni. The sequence goes on from JAVBJF010000122.1 coordinate 758,769, forward strand.
AAAAATTGACCTATTACAAGCTTTTGAACTTTGAGCTCATTTTTCTCGAAAACGTGAGATTTTAAGAAAAATGAGAAATAGAGCTTGAAATTCTTAACCATTTTTTTGACCTCCATTTTTCTCTACAATGCACCGTTTCCGAGATATTTTTGAATAACTACTGAATAAATTTGAGCTTCAAAAGCTCAGCTTTCTATGCTAGATCGCCTTCCAAATTCAATCAGATTTTCTCCTAAACACATTCTTATCACCATAAAAATTGCAAATCGATCGGTCGATTTTATTTATCTTGTCAGAGGGAGGTTTCAGAAAAATGAGCTTTGGAGTTTCAAAGTTCAGCTTTCTATGCACATAGTTACACCAAAACATAATCAGTTTTTCTCCTGTACGATGTAAACTTACTGTAAAAATTTCAAAACGATTGGTTCAGTTGAACGAGAGAAATTGAGTCAGAAATATTGACCAATCACAACCCTTCCAACTTTCTCGAAAATGGTGAGCTTTTAAGACAAATTCATGAGAATCAAAGTTGTAGAGCTTAAAATTCCTAACCATCCGTTTGGTCACAGTTTTTCTCTACGATGCACCATTTTCGAGAGATTTTCGAAAACTAAATAAACTTTGAGCTTTAAAAGCTCGACTTTCATTGCACGGATCGACTTCAAAATTTAATCAGCTTTTCTCCTGTACACGTTCTAACCACTGTAAAAATTTCAAGTCGATTGGTCAACTCTAACTTGAATTATAGGATCACAAAAATGAACTTGAAAGCTCCAAGCTCAGCTTTCTATGCACTGAATTGAACCAAAAAATGATCATTTTCTCTCTTGCACGATCTACACCTACTACAGAAATTTCGAAACGATTGGTTCAGTTAAACGAGAGAAATTGAGGTGAAAAAATTGACCAATCACAGGCCTTCCAACTTTGAGCTCAAGCCTTATAAGGAATTTTTGATGAAGATTTTATCTGGCGACCACTGCCTCAAAGGGGCCATAAAATCAGTCTTTGTGTTGGTCTAAAAATGCCGACCCAGCAGGTGGTATTGCAAGGGTTCAAAGAAAATATTTTATCTGCCGACCCATTGTTGAGAAATATGATTAAATCGCATCAGAAAAGTTGACCAATCACAGGCCTTCCAACTTTGAGCTCAATTTTCTCGAAAACGGTGAGCTTTTAAGAAAAATTCATAAGAATCAAAGTTGTAGAGCTTGAAATTCCTGACTATCCTTTTGGCCTCCGTTTTCCTCTACGATATGCCGTTCGCGAGATATTTTCGAAAAACTGGATAAACTTTGAGCTTCAAAAGCTCGACTTTCAAAGCACGGATCGATTTCAAAATTTAATCAGCTCTTCTCGTGTACACGTTCTAACCACTGTAAAAATTTCAAGTCGATTGGTCAACTCTAACGTGAGTTATCGCGTCAGAAAGAAATGTCCCAAAAATGAGCTTTAAAGTTGAAAAGCTCAGCTTTCTGTGCACAGAATTGTACCAAAATCTAATCAGCTCTTCTCCAGCATGAACTACACCTACTGTAAAAATTTCAGCTCGATCTGTTCAGTTTAGCGAGAGAAATCGCGTCAGAAAAAAAAGGCTTCAACAAACAAACAAATAAATAAATAAATAAATAAATAAATAAAAAAACCCTTATGAACGCAATAGCGGATTCCCGCTAGAGCGGGAAGTCCGCTAAAAACCCTTATGAACGCAATAGCGGATTCCCGCTAGAGCGGGAAGTCCGCTAAAAAAATTACAGAACGTAAAATGTTCAGTTTTTAACTCTCTTCAACTTTTGTTTCACACTATTTTTTGATATCTCCATTTTTTGATAACTGGTTATCGACTGGGGGGGGGAGGGGGGATCCAAGAACCTTGGAAAAATTGGGTAAACCTTGCACCGGTTTCAAAAAAGTGGAGATATCAAAAAAAATGTGAAATAAAAGTTGAAGAGAATTAAAAACTGAACATTTTACGTTATGTAATTTTTTTTCCATTTAGAAATAGTGAAGAGTTATGGCTTGAAGAAGACAATTTTATACTCGAATCCTTTGTATGTACCATAACATTTTCCGAAAAGATTGTATAAGGGACTTCGTAACATTTATGAATTTTAGGTTCGTGTTTTTTTTTGGGGAGAGCCAGGGGCGGAGACTTGGATTTTTTCCGCATGTTGCAAAATTTTAATCATAAAAAAATAATTTTTTTTAAAATTAAAATGTAAATAAAAAAGTTTGAAATTTTTTTTTTTTGACAAAGGGTATAGCCGGATAAGGGGTGGTTTTGGCCCCAGGCCCGATTTTTGATCTAATGCCCCCAGATTGTGTACCTTGATGAAAAAAAATTCTGGAAAAAATTTTGGCCCCCCCCAACCCCCTCCCTTTCGGAGCTATGGCCATTTTATTGCATCATTTTCAATAATTTTTAATTCCGATGGAAGTGAATGAAATTTTCTGTTCTTTGGCACAATGTTACATTTTGTAGAAGAAGTTTTGGTCGTTTCTTTGGAAGAAAGACCAAAAATTACAAAAACCCTTCAGAAATATTGTTATATTAGCTGATTTTTCAAATCTTGAGCATTTTATACGCAGAGAAATGGTCAAATGAAAAAATTAACATCGGATTCGTGTTAAGCAGGTCAAAATACCCTGATAAACACCCTTTTCGCGATCATTTTACTTTAAATGTCGAAATTCACTTTTTTCATTGATTTTTCAAGACAATAAAACTAAATTTCGAGATTTAAAGTAAAATGATCGCAAAAAGGGTGTTTATCGGGGTATTTTGACCTGCTGAAAACGAATACGGGATTGGTTTTTTAATTTTCTCATTTCTTTCCGTATAAAATTCTCAAAATTTCAAAAAACCTGCCAAAATAACAACATTTTTTACGTTTTTTTGCAATTTTCGGCCCTTGCGCCACCTCAATTGCCAAAACTGAATACGTGACGTGAATCTACGTGAAAAAACACGTTTTTAGGATATTTTCAAAAATTAGTCGAACTTCGCTGTTTAGGTCTTTTTCACAATTGAAAATTTAAAATAGGCAAAACCTCATGAAGGAGTGCACCAAAATTAATGAAAAAATTATCGCGAATAGACCTCTACGAGATGTAACTTTGTGCCAAAGAACAGAAAATTTCATTCACTTCCATTGGAATTAAAAATTATTGAAAATGATGCAATAAAATGGCCATAGCTCCGAAAGGGAGGGGGTTGGGAGCCAAAATTTTTTCCAGAATTTTTTTTCATCAAGGTACACAATCTGGGGGCATTAGATCAAAAATTGGGCCTGGGGCCAAAACCACCCCTTATCCGACTATACCCTTTTTCATTTTTGGCATTTCGCAAACAATTTGACGTGTCGCAAGAAAATTTGTCATGTCGCCAAAAAATTCCGCATGTCGCACTTGCGACATGCGCGACACAATACTCTCCGCCCTTGGGGAGAGCATTGAATTGTGACGAAATTTTCGAATTTTCAGACAGGAAATATCCGAACTTTTAGTTTCACGATTTGGTCGACACCAAAGTTTTTCCTTTTATTTGAAATTTTTTCTGTTATAAATTCGAGGTTTCAAGTTTTTGTACCGAGTTGAGAGAAAGGTGATGTCAAAAATTTTCAGAATTGAATTCAAGTCGTTTTTATGGCCGGAAAGGAAGCATCTAAAAATCTCGTAAGAAGTAATGATTTTTGAAAAAAAATTGTTGGGACATTATGCATTTTAAATCATTCTTCTGTATAATTTCATCACTCAAAAAAAACACCCCTTCTCCATCCTCCAGGAATAACATATTTAAAAATTCTGGAAAATTTCGAAAAATTGGGCTGGAAAACGTGGAAAAGTCAGAGGAAACCATTTCTGAGAAATAGTGGACACCCTAATTTGTGGACACCCTATAGGTAGGTAGGATTGAAAGTTTGATTATCGATCTTAAATGTCCTCGTCGCCAGGAACACATTACCGTTTGAACCGTCTCGGTATCTCTTTTCAGTGCTGAGACATTGAGAAGTGTTTCAAGTGGACAAGACTTCTGTATCATACTGTATACTCGAATGAGAGAATAATTATATCGAAAATGCACCCAGATTGTCAGCGAATTAAAAGAAAAAGGAGAATTTGGATTTGGTATCGTTATAAATCGAACGAGCTTTATTTATAAGAAAGTTCTCGACGAAAATGCTAAAGAGGCGACGCAAAGGTACGAGTCTCGAATTAATGGCGATACCGACTAGAAGCACTAATCGTATTAATTCGACGAGTTCCGAGGTATACCTCAGTAAAAAAAAAGTAAAATTACGCGATGGGATTCCGCGATAAGGATGAAATTTCCGCGCACGGTGGCGCACCTGTGAATAAATACACGATAGATAGGGAAAGTAGAGGAGCAGAGCTTAAAACGTAATAATTGACATATTGGATACGTCGCGTCGTATCGTCGGTTAGTCGTCGTGTAATGTAATCGAATCTGCGAACGGAGCGGATGTTGCCGCCCTGGAGCTTAAGCCGCACGATATGGAAGTGCGGCGGATGATGGGACAGAGAGAGAATGGATTTCGACGTTATTAGTCTCGCGGATTATACGATACGTGTCGAGTATATTGTCGAAGTGATGCGGTATAGTAAGTAAAGCTATAATAGGAATATGACGAATAAACGCTACATAGAAAGGATTATCGCTTCCAAAAGCGTACTGCATAGAGGCTACAGGGAGGCTTTCCCCTTTCCCTGGTTGTTTTGGAAGAAGGATCATGGACGATGAAAGAGAGGATAGTGGAGAAATGCGTTAAAATGAATATTCTAATCGATTTGATTAACATGGCCGGTTAAGAATGGCGAATTGGCCCTTGGCTGGGATTTTTGAACTAATTACTGGAAGTTGGTTCCCAGGACAGGGCGTCCACTGGAATCCAAAAAGAAAAATTCGTACTATTTTAGTACATGTTTCGTACCTCAATAATGAAATTTCGTACTACGTAAATTTGAGCTGCAGTTGACCTCCTTCAATTAAATCTTTGTGCGATGGATTTTGATACGAAGAAAGGAAGAAAGAGTCTGACCGGAAAAATGGGCCTTGGGTACAATTTCCAACACCCCCCCCCCGCAAGATGGTGTCCCTTGTTGTAAAAAAATTCTGGGAAAATTTTAAACCCCGGCTTCCGCTTCGATTTTCGATCTAATGCCCAAATAATGTCCATTGATGTAAAAAATTCTGAAATTTTTTTGACGACCCCCCCCCCTCTCGGCTCTCCCTTTTGAAGTTATGGCCATTGAGCACTTCCCAAACACTTTCACAGTCACAAGAAAAACAACTATAAAGTTCAGTAGAAAAATGGAATTGAAAAAAAAATCGAAAAAAATGATAGTCTTTTCAAAATCGTACACCTGGAATTTTTTATCTATCTTGATTACCTCTCCAAAGGGTGTAGCCGGATAAGGGGTGAATTTCACCCTGACTCCAATTTTTGATTTAACCTCCCCCAGATGGTGTCTCGTGATGTAAAAAAAATCCAGAAAAATTTTTGACCCTCCTCCCCCCCAACTTTTCCCTTTCGGTGCTATGGCCATTTTATTGCATTATTTTTAAGAATTTTTAATTTCAACGGAAGTGAAAGAAATTTTATGTTCTTTGGCACATAGTTATATCTCGTGGAACTGTATTTATGGTAATTTTTTCATCAATTCTGATGTACTCTTTCATGAGGTTTCGGTTATTTGAAATTTTCAACTAGAGCATTGATATCGAAGTTCAGCTACTTTATGAAAATATCCCAAAAATGTGTTTTTTTAAACCTAGGTTCACCTTACGTAATTCACTTTAGGCGATTTTGATGTCGCAAGGGCCAAAACTCGCGATAAACTGTACTAAAATACTCATATTTATTTTAGCAGATTTTTCGAATTTTGAACATTTTTTACGAAAAGAAATGACCAAATGGAAAAACTAACGTCAGATTCGTATTTTAGGGGGTCAAAATAGGTAGGTACCTCGTAAACACCCTTTCAGCAATCATTTTACTTGAAGTCTCAAAATTTACTTCTTTCGTCATGAAAAATCAGTGAAAAACTGAAAAGGTAATTTTTAGACTTGAAGTAGAACGATCGCGAAAAGGGTGTTTATCGGGATACTTTGATCTCCTAAACACGAATCTGACGTTAGTTTCTTCACTTCGTTATTTCTTTCCATATAAAACGTTCGAAATTGGAAGAGTCTGCTAAAATAACTTAATTTCTTTACAGTATTTCGCAATTTTCTGCCCTTAGATCAAAAAAACAACCAAAACCAAATCACACCGAAAAATTCTACTCTCTTAATTTGAACCAGTGAAAATTCACTGAAGAACTAGTCAGAATTAAGTTTCTTAAGAATCAGTGGAATGTTGCTGCCAAGTAGTGAAAAACTACCGATTTATTTGGTGAACTTTCATTTTTGAATCAGCAATTTTTTCAATAAATACACTGAAATGAATCAGTAAAAATTTATATTTTGCTGACTGAATCAGTAATTATGGAAAGAAATTACCTATTCATTAAAAATTGAAAATTCATTACTTGAATCAGTAGTTTTTCATTGATATCTGCAGTAACCCAATTCTGGCCATTTCATCAGTAAATTTTCACTAATTAATTTAAGAAAGCAAGTAGTACATAAAAAAACGGATTTTTTTTAGTAATTTTTCAATAGTGGTCGTTCTATGATGATGGAACGCACCAAAATTGATGAGGAGTCTCAAAATTCCCCCTTTTCACTGATTTTCCAAGACAGAAAAGTGAATTTTGAGAGTTCAAGTGAAATGATTGTGAAAAGGGTGTTTATCGAGGTATTTTGATCCCCTAAAACATTTTCCATTTGGTCATTTCTTTCCGTAAAAAATATACAAAATTCGAAAAATCTGCTAAAATATGAACATTTTTAATACAGTTTTTTGGGGCATCTAAATCGTCTAAAGTGAATTACTTGAGGTGAATCTAGGTTTAAAAAACACATTTTTGAGATATTTTCATAAAGTAGCTGAACTTTGCTATCAATCCTTGTTTTATAGTTGAAATTTTCAAATGGCAAAAACCTCATGAAGGAGTGTATCAAAATTGATGAAAAAATTATCATAAATACAGTTCCACGAGATGTAACTTCGTGTCAAAGAACAGAAAATTTCCTTCACTTCCGTTGAAATTAAAAATTCTTGAAAATAATGCAATAAAATGGCCATACTACCGAAAGGAAGAAGATGGGGGGGGGGGGGTTAAAAATTTTTCTGGAATTTTTTTACATCAAGGGACATCATTTGGGGGAGGTTAAATCGAAAATTGGAGTCAGGGTGAAATTCACCCCTTATCCGGCTACACCCTTTGGAGATGTAATCAAGATAGATCAAAAATTCCAGGTGTACGATTTTGAAAAGACTCATCATTTTTTTCGATTTTTTTTTCAGTTCCATTTTCCTACTAAACTTTATAGTTGTTTTTCTTGTGACTGTGAATATGTTTGGGAAGTCCTCAACTTTCGCAATTAAAGGGGACATAATTGAAAAATTATTTTTATTAAAAAAAATCATCCCTCCTCTTGATTGGAACACCATTTTATGATCATTGTGAATTTCACAAAAAAAATTGTGTCAATTTTACACTTTTCTACTTTTATACACGTTAGATGTGACGCCATCGCCCATCTTTGGGATTGGAAAAATTTAATGTTTTGAGAAAAAATTTTGAGCTAAAATGTCAGAGTATAAAAAACTAAACGAAAAAATCGGGGTTAGAAAAAATGGTGAAAAACATTTGAGAAAAAATTTCCAATTCGAAAAAAATTTCCGGGCTGAAAATGTTATTTTAAATTTGCTGGGTGAAATCATACCGAAAAAATTTAGAAAAAAATTTATATCAAGTTGGAAAAAATTATGAGAAAAATTTCGAGAATAGGATTAAATTTTGGGAAATAATTTTAGAGCTGGGAAAAATTTCAATAAAAGTGACGTCATTGCCCATCTTTGGGGTTGGAAAAAATTTAATTGTTTGAAAAAAAATTCCGAGCAATAATGTCAGAGCACAAAAAACTAAAGGAAAAAAATCAAAGTTAGAAAAAATGGAGAAAAAACATTTAAGAAAAAATTTCCAAGTCGAAAAAAATTTTAAGGCTGAAATTTTTTTTATTTTGCTGGATGAAATCATACCGAAAAAATTGAGAAAAAAATGTATATAGAGTTGGAAAAAATTATGAGAAAAATTTCGAGAATAGGATTAAATTTTGAGAAATGATTTTAAAGCTGAGAAAAATCTCAAAAAAATTTCTGAGTTCGAAAAATTGTTGGGAAAAATCTTAAGGTTAGAAAACACTTTTTTTAAATTTTTAGGTTCCAAAAGTGACGAAAATTTTGGAGTTGAAAAAAAAAGTACCCTACACGAAAAGAAATCGTCCTTCTCGCGTATACATTTAGACTCGCGTTCCTGAAGAGCACACCATATAATCGCGATACAAAGGTATAAATAAATAATTAAAAAAAATAAGAATAAATCAAAAACAAAAACTCACCTTTGCATTCGTTGGCATCCTTGGCGGTAGCTCTGGCCCACGGTCTATCGAAGTAAAACGGCTTACACCTGTCGCAATCGCGTCCAGCGGTGTTGTGTTTGCAGTCGCACACCAAATGCCCTTGCGATCCTTCGGTAATACACTTGGAAGCATGACCGTTGCACTTGCAACGACCTCCGACAGCGAAATCGGCCACCGAATAACTGTAGCTAATCGGCACCTGCGGCTGAATGGTGGTCACCGCGGCAGATATGGCTTTTCCAGCAGCTTCGGCGGCGCTGGGATCCTCGACCACCATTGGCTCGTGATTCTGCAGATCTTTGGCCGATTTTATGACGACTACTTCCGGAGCATCGGGCTTGGGTTCTTTGTCCAGATCGGCAATACCACCGACGGATCCGGAAATACTGCCGACGTTGGGAGATTTTATAATCGGCGGGAGTGTCGTTTGATCGAAGATATCCAGCATGTCGTCGGAATTAGCCGGAAAATGCATACGATTGAAGACCACTCGGATATCGGTGGCGGTTACCCAGTCCTGCAGAACGGGGCTGTTGTCGAATTCGGAAGCGCTGGGACGTCCTTCCAGAGTACTGAAGGCAATTCTGCTGGAGATGGAGTCGCCGCCGTTGTATCGGTGCGAATCAGTGCACAGGGCTTCTTGTTCGTTGGCTTTGGTGATGGTGGCACGATTCGGACGTCCGTAGACTCGACGACATTGGCTGGAGTAGAACTGGAAAGGTTGCCAGGTCTTACCGTAGTCCATACTTTTATATATGGCGATTGAATCCGGTTTGGGGGTTTTGGGGCAGAATTGAAGACTGATGTAAGTGATTTCGTACTTTTTACCCAGAGGTAAAGTCAAAGTGACGTTGTCCGGTGGTGCATTTGGAGAGGCGTGCGATTGCTCGGGAATCGGATCCGATCTCCAGCAAGTGACGTTGTTGGGATTATTCAAATCGGTCAAGTGGACCGGTGGGTAGCGATGTTTGACGTCGGAGTCGTCGCATTGGTGGCAAGCGCCGCCGCTGTCGGAGTCGTCGCAGAAGCGAGTTGGCCCGGAGGTGCCGCAAGTGCTGGACGCCTCGACGGGCGTGTTAAAAGCGGCGTTTACGAATTCCGGAATGCATCTTTTGGCACCGTTGATGTCGTAGCAAGGATCGACAGCGGTGGATACCCGGCGATTGCTAGAGTCGCGATAATGTTTATTCGAAGCGGACGACGATGATAAGATGGTGAGGAAGATGGCGATGACGCAGACCGTCGTCAACGACTGACGGTCCGAGATGCGGAGTCCCATTGCGAGTGATTCAGAATAAGGCGATGGGGTCTTCTGATGTTGGCGTATCCGAAGGAGTCATCTGTAAGATCAGACAAAGAATTGGGGTCTTATTCTTGATGAGATGAGGAGAATTTGACGAAAATGAATAGATTGATTGGTATTTCGATGATGTCGTTTAATTTTCGTGTCTCGAGTGTGGTCCGGGTATTGGATGGAGTTGGGGGGGGGGTCAAGAGTTGAAGTTTTATTAATTCGATTTATTTGAAAGATTTGAAATTTTTGGGGAGGATTTTCCCAATAGAATTTCCCTTTTCTTTTTTTTCAGAGAAAGACTGGTCCGGAGAATCCCCTCGATTAAATTTTCACGGAATATGCATCAGGCACGAAAATGAAAAATGATGTGAACGCAGGGCCGTGCAGAGAAAATCCGGGCCCGGGGGAAAAATTGAAGAGAAAAAAAGGTCTCTGACAATGGAGGGGGGCTCAAAAATCCCCAATTTTTGATTTTTGAGTTCCAATACTGCGCAAAAGAAGGAGGCTGCGGATAACAAAAAAAATTAAGTCGATTAACGCAAGAACCTTCAATTTTTCAAGAATTGTAAAAAATTCAGTAAGTAAGTACCTAGGTATTTTCGAAAATAATTTTTTTTAAATTCCAAGAAAATTCAAAATTGATTAAATCAATTTCAGAGATTATTCATTGACTCAATTTTTTGCTAAAATCAATATTTTATAGCTTTTCCACTTTCTCTTATTACACTTCTCTTCATCTATGAAGAAAAATTTTAAACCGTTATAAAATGGCAATTTTCTCGAAAAAATTGCGCTTTTTGATCACACAGTCGTTGAATAATCTTTGAAATTAATTTTAATAACTTTTAAATTTTTTGAAAAAATGAATTTTTGACAATTTTTAAAGAATTGAAGGCTCTTGCGCGATCGGAACATCAATTAATCGATTTTGAATTTTTCAAATATAATTTTCTACTCGCCCTAGCCCTCGTCTTTTGCACAGTATTGAAACTCAAATATCAAAAATTTTGGTTTTTCGGCCCATCCTATTACACATCTAAAATTATAAAACAATTCAAACCAAACCTACGAGTGTTCTCGTGTGATGGGTATGTGCTAAGCCAAATTTTTTGTTTGAAAGGGCCTCGCGCTCGCTGTAAAGACAGCATGTTTGTAGTCCTAAGGGGCCCTCGTGGGCCCCCGAAAACCTCGGGCCCGGGGGGCGACTGAATCTTTCCTATTCAACTTATGAAAAAGTTTAGACGTGAGAAAAATTTTTGAAGAAGAAATTTTTAGATCAGGAAAAAATTCGAAGAGTTGAAAAATATCGCGAGGAAAATTTTAGGGGTAAGAAAAATTTTTTAAGAAGAAATTTTAGATTGAGAAAAAAATCCCAAGAGTTGAAAAATAACTTGAGAAAATTTTAGACCTGAGAAAACGTTTTTAAAAAGAAATTCCAGAGTATATTCAATTTCATTTGAATAGATTGCTTCAAATAGTGAATTTTCATTTTTGAATCAGTAATTTTTTTCTTACTTATTGAAAGGAATCAGTAATTAATTACTGATTCAATCATTAATTGAAATTTTTACTGATTCATTGCAGAAGTTAAGAAAAAAATTACTGATTCAAAAATGAAAATCCACTAATTGAAGCAATAATTTTTCACTGATTGGCAGTCAAATTTCACAGATTAACAGTGGAATCAGTGGAATTTCACTGCCAATCCAGTGACTCAATTTTGTCGATTTTAATGAGTCAATCTTCAGTTTTTGACTGATTCAAATTAAGAGAGTTCGGTATTTTGTTTTTTTCGACTCAAAATTTTTTTCTTAAAATATTATTTTCCAGTTTTAAAATGTTGGAATGAAAAAATTTGGGTTGGAAAAAATTTCCAAGAGAATTTCAATTTTGAAAAAATTCCAAGATCGAAAAATAGAATTTCGAAGTTGGCAGTTGAAAAAATTTCAAAAAAATGAAACAATTTTAGAGCTGAAAAAATTGTAGTAATAATGGGAAAATTTTGAAAAAATCTTGGAGCAAAAAAATTTCGAGGAAGAAATCGTAGGGGTGAGAAAAAAGTTTATTGGAGTTGAAAAATTAAATTTTGAGATAAAATCGTAAGAGTAAAAAAAACTGAGAAAAAATTTTAGTGTTGAAAATTGAAAAATATGTGTGAGCCTGGATATAGAAACCACCTTTAGGGGTCAAAAATTAGTTTTTGAGTTGACACTGATTTTTAGCCTTTTAGGAGTAGAATGGAGGGGAAACCTCAACTCAAACCCAATTTTTGACCCCAAGGATTGTTTCTATATTCAGCCTCACATATTGAGAAAAAAAAATTATAGTTGAAAAATATGTATTTTGGAAAAAAGTACCAGGCTTGAAGAAATGTTTACACTTGAGAAAAAAAATTGAGGAATTATCCCAGAATTTGAGAAAAAATTTCATTGGAGTTGAAAAATATCTTGAGAAAATATATTAAAATTAAAAAAATTTCGAGAAAAGAGAAAAAATTATATTGAAGTTGAAAAATTTTTGAAATTAATATGGATTTGGATAAAAAATCGAGTTGCATAGTACCTAACTGAAGACTCACATGAGCCAAATAGGAACGATTCAATCGCTCACACTATTTTTTATTTTCGTATTATTTTTTAAGCTGGTACTCAATGCCAACCCTTTTCCCTTCAGCCCTCCTCCTTCCCATTTCTTCCTCTCTTCTACCTATTCTCAAAAAGATGATCAATTCTCAGAGGAGCTTGTCGTTTTCCTAACGTTTGATATAATTTCGATTTCGAAAATTGAAATGTAAATGAAAGTGTTCCAACGTATTTCCAGGCTTATGTGTGAACCAAGTATTATGTACCCAAGCCATGAGCAATAACTCAATTAAAATGGTGAGCTGCTGGTTGCATATCTGTACATAGATAGGTCTCGTATCTAGATAAAGATACATCCATCGACGATCGTATACTATTAAACGAGACGCAAATGGTTAAATTGTCATTTACGATCAATTTCTCTGGTATTCTGATTCAATTAGACAACGACTACGACGAACGAGAACGCAGCTTTTAATCGAATTTATTCGCCGCAATTCGTACCTAGATCTACGTAACGTTGACTATGCCGCAATACTGAAGCCTTTTCTGGTCCAAAAAGATCTCTCTTTTTTTGCACTATACGAAGGGGAGAAAATTCGGTTGTAATTTCAGTTCTCGAATGAGTGAGAGTGATATCGGCTCGGTATGGAAACGATATAAAGCGTAAAATTTACTGACGTCGACGTATTTCCAAAATTACTCGAGACAGGTGACATTTATTTGGCAACTGTCGACGAGATGTTTCGATTCGAATAACGTTTGACTAATTATAGCGTGTTTATTCGTAGGGTATGACGATAGTATATGCGCGAAAGTTAATCGAATTATGAAATATGAAGTGGGATTTTCGATAGAGATGTTTCATTTGATTCGAATAGGTGTGATGGTGAAATGAATGATGCTGAATGAGAATGAGGCTGGCCTGGCTGGCAGGGAGATGAATCTAGGTGATGGTGTTGAGTAGATTGAAATGAGTCTTGTTCTTTTTCAATTTGGGTATATGGTATATTTAATAGACTGGTGGGAGGGGGAGAGGAAATTTGGCAATCTCGAAATGAGGGAAGGGGTAAAAAAGTTCTAATATCAAACGTTTTACTATGAAATTATCGAGTAATACTTACTTAATAATTGACAAAATTCAGTGTCAACAATTGCGGAAAAAAGAGTATCTAATATACAGAAGTCACCAAGTATCAAAAAATGAACTTTTATTTGGAATTTTTATTAAATTTTCCAAAATTATTGGAAATTTAAAGAAAAATACTCAAAAAAAATTAATTTCTATGAAAGTTTTTGAAACCCTATTCAAATATTTAGAAATTATTCGATGTGTTGGAAGTGATTTTTTTCAAGGTTTGTTGAATTTTTTGTGTTTCATTTTATTTTTCAAAGGTCAATTTTTTCGTAATGTAAAATTAATATATTTTTTTGATTTGGTCCAAATTGAAATAATCAAAGAAAGAGATTCGAAAATACTAGTTTTCATTCCAATTATTCAGTGGCGTCGTGAGAATCGAAAATTGGGGGGCATAAAAGAGGCGTGTGTTGGGCAACTTTTTTTGCTTCTTTGAAGTGGAAAAGGGGGATTGATTTTTTTCACCTGCTAAAATGAGGAGGGGTAAAAAAGGAGCCTTCTTCTGCACTTTCGTCTCAGATAGATCATAAAATTGTAATTTTGTTCATGCCCGAGTGGAGCGAGGTCGAACCTTTGAAAAAATTGGATTTTTAATGCTCTAAAAAGACATTTTTTCATGTTTTAATGCTTTAAAAATCCCTATCTGATGTAAGAGTAATGTAAATTTATAAATACGGCATAATTTTTTTTGGGGGGGGGAGTGGGGGCCAGATTTTTTTTAGGAGGCCTATCCCCCCCTCTGATGACGCTTTTGGAATTATTGGAATTCTGAAAGTAATTTTTTACCTTCCAACATTTCAATTCTGAAGTCAAAATATCTGATGGAATTATAGAAAATGATTTGATAAGTTGAGAGGCGAATGGGAAAGAATTTAACATGAAAATAAATTGGCAAAATTGACTAATGAAACAAAAATTTGGATTTTTTATCAAAGTGTTTTAATCATCAGCACTGGTTTCTTTTTTGCGAGGATGATTTTTATTGTAGTGTTGGGGAAGGGGAGGGAAGGCCAATTGAGGTAACTACATAATACGTATATTTGTAGAAAAAAAAAGTTAATTTGTGAAGTCGATGATGGCATGGCAGTTTGTTGAAGTCCTAATTTTAGTGGGGACCCCTCCCACCTCCAATATGGAAATTGAGCATTTTGGCTTTAAGATTAAATGAATTTTCATTTTAGAGGGAGTAAAAGTCTACTTTTACTCCCTCTCGCGAATCGCTCGGGTGCTCAAACTCGACTTTTAATCCCTCTATAATGAAAAATATCGTATGCAACTCGGGAGATAAATGATTTTCGACGATTTTGAGTTATTTCCCTCGCTTCGCTCGGGCAATAAACCTCAAAATTCGTCAAAAATTACTTTATCTCCTTAGTTGCATAATATACTATTTTTGTCATCCCCTTAAAAATGTTCATTTTTCTGTTGTTTTGCTGAAAATAAGTTTACGAGTTTGTTATATTTTCATAATTTTGTTACGGTATTTTTAGCTTGATGGTGATTCCCCCCCCCCCCCCTGTTCAACCCATTTCATCTACTGAGATACAAAATTTTTGGTATTATTGGAATTTGAAAAAAATTTGGAAACCACTTTCAAAGGGTTAAATCACCTACTTATTTAAATTTTCTCATTTTTGATGGATAATTTCGTTGGGTGGCCGGTGGGATGGAAGGGGGTATTCTTGGCGTATATTGTAAATCTGTTATGAACCCCTTTTAATATAATCAATCAGAGATAACTGCAAAATTCTTTTTTGAATTTTAGGAATTTTAATGAAAATGGCTATTTTTAAAAAATACCTGAAAATGAAAAAAATATCAATGATTTTCAATTCATTTCGGCCTCCTCAGATCGTTTCAACCTTTTTTTGGGTCGATTTTTCAAAAAAATATCTCTTCAAACTGCGAATTTGATTTTTGAAATTTCGGTGAAAATGACCATTTTTTGAAAATACTCCAAAATGGCAAAAGTACTGGTCATCGCTCTGTTTCAATCTCCTCATCGAGTAAGGATCATCTTTCGATCGATTTTTCAGTTAGAAGCTCTGAAAACTGCGAAATTCATGTTGAAATTTATAAAATTTTGCGAATAACTGGTGAAAATGACCAAAAATATTATTTTTCAGGAAATGGAAAGTGCCAACGGTTTTCAGTCGCCTGATATCGTTACAACCATCTTTGGGTAGATTTTTCATCTCAGATAACATTTTTGAACTTTCGAATTCGAGAATTACTTTTTCGTTACCTACTCTATCTTTTTTGAATCTGTGAAATTTATCAAAAAAAAAAAACCTGAAAAACAGTCAGAATTGCAGCACAGTAATAAATCAGTGAATATTTTTTCACTGAAAACTCAGTGATACTTATGAAAGGGCCTGGTAGGATAAGGGGGTCGAATCTGCCCTGGAAAGCTTTTCGATTGATTCCAAGGCCAAAAGATAGACCCTATCGAGAAAAAATTTTGACAAAATTTTTGGACCCCCACCCCGCCCCCTTTCCGAAATATAGGCAAAAACGTGTTTTTCGGGTTTTATTTTTTTTCTCGCGTTGTTTTCAAGATAAAAAGTTGAAATTTTTCCTGTGACTTCTTGTCAGTAAGGGGTATACACAGGATTTTTTTCAATTTTTTCCGATCACTTCTCTTCGAGTTATGTGCTTTTGAAATTTTCAAATCGCCATATCTCAAAAATGCGACTAGAGTCAATCACGAAATTTTTTTAAAAGATGTATTTTTGTAGTAGGAATATACCATAAAAATTTCAGAATTTTTCAAGTGGTGGAACGTGGTCAAAAAAATTAAAAACCGCATTGGTATTGTGTAAAACGCGTGAAACATCTCGGGAGCGCGAAACACTACTCCACCGTGACACGTGGAAGAAGCAACGTACGTTTCGCGTTCAAAACTACATGTACCTAATCTAATATGTGCAATTAATACGGACATTTCAGGGTTGAAAGTTTAATAAGCCCAGAAGGGTATTATTTTAACATCCACGAACTTCCCTAAAATCAGTGAGTATTTTGTACCCTCTTTTGGGAGGAGAGGGGTTCAAATTCTGGGTTTTTGGCCATAACTTACAAAATCACACATTTTATGGAAAAAAAAGGTTGAAACAAGAATTGTAGAGCATTAGAAAAATGAACAATGTTGCTATTCACAATTCTTGTTTAGGGCGTCAAGGAGTGGAGCTTTTCTAATAATTTGACCCCTGTATCTAAATTGAGCTCCAAGAGGGGGGTTCAAAAATCTAAATTTCATCAAATTTGGGCATTGGAATCAAAAATGGTGGCGTTGGAGAATTTTTCCGAGTGATGATCGCAGTAATATTATGAGTGGGTATCATGGCTGCTCAGATAAAAAATTTACGTACCCCCCCCCCTATTTTCAACCAGATCACTCGTTCTGGTTTCTCATAAATCTTACCGGCACCAGTGTGAAATTCGGCAAAAAAATAGTACCTAGGTAACTTGAATGACATTTTTTGAGTCGGAAGGTAACCAAAAAATCAGTTTTTTCTTCAATACAAGTTATAGAAATCATTCCTCTATTTTTTTAAAATATTGAATGTTTGATTACTTAAGAAATTATTAATTTTTTTGTTCACTTCAGATTTTTTTGGTCTAAAAATAAAATTCCACATTTATGTATTTCTCACAATTCATTAAAATACACATACATATTACATATCTACCTCTTTTCTCTCCTGCAAGAAATCAAAAATATCCCTCGATATAGACTAATTCTATGAGAGCTCCTTCACTTTTGAAATTTCGAACTCCCGCATCCAGTTAGGGTGCAGGGGTCAAATTATTATTAAAATTGAGTTCAGTTCCCAAAAAAACTCTAGAAACCCACTTGTTCGACACTGTTTGCTAGATTCTATACCAGGCTTATATGTACATATACGCGTTATTTACTATTCAATCACTTACTGAACATTTTTTGAATAGGTATCGCTTGTTTAAAACAAGCAATGTAGAATTTTTAGACCAAAAAAATCTGAAGTGAACAAAAAAATTAATAATTTCTTAAGTAATCAAACATTCAATATTTTAAAAAAATAGAGGAATGATTTCTATAACTTGTATTGAAGAAAAAACTGATTTTTTGGTTACCTTCCGACTCAAAAAATGTCATTCAAGTTACCTAGGTACTATTTTTTTGCCGAATTTCACACTGGTGCCGGTAAGATTTATGAGAAACCAGAACGAGTGATCTGGTTGAAAATAGGGGGGGGGGGGGGGGGGTACGTAAATTTTTTATCTGAGCAGCCATGATACCCACTCATAATATTACTGCGATCATCACTCGGAAAAATTCTCCAACGCCACCATTTTTGATTCCAATGCCCAAATTTGATGAAATTTAGATTTTTGAACCCCCCTCTTGGAGCTCAATTTAGATACAGGGGTCAAATTATTAGAAAAGCTCCACTCCTTGACGCCCTAAACAAGAATTGTGAATAGCAACATTGTTCATTTTTCTAATGCTCTACAATTCTTGTTTCAACCTTTTTTTTCCATAAAATGTGTGATTTTGTAAGTTATGGCCAAAAACCCAGAATTTGAACCCCTCTCCTCCCAAAAGAGGGTACAAAATACTCACTGATTTTAGGGAAGTTCGTGGATGTTAAAATAATACCCTTCTGGGCTTATTAAACTTTCAACCCTGAAATGTCCGTATTAATTGCACATATTAGGTACATGTAGTTTTGAACGCGAAACGTACGTTGCTTCTTCCACGCGTCACGGTGGAGTAGTGTTTCGCGCTCCCGAGATGTTTCACGCGTTTTACACAATACCAATGCGGTTTTTAATTTTTTTGACCACGTTCCACCACTTGAAAAATTCTGAAATTTTTATGGTATATTCCTACTACAAAAATACATCTTTTAAAAAAATTTCGTGATTGACTCTAGTCGCATTTTTGAGATATGGCGATTTGAAAATTTCAAAAGCACATAACTCGAAGAGAAGTGATCGGAAAAAATTGAAAAAAATCCTGTGTATACCCCTTACTGACAAGAAGTCACAGGAAAAATTTCAACTTTTTATCTTGAAAACAACGCGAGAAAAAAAATAAAACCCGAAAAACACGTTTTTGCCTATATTTCGGAAAGGGGGCGGGGTGGGGGTCCAAAAATTTTGTCAAAATTTTTTCTCGATAGGGTCTATCTTTTGGCCTTGGAATCAATCGAAAAGCTTTCCAGGGCAGATTCGACCCCCTTATCCTACCAGGCCCTTTACTGAAAAATCTGTGAATTTCTTTGAATAATCAGTGAAAAATCGCTGAAAATCAGTGAATTTCACTGATTTTTCATGTGCTTTAATTCTGACTGTTTATCAGTGATTTTTCACTGATTCGGAATGAGAGAGTACTTTTTGAACTTTAATTTGATTTTTTTATGTTATTTTTTAAAATTTAGGTTTTTTTTTGCATTAGGTATATAGATGACTATTTTTAGCTGACGTACAGACATTTTTAGAAGATTTTTTATACTGTGTAATCAAAATTTTGATTTACCTAATTCACCAGTTTTTGCCCTTTTTAAAAAAAGAGATCTGCCGAAGTTTTTTTCGATAAATTTCATTCCTTTTGTTTCGTTTTTCTGTTTTTAAGCCTAGCCTAAAATTATTGGAAAATATAAACACTTTTTTTTTTGAATTGAAAATGAATATTTTATTTAAAAATAGCTTTTATTTAGCGAAAAAGCGGAAATGGAAAAAAATCTAGATAGAAACCAACAAACAAACTATACGACGATAGAATCGTTTCTGGAAACGAATTTTCAGCTTTACCCCTCCCTCCCTCTCCTCGCTTTCGCCCATCTCAGTCGCTCATTTTCATTTAATTTACCTAAAAAGCCTTCTATTCGGGTTCGAAGTGTATACTATACTTATTTCTAAACGGTTTCCATTAAAATATACGAGTACGCTACGCTCGCAGCGTCTGTTTTGAGATAGAGAGCATTATTACACAAAATAGCCGGCTCTCCGTATTGGAAGAATACACGACGAGTAGGTACTTTACCTACACACAGACGACCACCTTAGAATAGCATCAACCTCCCTACCTTCGTATACGCCTTTGCTCAACCTTAATGAGTTAATTTCGGTGGAAAGTCATTACGACGATCGAAAGACGAAGCAATCTAATGATGGTATATTTATTTCCGAGAGTATCGCCACCGCCGCCGTCGCAAATGTATAAGTAGTCGACTGGCTACCGGTGACTGGACGCGCGGTGATTTTTTTTCCTCTTGGATTCGATTTCGGTGCTTTCTCTTTACCTTGGGGGATTCTCTTTGAAATGGTTTGAAAAGGTCTGTGCTCTGATGAGTGGGCAGATTGAGATTGGAAATGGGTTTCGGTTTGTCAAATGAGAGCCACGATGAAAATTTTAATTCGATATTCAATTAAAATTTATCTACTCGAAGAATATCCCGAGGAAGAAAGGATTAAATGCTGTGGACAATTTTCGAAGGAGATATTTTGTTTTGGGGTTGGAATCGATTCCAAAGGTGTGTTTTATGATGAGAGGCATTTTCTCAGAGTACGAAGTGCGAATTCGTCTGGCCTTTGAATCAAAGGCTTTTTTTATAGGGATCATTGGCAGAAATGCTATGGACAATTTTCGAAGGAGATATTTTGTTTTGGGGTTGGAATCGATTCCAAAGGTGTGTTTTATGATGAGAGGCATTTTCTCAGAGTACGAAGTGCGAATTCGTCTGGCCTTTGAATCAAAGGCTTTTTTTTATAGGGATCATTGGCAGAAATGCTATGGGCAATTTTCGAAGGAGATATTTTGTTTTGGGGTTGGAATCGATTCCAAAGGTGTGTTGTACGACGAGAGGCATTTTCTCAGACTGCGAATTGTGAATTTGTCTGGCCTTTGAATCAAAGGCTTTTTTAATAGGGATCATTGGCAGGCCAACTTTGGCGGAAAATTCATCCTTCCAGGGTACGAGGAAATACGCAACAGTCACTTGGAAATTCTTTGCTGATAAATAATATAGATACGTACGAAAACAAAAGAAACCCCGGTTTTATCGTTTAACAAAACAAAACGTTAGAAATAAAAAGGGGTCATAGAAGGGGGGAAAGGATGAGGGTGTTCTGGTGCTAGACGCGATGTCGAAATAAATCATTTATCCGAGTGCCAGAGTAACGGCAGAGCGCAGGAGCGGTAGCTATTTAAAAAGGTTAGGTACTCAGCCAAATAGAGCAGGGGGATGGTCGAGATGGTCTTGAGGAAGCTCGAGCATACCGTCGAATTAAAATCGTATAAATAACAATTACGCGTATCGCGGACGCAGACTTGGCCAGTAAGGGTGAAACTGGTATCCTTTTGCCATCGATGGAGGTAATTTTGCCGAAGGCAGGACGACTCGAGACATTTCGAGGTGAAATTAAACGACATCGGATTTCGCGTAAAAACACTTACCACGTTCACAAGCACACACATAAAAAATTATAAAATGAAATAAAAATTTGAAAAATAAAACGAAGCTCAAAATTATTCAAATTACTAGCGACGAAGCGAATCGAAAATGAAAAAAAATCAAGTCATTTTAAATTTTACGATTTTTTTTTCTGACAAAAACAACGAACTCAAAAAATATAAAAATTGAAAAAAAAATCACAAAACGAAATTATAAAAAATTGAACGAAAAAAGGGGAAAAACTAGAAACAAACGCAAAGCGAAATTTTAATCTGAATTAGCTTTGTAATAAAGAAGAAAACGCGCAATTACCACATACCACGAAATTCGAACCGGTGAAAAATTCAAAACTGAACGGATTATTAAAATTGACGAATTTTTTTTATTTTTCGAAAATTATTACGACGATTGCCGGTTTTACGAGCGAAAAAAACGTAATAGAGAGACGCGATTTCGGAACTGTCGAAAATACAACTTCATCGAGGAGTTCACTATACCGTATGGATTCACTCATCGTATCTTGGCTGACTTGTAAAGGGAATTGTACAGTGTTGCGCGACGGCGCGACGTTGAAAAAAGCTGGGAGTTGGTTGCGCGGTTTGGTGTGCGAAGAGGTGTGGAAAAGTGGTTTGGATGATTTTTACAAGAAAAAATTGAGAATGAGTTTGGAAAGATTGGAAAGTTTTTTTCTGGGTGATTGAAAAATACGAGGATTAGATATGATGACACGAAAAAGAGAGGGGATTGATGGATTTTTTGGAAAAATTTTACTTCTTTCTGAATCCTTTTTTATCGCCCTCGTTCGTCAAAATGAGATCAATTTTGTCTTGAAATAATATTATTTTCATGATTTTCTCGAGATTTCCTTCTTGGTCATTTTTTGGTCACTTTTGCTCAAAAAAAGTTACTGAAAGTTATTTTTTGCTTCAAAAATTTCGCTATGATGCCTGCTATCGTGAAAAATTAATTTCTGGAAGAAAAAAAAATTAAAAATTCAATTGAGTGCCTCTCGATAATTTTTTGAAAAAATAGTTGAAATTGATTTCGTTTGTTGTTTTGACAAAGGAATTTTATAAATGAAATTATTCACGTCTTTTCAGTTGATTCATCTTTGAAATGTTTGCAGAAAACTACAAAAAAATTGCCTCTCCCTCCCAGAAAACTGGAAAAAGTTGTCCCCCCAAAAAATTGAATTTTTGGTTACTTTTGGTCATTTTTTGGTCACTTTTTGCTCAAAAAAAGTTACTGAAAGTTATTTTTTTCTTCAAAAATTTCGCTATGATGCCTGCTATCGTGAAAAATTAATTTCTGGAAGAAAAAAAATTAAAAATTCAATTTAATGTCTCTCTATAATTTTTTTGAATAAATAGTTGAAATTGATTTCGTTTGTTGTTTTGACAAAGAAATTTTATAAATGAAATTATTCACGTCTTTTCAGTTGATTCATCTTTGAAATGTTTGCAGAAAACTACAAAAAAATTGCCCCTCCCTCCCAGAAAACTGTAAAAAAAATGTCCCCCCAAAAAATTGAATTTTTGGTTACTTTTGGTCATTTTTTGGTCACTTTTTGCTCAAAAAAAGTTACTGAAAGTTATTTTTTTCTTCAAAAATTTCGCTATGTTGTC
The DNA here is from genome assembly GCA_033439095.1 of Pseudococcus viburni. Taxonomy (NCBI): domain Eukaryota; kingdom Metazoa; phylum Arthropoda; class Insecta; order Hemiptera; family Pseudococcidae; genus Pseudococcus; species Pseudococcus viburni. Next base: position 781,401 of record JAVBJF010000122.1, read on the forward strand.
TGCTATCGTGAAAAATTAATTTCTGGAAGAAAAAAAATTAAAAATTCAATTTAATGTCTCTCTATAATTTTGTTGAAAAAATAGTTGAAATTGATTTTTACTTATTTGAACAGAAAATGCTCAATTAGATAACTACTTCGAATACACGAAAATAAAAAATCCAAAAGTAGGCATCTTTATTACACAATGCTTCACCATCCTCTGCTCCACTTTCCACTCGATTTTACCCTTTTGGGATGCATTGACCGTTTGATGTTTGAAGAATTAAGTACCTATGTATTATTACCCTGCGTTTGAATTTTTAATCAGTATTTTGATTGGATGTTCAGCGTGGCAAGTGTGTCGAGGGTATTTAAAGCTTACCCTTTCACACGAGTAATGCCGCAAATGGGAAGAATGAAATGGGTAATTTATAATTTTTCAGTCGAGCGAGGTTCTTTTTCAGTGGATTTGTGCCCCTTCGCTGAGAGTTATATTGTTCGCTATTTATGTACTTACTTCGTGTTTTTTTTCTCTCTCTCTTTCGACACCATAAGTGGAGTCTAAGTAGCCCTGAAGTTTTGGAAATTATCGATACTTTCTTTCTGAAGTCACAGAATTTTTAATTAAAATTTTTTTTGAAAAATATCAATTTTATTTACGTAGTGAAAATTGATGAAAATTAATTGTAGGTACTAATCCCGAGCAAAATAAGGGCGAAGAATTTTCAAAAGAGGGTCGTAAAAGTCAAAATATTACCATTTTTTATTTCTAATGTTTTTTTCATCAAACGAGGGGGTGAGTTCCCTCTACATCCCATTGAATACGCTTCAGCTTCTGTTTTACGCATTTAATTATCATTTAGCCTACATGAGAGTGTACGAAAAAGTGCAAATCTACTATTTTTGATTTCTGTATGAATGAAGCCTTCTTTCGAAAATATTTTTTCAAAATCACATTATTTTTGATTTTTCATCGCACAAATCTCGTCTGAAAAACTCCAAAAAAATTGGAATGAAGAAATTTTACCTCCTCTTACCTCTAAATCCGTCGTAAGGACTCGCTGATTTTATAGGTGTTGAGAAAAAAATCATATAAAATAAAAATAGATATTTAGTCATACAAAAATCACACTTTCCAGTTTTTCGATTTTGTTAGATACCCTGGGGATAGAAATTTTTACCATTTTCCGACTCAAAAGAGCAACTTTTTTGAATTTTTTGAATTCGAAACCTGAAATTTACGTAGGTTCTTTTATCAAAAAATCAATTTAAATTCGAACTGAGCGTGCTGAAAAATATGAAAAATATGTCACTTGATATTTTCATGTAAAAAATTCAGAAGATGGTAAAGAGAAGGGTGAAGGAACGGCCAAGGTAGAATATCAGATAGTAATGATGATTTTTTTTTTCATTTTTCCAAGTTCTATATTTGCTAAAAAAAAAAAATTCCTGGCGAAATGTAGAAGTTACAGATACCAATATAAAATTTTGTTGTGATCATTTTTCATTCATTGTAATTGCTCAGAAATTTTAAAAATTGAATATAAATAGAGAAAAAATGTCAAATATCTGCCATTTTAACCAAAATTATCAATCAAATTAGTATTTCTGTCTTTTCGATATTTCATCGTGTCATTATATCAATTCGTTAAAATTTTTCAACTTTTTTCAAGTCGAATAAACATTTTCTATCAGGATAAGCGCAGCCTAAGCCCTCACCTTTGAGCCCCTGTCCCTTAAGCTTGGGCAGGAGATTTTTTTATGACCAATAATGTGAAAAAAGTAAATTTTTTCGCTCTTGAAACATGATTTTTCAAAAAAAAATTCGCCCTCGTTTCGTTCGGGAAATATTTTAATCCTTTTTTGAAAATTGATGATTTTTCGTTCATCTTTCAGTCAAAAATCACTGTTGGAAAAAAATCAATAATTTTCACTAATAGATCAGTGAAAAATAACTTAAATTCTGTAATTTTTTAATTTTACTTGATTCGAATCCGTTTATGAATTATCAACCTACTGAAAATACCCTGACTACGCCAGCGCCACTGAAATAAAAAATCACTGAATTTTTCCATTGAAATTTCATCCCCCCCTATTTTCTCCCGAATTCTGAGTCCCGCTCTTGAATATTTTCTGGGTACGCTCATGCCTATCAGCGATTTTTTTTAAAGTCAATATCTGACAAGTATCAAACAAATTACAGAACTTGCCAACATTTGGTTTTCATTTGTTGACTCGAATTTAGTGTCTCAAATTTGATCTCACTTTTCATGAACTGAACCCCAGCACTTTAATACTTATATCGAGCTGTCTACTGGCAAGAAAAATAAGAAAACCCATAAAATAACAAGAATTTCTAAAAATATATTAAGAATCTTAATGATTTTGCTATAAAAAGCAAAAATTTTGAGAATTTTCATATTTTATTCTTGATTTTTTTATAGGAGGATAAAAAAAGGTTCTTTTTGGGCAAATTCGAAGATAGAAAAATTGCAAAAAAGTGGCGAGAAAAATCCAGAAAAAAGAGCAAGAATTTTCATTTTTCAGATCCAGTAGACACCATGTACATTCAAGTTGGAAAAGTTTTCTCATTTCCTACCCTTGTGGAGACTGAAAAAAGAGGCAATTTTTTTCAAATGTTTATTTCTAGGGGGTCCATTTTCTGGAAAACTTGCTGAAGTAAAGAAATTTTAAAAACCTGGAAATGTCAGGGAATTTTGGAATTTTTCAAAAATTCAAACCTAGGATAAATAAATTGTTTGGAAATTTTTTCCAAAAATTTCACCCTCACTCCGTTGGGGCCAAATTGTTGATTCTTCTGACTGATTTTGTTATTCATAATTTTTTGTTCACCATGATGCCCAAAAAAAGGATATATTCAAATGCATGTCGTTGTCCATTAAATTATGAACTTTTCAAAAAAAAAATTCTCGCCATGCTTGGGTGGTACTTGAAACGTTTTCTTTCTGCAGAATTCATTTAAAATTTAATTTTTTGGAAACGTAATTTGTAATAAGCTGTAATAAGAAAGGAATGCCATGATGTCTTTGACCACCATGTTGAAAAAAAGGGAAGGAGAGGAAAGGGAAAGGAATGGAATTTGAAATTATTTTGATCATGTTTTGGAAAACTTCAATGAAGGAAAAGTGAAAAATTACTTCCTCCTCTATCCTTCATGACTGGAAAATTCCGAAAAATTGGGTTGGAAAACCTGGAAAAGCCAGGGAAAATCAATTTTGAAATATTTTGGACACCTTGGTTACATTTCTGTTGCGTTTCTGTGGTTTGAAGACATCAAAATTTTCATTTTCGAGTAAATCTTGATTCGAATTGCGAGTACCTACCAATTTTTCTCATCGCTGAAAAAAATGAGAAATGAAAAATAAATGAGAAGTGTTGAAAAAATTATAAATTTTAATCCAAAAAATTATAAATTTTATCTAAAAAGAGATAAATTTTATCCAAAAAAATAAATTTTATCTAAAAATAATAATAACGGGGCACCATTCACAAAATTGATAAAATTTATTCTAAAAAAATAATAATAATTATCACGAAATTTGGTCAAATTTATTTCGATGCAGTAAATTTTACCAAATTTTGCAATAAATATTATTTTTTCAGAATAAATTTTGCTAGTTTTTCGTTATTATCTTTTTGGATAAAATTTATTTATGTATTTGTTTTTTTAGTGGCATGTACCAATTATTCCTCTTCCTTTACTTATTTTGAACTAGTTCATATTTCTATTCTAATCGATGAAACACAATGACCTCAGAACTTGAATCCAGATCACTGGACTCCGGTAACTCAACGCCTTTCTGATAACAATGCTAAAAGGAGCGTAAAAAATAAAAATCATGGTAACTAAAAGCGAAACGATAACGATTCAAACTCGAGGCTAAATTTGATTGTGGTTTAGTGATCTGCATTGTATCCGAAAAATAAATAAACTTGACCATGTTATCGGGCCAAACCTCCCGTTTTAATAAAGATACGTACTTTTGCCAATCCATTGTCCCTGGCTCTCGGAATGGAAATTTTCACAAACATTGTTTCGTCGCCGCAGGACAAAACATTAAAATAATCAGAGCTACCGCCCTAAAAGATGAATTTCGCGAGCCCACAAATAGTCTCGAGTAAACATCGAAGCAGGCTCCTTTTCTTAGAAGGGAGATAAATATACAATCGACACTTCCCAACAACGATTCATCTTCCGAGCTTGTTTCGGTTGCTATTTTGGCGTTATTTCGCGACTGAAATGTCTTATCTGGGTGTCTGCATCTATCCATTTTTTGTGTCTTTTTTCGTACGTGTACGAATTATTAGTAGAATTGGAATTAGAAACAAGTTGTTCCGGATATCTAACAAAACAACGAAATAGTCGTCGAGCTGCGGGAGTCGTGTCGCGATCACGTCGAAGGGTATTCACTACACTCAAGTTGCTAAGTACGAGATGCAGGTATTGTTTGTTTGTTTTGTGGCGCGAATGATGGATTCGATGAAGATGATTATGATAAATAGATAAGCGTTGGTTGTGGTGGCCCTTGGCACGTAAGCTCGAAAAAAACCGAGTAGTCAGGTACCGTTCTTTGGTGGAAAAAAATATTTGAATTGGGATTGAGAATGAACGAAAAATAGGTTTTTAAAGAGGAAACAGCTAGAAAAGAGAAGTGATGAATGAATGGAGTTGATGGGAAAAAAGGTCATTTGAATGATGCAGCTTTCTGTTTCACTTGTCATTGGAAGCAACACAGCGTAAATTATGCCTACAGCGAAGGGTAGGGGAGAAAACAAATAGAAGATACAAGTGCACGAGGTCTCGAACCCTGCACTTCGTCTTCTTTCGATGCTTTGAATATTTAATTACAAGTAGTCCATTAACGATGTAAACTTTCATGCTACCTAGTACCTAGACCTCATTAAGTATTAGATCTGATTTCAAATCAAATTTTTGTTTGATATTTGTATTTAATTGATTTTTTTCTGTTTGTTTCGCAGGTAAGAATACAAGAATTTATTTGGAATGGTGAAATGTCTGGGTCCTATTGGTTGGATTTGTCGATTATGAAGAAATGGAGGGAAAAAATTCGTGAAATTTTGCCTATTGAATTCAGGTAATTCAGTGTTTGGCTCCCTGAGGAGACTGGTTAATGTTAATTTTATGAGAGACTTGGATGGTTGTCATTGGTTTTTGGATTTTTTTGAACCATGTAGAGTGTTAGTGGTCACTTTTTTCATCTTCGGGTTCTTTTAGTCACTATTTTTATTTTTTACCAGAAAATCACAAAAGTTACTTTTTTAAAAAAATTGTCGCTGTAATGAAATAAAAAAGAGTAAAATTATCCAAAAAAATTTAACAATTGAACGTGTCACAGCAAAAAGGAGAAAAAATGGCGTTTTTTGGGAAATCGCGATTGAAGTTTCAGTATACTTTTTTTAATACCTACTAAATTAAGGAATTGAGTTGGGAAAAAAATTTTACCTTAAAATTTCATTTTTTTGCTACGAGAAAACAGGTCGCCCATCACTTGATATCTTTTCTATTTTTTTCTATATTGAGAACAAAAAATCGAGTTTTATGTCCTTTTTGTTGTGACAAAATTTCATTTCGACCCTTCTACGTTTGAAAACGTATAATTTTTCCGGAAGTGAAAATTGAAAAAAAATCTTCATACAAAAGTTGAAGAGAATGAAAAATGGAATATTTTCGTGAAAAAAAAAATTCAAATTATCTCTTTAAGGAGCGGATATATCGCACTTAGAAAAATAACAACTTTTTTTTCATTTTCTTGATTACAAAAAAATGCTAAAAGTACATTTTGGACGAATTTTATTATTTTTTCAAATTTATGACGAAAAATTAACTAAAAAAACACTTCATTAAAATTTTAAAATTTTACAATCATCTGCACAGTGAAAAAATTAAACATTACGCAAATTCTCGAAAATCAAACATGTAATGTAGGTAGCGGTACCGAAATTCCGAACTTCGTATTTTAAAAACGCCACAAATCTTCGAGGAAAACATATTGGATGGTGGGAGGGGGCTCATTGGATAGAGAAAACTTGAGAGAATACGAATCGCTTGTCACATCAAAAAGGACATATGCTGAGTTATGCCCTTTTTGTTGTGATACATTCAATTATTCAAACGTTCAAAGAGCTGAAATGTTGGAAAATGAAGATGAAATTTCAGATTTTGATTGGCTCTCTTGGTAAAATTTTTCGACGTTGATCCACTCGGGGACAAATTCATTTTTGAAGAGTATGGTCATGTTGAAGTCATGAAATTCCAGAATTACCTATTCAAAATTTGAAGTGACACTTCCTAACCAAAAACGATTGAAGTATAGATTTTTATGCTTTTGAAAAAAATTCATTTTTTAGAAGTGGTCATACTTACTCAAATTTTGATATTTTTTTGTAGAAATTGCTGTATCTACCAATTTTTTAAAATAGTGGTAAAATTTTGAAAAAAATTGTTAGATTTTTGAAATTTGCAATGTTTGATATTTTTGAGGAAACGTTTTCGTTTTTTTTTTTTTTTAAATTTGGAAAATGTTCAAGTTTTAAAAAATTTCTCAAATTTGCTCTAGCTTTAAAAAATTGTACAATATTTGCAAAATATGTCCAAGTTCTGAAAAATTGTCCAATTCTGAAAAATGCATTCAGTAAGTAGAATAAAATGTTTGTTCCAGATGGGTTTTTATTCCCTCTCTTTCCTTTGTAAATAAAAAAAGACTTTTTCAAATAAAATTTTAGGGTTTCAAAAAAAAAAATACCTATGTTTTTATGTAAAATTTCATTTTCTTAAAATTAATAACTGATCAATTTTTTTTTTCAAAAGTTGACTAATTTTTCCAAAATTGTCGAGTTGTTGGAAAATTTTAAAATTTCCTGAAAAAGTTGTCCAATTTTTGAAAAATTGACTGAGATTTAAAAAAATTGATTAATTTTTGAAAACTTGTCCAAAGTAAGGTTAGGTTGCTTTATACATATATGGACCTTGGCCTTTTCTGGACCATTATGAGTGCTACTTGCTAGAAAAAATATTAGCAGTTGTACTCGTTCCCACAGACGAAGTACATGTAAAAACTTCCATCCTATACCCCCTCAAAAAAAGTATCAAAATGATCAAAATTGTGTAATTTTGTGTTATTTTTGACTCATAAGGTTACAGATGAGTAAAGTTCGGAAAACATGGACCTTCCCTGCACCTTTTTACATAAAAAAATCGCCCAAAATCAGGGAAATTCATTTTTTTGGAATTCTGTTTGTTTTAATTGTCTCAACGCATAATTAGACATGTTTTCTGATAATTTTTATGGTTTTTTAAAGACATTTCGGAAAGGTCCGTATGAGATAGGTACTCAAAAAAATGGTTTTTGAAAAATCACCTTTTTACAAAAAAATCACCAAAAATCGGAGAATTCATTTTTCGAAATTCTGTGGGGGGGGTGGTAGCCAACCCTTCTGGGTACAATTTAAGCCCTTTCCCACCTTGTTTGGGGTTAATGGAGGCACTTTAGAGTCCAAAAACAAAATGGGCCATATAAGGTAACCTTACCTTGTGCAGAAATTTTATAATTTTTATAAAATTATTGTAGTTTTAGAAAATCCTACATTTTTTAAAAAATTGTCAATTTTTTTGAATTTTTGAGAAAAATTTTCAAGTTTTGGAAAGACCCGTTCAAGTTTAGGAAAGTATCTTTCAATGTTTGGAAAATCATGAAATTTTTGAAAAACTGTACAAGTTTCAGGAAATTCTCAGATTTATCAAAACTGGTATTTTTTTCAGTGATGAAAAACTGAAATGATATTAGTTCCAGCTCCAGTTTCAGTTCTCAAAATTTTTTAGTTTCGGTTCCAGTTCCAATTTCAGTTATGAAAATTTTGTAGTTCCAGTTTTCAGTTCCAGTTTTAGTTCTGAAATTTCAGTTTTTTTAATTTTGAAGGACAAAAAAATGCAAAATTTTTTGCTAAATTTGAACTTTGTTGTTTTTCCTTTTCGATCCAAAGTAGGTACAATTTTTTCCGTTTTCAAGTTCAAAACAAAAGAATCCCAGAAAAAAGTCATTACCGTCATTAGTAATATTTTTCAAAAATGTTGTGACTAACTCCTGAAATTTTCAACAAAAAAATTGATTACTTAATGTATGAGAGGTCGTCTTTAATTGGATGAAATTTTTCGAGTGTACAACACAGTTCTTCTTTATTCACTTTTCGACGTAAATTTTCAAGGTTTGGGGGATTTTAGTTATCAATTTTTAATTGAATGTGGTTTTGTAAATTTCAACATCAAAATTTTGACTTTTTCAAGTCATATTTTAAGTATAAAAATTGCAACTGCTGGCAGGGGTTATTCTAAGGAAATTTTGGGACTACCGAGATTTGAATGTTGATTTTGAAAAAAAACTGAAATAGCAATTTTTCTTGAAAATTAAATTATTAGAAGAGAGAGAATTTATTGTTGAATCAATTTAATACCACTCAGTGGGGTCAGAGGCATTTTTGGGGTGGTGAGGGGGAGTACAGAGTGGTATGGAGACTTAGGATACCAGAAAGATTTTAGAGGAAGGAAACGAACGTGAGCTTTTTTTTTTTGCACTATTGTCCCAAATAGTACATAATCAGTACTTTGTTAAAGTTAGCCCAGGAAAAATAGCATCGAAAAATTGGTTAAAAAAGAAAAAAATGTTAATCGCGATTTTATTGCTGAAAAAGCTTCTATATGATGTCCAGAGTCTGTGATAAATTCGCACCGCCCGCACCCCTATTGCTTTTTGAGGGGGTGGACCCCTTATGGGGGAGAAAATTGTTTTGCACCAATTCCGCTCAAATTCGCGTGGAGGGTTATATAGGTGTAGAAGTACTCCCCCAAAAAATTTCAGCTACCCCCGACCTCAGGGGGCTGAGGAAGCGCTTCCCAAAGTTGGACATTTTAGACTAAAATGCCAAAAAAACGAGTTTTTCAAGTATAAAATCACCCCAAAATTTCAACTTCGAAAAATTCCATGTTTTCTGTATACATTTTGAGATGACGAATCCGACTAGCCCATCAACTTTTTCATTTGGGGTTTTTAACCCTCCGTACGGCCCATTCGAAAGTGCATAGATCGTGTTTTTTCAGCAAAAAAATGACGTCCAAAACCACGATCTGTATACTTTCGAATGGGCCGTACGCGGGGTTAAACACCCCAAATGAAAAAGTTGATGGGCTAGTCGGATTCGTCATCTCAAAATGTATACAGAAAACATGGAATTTTTCGAAGTTGAAATTTTGGGGTGATTTTATACTTGAACAACTCGTTTTTTTGGCATTTTAGTAAAAAATGTCCAACTTTGAGAAGCGCTTCCTCAGCCCCCTGAGGTCGGGGGTAGCTGAAATTTTTTTGGGGAGTACTTCTACACCTATATAACCCTCCACGCGAATTTGAGCGGAATTGGTGCAAAACAATTTTCTCCCCCATAAGGGGTCCACCCCCTCAAAAAGCAATAGGGGTGCGGGCGGTGCGAATTTATCACAGACTCTGGACATCATATAGAAGCTTTTTCAGCGATAAAATCGCGATTAACATTTTTTTCTTTTTTCAAAGTACATTTCTCCTGGGCTAAAGTATGCCCGAGCGAAGCGAGGGCAAAGCTTTCGAAAAATTTAATTTTTAAAGCTCAAAAAATAATTTTTTTCTTGTCTTAATGCTTTGAGAATCTCTGTTTAATATAATGAAAGGGGGGTTTATACGGCAAATACCTGATACTCAAATGTAATTATAATTTTTTTATGCTTGAGCGAAGCGAGGGCGAAGCTCTGAAAAAATTAGATTTTTGAAGCTCAAAAAAGAGATTTTTTTTATGTTTTAATGCTTTGAGAATCTTTACCAAGCAATTTTGGAGTTACCGAACAGTTTTGGGACTACCGACTCGAATTTTTGGAACTACCTAAACAAGCTGGAACTACCCCTGACTGCTGGAACTAGTATAAAACTGAAATTAATTTTTAGTTTCAGTTCCAGTTTTCCATCACTGATTTTTTTAGAAAACCACGTGCAACTTTTATGAAATTATGAAATTTTTAGATTGTTCTAGTATAGACTTCTCATCTCCAAAAAATTATCCATGGTTTGGGAGATTTTTCAAATTTTGGAAAGTCGTGTAATTTTTTGAATAATGAACAATTTCTGAAAAATTTTACATATTTTGACCATTACTCAGGTTTTAGAAATCTTTCTGGTCTTCCCATTGTTTTTACCAGTTTTGGGAATATCGTCCAATTTTTAGAAATTCTTCCTAATGACTTAGGTACTCTTGAAAAAATTTTAATAAAAAAATAATTGCAAAAGTAATTAGGTCACTGAAGTAAATTTTTTTAGGGTTCAATTCAATTGGGCACACTGAATGTTCAATGTTGAGAAATTAAAGGCTTAAAAATTTATTCGAGAGTAATTTCTAGAGACATAGAAGGGGTAAAAATTAGAAGATTTTCAAATATTACCTCTCTCGAAACGTTAGACTTGGTTGAAGAATTTTTATATTTTATTGTTCTGAAGAGAATAAGTTGGATACACTGTACACATCTCATTAATATATGATACGCAGACATTAGTCGAAGTAATACAATAGCTTTAGCTTCGGAAACAACTACACCCCTGCACGTTTCCCATATTCCATCCTCTCTTCCTCCCCCTTCCTTCATCATCTTCGTAATCTCCCGATGTAAATACGAGCGCGAATATTAATTTCCTATCGAGCTCTTTTCTCGAATTGACGAACTAGATTCTTAATTACGATTAAGAATGAGAATCAGGGGGAGATGAGCAGAAGACGACACGATATGCGGCTCGATAGTATGCGGCACGAGTTACATTCGAGAAGCAGATATGCTGGGGAGAAAGAATAAAGGTGCGAAGTGAGGAACTCCGCGCAGTAATTCGAGCTTTCGTGTTAATTGAGTTGCATAGCGAAAACGCCGTGTATTGTTACACTTGGTAGATTTTATAGGTTCTGGTGAAATGATAACATGGGTAGGAGAAGGTGAGGTTGTAGGAATAATTGCGGATTTTTTTGTGTTAGGTTGTTGGAAAGGTGACGCGGTACGTCGAATTGATTTTTTTGGTCGGTGTTGTCGGGAGGGGGTGGGGTAGTTTTTTCCATTGTTTTTTCTTCGATGGTTCAGTTTTGTTTAATAATTTTGAGATCATCGATTGAAATAATTGTTGGATAACATTTAAAATACAGGCAAAGGTTTCTGATTACGAAAATATGAGTGAGTTTTGTGGGGCTATAGAATTGTATTTTATTTTGTGTTGTTGTGTAGTAGTTCGATCATAATTAGTGAGAGATTCTGAATTTTTGAATTTTACCTCGAATTTGTATTTTAGGTTTTCTGTGGCCCTCAAAAATCTAAATTTTGATATTTTTTACCTACCTGGGTAAAAATTTTCTCATTATTCTTATCGTTGGTTCAATTGAAAAAATGTTTTTTGAGTCATTAAATTTTGAATTTTATCTCATTTTTCTTTCAAATTGACTATATTTATTTAAGAATTCAAGAGACTTTTGAAAATCAAACAAAATTATTGAAAAATCTAGCGATAAGTTTTAAAAATAATAATTAGCAATTTTTTTCAGATTAGGCACATTTTAAAAATTCGGTGCAAGAGTGTGAGGGAAAGGGACTAAAAAAAAGAAACAAATTGGCATTTTCTCTTATTTCTATATTTAAAAAGAACAGTTGTAGGTGAAATTATGAATAGGGTTTTTCAAAATTTGCAGTGACACTTTTTTAAAAATCAACTAAAAATGTTTAAAATGGTGGGGGGTGGTATGTAGTTGCATTTCCCTCATTTCCCTCTGATTTTTATGCTTCAACAAAAAAATTTCAAAAATACAGGGTGTTTCACGAATCGTCTGCCAAACGATTTTTTTTTGGATATAACCGGGGACCGCTAAAAAAAACTTTAGATGAACATGTTGCCTATTTTGAAAATTGAAGGGGCAAATGCTGCTTCTAAAAAAAATCACCTCAAAAATTTTTTCAACCATGGGAATGGATAGTAGGTACTTCGAAAACTAAAAAGAACAAATTTTCACTTTATGACTTTTTACCTAACTTTCAAGTTGAAGGGCTACAAAAAAATGTTCCAAAAAATTCTAGAAAAATTAACTAATCAAGGAAATGGATAGTACATATACCTTGAAAATTGAAAAATTTTGTTTTGTAGACTTTTTGTCTAACATCGAAAATGAAGGGGCTAAGGTTAACTCAAAATAAATAGGTTTCAAAAAAATTTCAAATTTTCTCAATTTTTACTGACCTTAAGCCCCTTTATTTTAGATGTTATGCAAAAAGTCTACATAAAAAAATTTCTTCAGTATTCAACGTACTATCCATTTCCTTGATCAGTTCATTTTTTCGGAATTTTTTTTGAACAATTTTTTTGTAGCCCCTTCAATTTTAAAGATTATACGCGAAATGTCCATCTCAAGTTTTTTTTAGTGGTACCCGATTATATCCAAAAAAAAAAAGTTTGGCAGACGATTCATGGAACACCCTGTAGTTACAAAATTATCAAATTTTCTGGAAAATTTCAAAGCTTTTATGGACATGTTTTCAAAATTTGTTTGGAAAAGGGTTAGAAAGGATAGAGACTGAGATCTGAGAAGGAAAGACCAAATGATGGGAACCAATTGACATTCGTCTCAAATTTTTTTATTTTGGAAAGTGGCTTTAAAAAAATTAATCATTTTCATGAAATGGTTAAAAAAAATTAGAATTGCGGAAGACATCAAAGATATATGTAATGTTCAAAGTTTTGAAAAAATTGCAAAACGTTAGAATTTTTCAACTGCAACTTTTTAAAAATTTTTAGTAACATTGAACTTTGGGGATTTTTAAGCTGAATGACGTCATTTCAAGCATCGCTTATGCAAAAAAAAAATATTTTTATCCCCTCGCCCCCTCCACTCCTTCTATTAAACCATCTCATACCACATATAGAAATAACTACAATTTGTGAATTTTTTGAGTAGAATAGAATTTTTGAGAATTTTCAGTTTGAATTACAATCTCATGAGAAATCCTCAACAAAAGAAAAACTCGTCCTTTTCCTCCTCCTTCTCCCTCCTATATTCATCCTTCTCGTTTCACTTAAAAAATTATTGATCAATTTCTCAATTTTGTGATGTAGTCGTCTACAATCTTTTTGTCAAAATTGAATTTTTTGGAATTTTCAATCTGAATCAGAATGAGGAGGTTTGAAATCTCAGCGAGAGAGAAAGGAAAGGATTCAACTATTTTGTACCCTTTAATTAATTTTTTATTTCATTTCCTGATGCAGGGTGTCTACAGGTCGCGAAAGTCGCGAATTTTTCCCAAATAACTTAATTTTTTTTCGCTTTGTACAAAATTAAAAAATTGAAGAAATTTAAGCTTTTTGAACACTTTTTCTAAAAATTTTCGCCCTCGCTTCGCTCGGACTCATAAATTTACATAAATCATTCTCATTATAAACCTTCTTCCATTCTATTCTAGACAATTGAGTGTTTTGAAGCAGAAAAAGTGTGTCCTGGGAGACTTAGTAGCGATCACGATCGGAATTTTCAAAAAATTTTCGATTTTTTGGAGTAGGAGGCATCGTAACCAATGTCCATCAGCGCATGGCAGCTCTCCATCATATTAAAAATACAGTTACCTCCCACAAAAGTTGTTGGCTGGATAGACTAGAAAAATAAAATTAAAAATTTCAAAATCGATTCATATCTTCCATATATTTTCCGATCGCGCAAAAGCCATCAATTCTTCAAAAATTGCCAAAAATTCAAATTTTCAAAAATTTCAAAAAAATAAAATTGTCTAAAAATAATTTTAGAGCTTCTGTAGTGACTATCTAGACCAAAAAGCACATTTTTTTTTGAAAAAATCAGTGTCTTATAACTTTTTAAAATTTTTTTCTGAGGTGAAAAAATAAATGAGAAATTTAAAAAAACTATAAAACATGGATTTTTCAAAAAAGTTGTGCTTTTTGCTTTCAATAGGCCCTAAATGAACTCTAAAATTGATTTTGATAAATTTTTATTTTTTAAAAAAAATTTTTGTTGGAATTTTTGACAATTTTCGAAGAATTGAAGGCTCTTGCGCGATCTGAAAATATGAATCGATTTTGAAATTTTTTATTTTATTTTTCTAGTCTATCCAGCCAACGACTTTTGTAGGGGTAACTTTTCAAAAATCAAAATTTTTGGTTTTTTCGGCCCACCCTATTAGATACCATGGAAAAAAGTCGCGAATTTCGAATTTTAAAAATCTGTAGACATCCTGTGGTAAAATTGTCTTCAACTTGTGTACCTAATTTTGGAAGCAAAATTGAATCTTTGGACATTTTCAATCTAAATGACGACAGAAAAATTATCAGAAAATGAGAAAATTCTCTCTCTTCACTAGCTCCTAATTATTTTCCCCAAAACTGGAATTTCTGCAATCGAAATCCAAATTTATTCTAAATTTAAATGTTTTCAACTCTAAATTTGATCAATTCCCTGAATTTTAATAATTTTTTTCAAAATTGTATCCATGTTTCCAACAGTAACATTTGTGACCCGTGCAGGGACAGGGTACCTAAAGTCGGAAAACATAATTTTGAGTTAGAGACAAAAATATGAAAAATGGGAAATTTTTTTCAAAAATTTTTTTTTCGTTTATGAAAAATGGGAAATTTTTTTCAAAAATTTTTTTTTCGTTTTTTTAGGTAGTTCAGACCTCTACGCAGCTTTAAACGTGTTTTTTCGATTATTTTTTTTTTTGAAAGTCATGATTTTTTCTAATTTTTAAATGTCTCTATCTCACCGAAAAATTGACTTAGGATGCTCATCCAGGTCTTAAAATGTTCCGCATAGTCTCCCCTATCATTTAAGCCAAAAAACTCATTTTTGAAAAATCCGACTTTAGGTACCTTTTCCCTGCACGGGTCACATTTTTAAATTTAAATTTTCTCAACATTTTTTCAATTCTGATTTTTTAAATTATTTTAAAATTTTATATTTTTATTATTTTTTAAAACTCTTTTCTAATTATTTGTCGAGTTGAGAAACACAAATTGAAAATTTTTCTAACTCAAAATTAAATGGAAACAATGTTGAGACATTTTCTAGAAAAAAATTGAAGAAAAATTTCAAATTAAAAAAAATGTTAAGAAAAATTTAAGGAAATTATGAAGTTGAAAACTCTTTGAAAAATTCAAAGTTGCACAAAATTTTTCCAATAATTAAAATTTTTTCAACAAAACAAATTTTCAACTTCATATGTATATTTCTTCTTCCAAATTTTCAAAAACATTAAATTGAAAAAAAAATTGAAGAAATTTAAAAAATCTGAACTTGGAATAAATTTGAACTTAGATCATCGAAATCGCATTTTTGACAAAAATAATTAAAAGCTAGTCTGTCTTCCCACCTGTTCGTATTCAAACCTTTCATAATAATTGGAAAAATTTCCCTCGATGAAATTGCCTCTAAGCTCCAATGTATAAATTTAAATTGTCTGGTTTAAAAAATTTCCAGACGTATGCTGTAAAACAAACCCAAACTGAATAAATTTGTATTCCTATAATAGGTAGTAAAGCATCGAGGACTCGTCGAGTCGTCGACAACAAAATATCCTTCAATTTTTCAACGAATACCTCACCGGTATTTTACGTAAGGTATCCACGAAGAGAAAAAACTTTAAGCACTCTGTATATACTTATAACGATGGCTCGTGATTGAGTGCTATGCGCTACCTAGATACCCAAGTATAACGACGTTTACAAATAACCACAATGAAAAACGATTTTTACCATAAGTACCTTAGTTCGTTAAAAACATCGTGAGAATATAAGTACTCGGTACATATCGCATATTGATTAAACGTTCCTCATATACGTTTACGTAGATTACGTACGTGTACTATTATAGTTGATGTTCGTGTATACGATTTGTTTGAAATTTAAACGCAACCTTGGCTTATCTTTGCGTAATACCGAAACAAGACCAACAGAGAAGACACAAACGATGATTATTTTTCAACAATATCGTGTATTTAAACTGAAATCGTAATATTATAAATCTAATAGCATCGATAATAATAATATTTTGAAAACAAATAAAATACACGTATGTATAAATATAGTAAATTAGAATGAGACAAAAAAAATAAGGTATCCTCAAATTATCCTTTAGATTATGACACAGCACGTTGAACTGGTAAAAAAATATCTTAAGAAATACTACACAATAACAAAATTACATTTTTTATACAGAGACA
The DNA here is from genome assembly GCA_033439095.1 of Pseudococcus viburni. NCBI lineage: Eukaryota > Metazoa > Arthropoda > Insecta > Hemiptera > Pseudococcidae > Pseudococcus > Pseudococcus viburni. The sequence continues at coordinate 797,682 of JAVBJF010000122.1, forward strand.
GTCACACCACGTATAACTAAAAGCTATCTCGATTTTTTATCTTAAACCATATTACAAAAAAAAAATTACAAAAATAATATAACAGAACAAAAAAATTAGAGGAAAAAACAATATACATATAAAAATAACTATATTTAATTTTTGGGATTACGAATACAATGTGAATACAGACGAAGAAAAAAAAACTTCGCTGAGGAAATATTTTTTCAGATTTTTCGGTGAATTTTTGTATAATTGAAGCTACGATGTTTGGGAGGGCGAAATTAAAATCTGGATTCGTCGAAGAATTGAAAAAAGGGCAGAGAACTTTTTAAACGATCAAAAAAATAACGTACGAGGACGTAATAAGTCTCATAATTGGAGTAATCGTAGTTGATTAGTGCTGGCTGCTGGTGTCGACGATTCTGTGTGGACAAATTGACGACCAGGAACGCGAATGGTCTTCTGATGCAGATGAAGTATCCAGCGACTAATTACGATTTTTTTGAGCAACCGGGTATATTCTGGGTTCAGATATCTGTAAACGTGAAATGGGGGTGAAAATTTGGTACGGTTATGAGATGATGGATAATTATGAGCATACTTACACCAGAGATAATTTCTAACAAAAAGTAAAAAATTGGAAAATTGTTGGGCGATAAAATGGGCGAAAGTGCGGTTCAGTAAACTTCACTTTCGCAGGTATTGATGTCTTCGCAAGTGGTCCAAAATAGGCAATTTCCAACACCGCTGTAGCATAATAGAATAACGGCCGCTATGAATATGATGCTGCACATCGTGCACGGTTTCCTTTCGAGAAAGAATCCGGTCAGGTAGAGGATCATGAAGATCGAATGGGTTTGTAGCATTGGTGTATTCAGTGGCTTGGGCAACAACAGCACCGGTATTAACCATTGAAGGCAATACATCGTGAGATGGAGGTGATGTACTGGTGTCAATTGTGAAGCTATTTGGTGAAGATCTGTAAGAATATGATCACTTGCTGGGAAGTGATGTTGAGCGATGTAGAGATGGCTGGAAACGATCCGGATGCAGAAGTAGAATAGAAAGATGGTGTACGAACCGAGAACGCAGATGAAGATCGTGGTGTTCTGAATGGGGTTTTTCTCGATTACATATCACTGGCACTTGCACTTTCCAAATATCATCGAATAATCATTTTTTTTTTCGAACGTTGATAAAAGAAATGACGTTGTTTTGAAACGTATCGAGATTCTCAAGGCGATTGGCTCGATAAGCGGGAATTACGGTAAATACGGGGTAATTACGCGGAATTGGCGGAGTTGGAGGAATTGTGACGTCATCGTTGTTATCAGTTGAAATTTTTTATTTTTTTTAATTTTCGAATTTTTAAAAAATGGTGGCGTAGCTGGAAATTTGACTGAAGAAACGAAGAAAGGGATTTTTGTATCGAAAAAAATGAAAAAATCAACCTGAAAAATGATAATTTTTTTAAACGATCAAAAAAACTAGAAAAACGTTTTCAGAAAATAAAAAGTGAAAACTGAATGCTGAAATTTCATCATTTTTCGTAATTGTATCCTTTTTGTCGATGGAGGGAGAAGGGTCGACTGTTGAACTCGACATTTTCCCCCTTATTGGTAAATGTAAGTACCTACCTATGCTTGTGGTATATAAAAAAAAATTGAAAAATTGAAATGTTTCTGAACGAAAAGAGTTATTTCATAGCTTACATCAAAAATCAATGTATCAAAAATGCACTTAGTCCATTTTTTTCAAAAATATGATCTTCTCACAAATAAATTGCAAAATAAGTACTCATTTAGTTATTCCTAATCTAAAAAGTTGACTTGAAAACATGCTGCCTCTTCTCATTTTTTATTTTTTATTTTAAAAAAATTGGTCACCTCTTTTACAATTTTCGTAGATTTCATTCATTTGCAAATAAAAAATGAATAATATCAATGTTTCAATTTTAAATCCCACAAGTACTGGAATAGATTAGAAAGTTCTTGTTCTTACATAAGTTCTTCTTGAGAAAAATTCAAATCACTTGGGCAATTTTTAAAAATTCGAAAATTTCACAAAACTGAGATATTTTTTCCAAAACTGGGACAGTTTTCTAAAAATTAAATTGGACAATTTTTCAAGAATTGGACACTTTTAAAAATTGAACAACGATTCAAAAAATACATAGACAGGTGTCTGTCCTACCCTTTGCTTACCTATGCCTTAATGTCCTGATTTTGTCTAGATTTTTACTTTTTTTTCCTATCAGACTTGAAAATTTTAAAATTTATTCCTCCTTTCTGTAGAATTTTGGGATATTACTTCATTTATTCATTTAAAAAAACTGTGTAAAAAAACGTGGAATGTTTGAAAAATGTCCTGTTCAAGTCCTGATTTTTCATTATGTAATTTTGTTAGCCACCTTAAAATGGACAGTTTTTTTAAAACAGCAATTTTTAGCAAATTGTTCAAAAGTGGACGATTTTTACTACAAAATTGGACAATTTTTGAAAACTGAACCTATAAATTAGAAAATTAGAAAATTTTTCAATTTGTAAAACAGGTATAGAACGAGGTGTTTTAAAATATCGAATAAAGTTGAACAAGCAAACTGAATTTTTAAAATGAAAGTTTGAAAAATAGAAAATCAACTGTTCAAAATTGATTTTTTTTTAAATTTAGCCATTTTTCACAAAAGTTGAAAAACTTGTTCAGAAAGTAATTGTTTTGATTTTGATACATATAATAATTTTTTTAATACCTACCCTTTTAATCTGTTTTAGACCATTAAAATCACTTCCCCTTTGGGGGGGGGGAGTGAAATGAAACTGTAATATCTCAAATTTAAAATCTCAATAATTTTCATAAATTTTTTTCGAAAATGAATGGCTGTGCCATAATTTTTAGTCTTCAAAAATCAATAAGTTCCTACATCTGATTTGAATGAAAATGGAAGTTTTAGAAAAAACATATAAAATGGGTTTGTGTAAAAAGTGACAGAATTGAAAAAAAGGTATAAAAAACGTAAAAGTTGTTGTTTAAATTTTGTCAATGTGTTTTAAAACTTATAAATTTTTTATAAAAATGTTGAAGGTTAATTCCCTACTGCACCTATAAAACATCAAAAATTGGTTAATGTGGTAGATATTTTCCCTGCTCAAAATATATCATTAGGTACCTTGAATTTCCCAAATTTCTCATTAGTTCACTTTTTGAAGCTTTTTTTCATTATTTTTTCGTAAGCCTATTTTTCATTTCTACCTATATATAAATAGTTTATAGATGCCTATCTTCAAGGTGTTTGATTAAGTGTGTTTTTTTTTAATTCTCTTGTTGCGAATGTAAAGCTTGAAAAATTATATTATGTGTAATTATTACTACCCCAATAGATGCATATACTTAATAGAAACGAAAAATAATCACGAAAGGAAACTTGAAAAATTAATTTTGCCCTTTTGAGCTAAATCGAATTGTCTGTTTTTTTATACGAAAAAAGAAAACTAGGTATCTATGTAAGAAAATTGTAAGGAAGTTATTATTAAATACGTAATCAACATAATCAATTACATTTTCTAAAACCTACACAAATAAGAGATAATTTTACAAACCTCAAACAATAATTACAAGTAAAATAAATTTTTGTAGAAAAGTCATTCGAATTCGGTTTAAAATTAAAGTTTCAGGTACAAAAGGCACATTACAGACAAACGTGCTTACAAATTCATTACTTATTCAACTACATTTTGGAAATATTTTTTTAACAATAAAATGCGAAAATTGTTTACAAACATAGTGATTTTACATTTTTATGGTTAAATCATTCGATAAAATTGGATTAAAAACAATATGTTAGGTGTAGGTACTCTACGCTTAATAATTGAACTCTGCTAAACCGATGGAGAGTTGAATGTCACATTGGATATCGTCTTTTCATTAACGTTTTCCGCTGCAATTCATTCTCGTCGCCGAAATTCGATGATCCGTTATCGAGGTGCTTCGATTCCTGTTTCGAAGGGAGTACTAGAACACCATCGAAATCGTCAATTAATGGAAATAGTCGCGAGTAATGGATTCGATCAAATATTCATTGAAGCGGTTAGCTTTGACTTCTTTTTTCGAAAGTTGAATGGGACTGAGGTAGTAGGGAAGTTGTATTGAAATTTTTTTTAATAGTCTTAATGTTGAAACGTCAACTCAAAAGAATTTTCGGTGGAGATTTCCCACCATTACCTTTATTTTAAATAAAATTCAGGATGCATTTTATTTGTTTTTTAGAGGGGGGAATACATGGTCATTGTGGACATTATGGTCATTTCAGAAAAAAATTTCTAAAAATGATTTTTAAAAATTTCTCACAGAAAATTTCCAAAACACGAAAAAGTGGCATTTTTCCAAAACTTACCCCTAAAATGTTGGATAAAACTGGATTCAAATGTTGTTTTTGTGTAAAAATATCTGAATAAGTGATTATACAGGGTGTTCCACGAATCGTCTGCCAAAGCCAAACGTATTTTTTACAAAAATCACGCCAATTTTTTTTCAACCATGGGACTGGATAGTACTTTGAAAACTGAACAAATTTTCATTTTATGACATTTTGCCCAACCTTAAAATTGAAAGGGATACAAAAAAAAATTGTTCAAAAAAATTCTCAAAAAATGAACTGATCAAGGGAATGAATATTACGTTGAAAACTGAAGAAATATTGTTCTGTAGACTTTTTGCCTTACATGAAAAATAAAGGGGCTAAGGGTCATTAAAAATTGAGAAAATTTGAAATTATTTTGAGTGACCCTTAGCCCCTTCATTTTCGATGCTAGGCAAAAGTCACGAACAAAATTTTCAGTTTCACGTATATCATTTTCGATAAGCGTACAGAAAAAGGCACTTTTCCTACGAATGTACGACGAAACCAACGACGCGGATTTCAATTTCGTCAATCAAACGCACGTTTTCAAACTTTGTGTAGGAAACGTAGGAAGTCCATTTCGTTGTACCGACTATAGTTTATTTTTTAGAATTTTTTTTACAGACCCTTCAATTTTAAATTTAGGCAAAATGTCATAAAGTGAAAATTTGTTCAGTTTCCAAAGTACATACTATCCATTTCTATGGTTAAAAAAAATTTTTGACGTGATTTTTGTAGAAGCAGCATTTGCCCCTTTAATTTTCAAAATAGGCAACATGTTCATCTCACGTTTTTTTTCAGTATGGTAGGTACCCGATTATATCCGAAAAAATACGTTTGGCAGACGATTTGGGAGGACACCCTGAGATGTCGGGTAAGTGGTCTGCCATACTTCATTTTTGGATATAACCGGGTACCACTAAACAAAAACGTTAGATGAACAAGTAGTTGCATAATCTTGAAAATTGAAGGGGCAAATTATGTTTTTTAAAAAATCACATAAATTTTTTTTTCAACCATGGGAATGCATAGTTCTTTGAAAACTGAATAAATTTTCATCAAATGACTTTTTGCATAACTTGAAAATTGAACGGGCTACAAAAAATTTTGTTCGAAAAAAGTTCTAAAAAAATAAACTAATCAAGGGAATGGATAATATGTTGAAAAATGAACAAATTTTGTTCTTCAGACTTTTTGCCTAACATGAAAAATAAAGGGGCCAAGGGTCATCCAAAATTGAGAAAATTGAAAAAATTTTGAAACCCACTTTTTTTGAATGACCCGTAGCTCCTTCATTTTCAATGTTAGGCAAAAAGTATGTAGAACATAATTTGTTCATTTTTTAACGTACTATCCATTCCATTGATTAGTTTATTTTTTCCGAACAAAATTTTTTGTAGCCCCTTCAATTTTCAAGTTATGCAAAAAGTCATTTGATGAAAATTTATTCAGTTTTCAAAGAACTATCCATTCCCATGGTTGAAAAAAATATATGTGATTTTTTAAAAAAAGACATCATTTGCCCCTTCAATTTTCAAGATATGCAACTTGTTCATTTAACTTTTCTTTTAGTGGTAAGTATGCAGTAAATTGGGGGGAAGGGGGGGGGGGGGTAAAAAAGGTAAGGGTTGAATCAAAGAGAGTGAAATTTTTATCTGGTCTTCTTCGGATCCAGATACAACTTCCTGACCGCCCTCCTCCCACACCATTCAACTTTCAGGAAAAAAAGGGCTCAACAATCCGCCCCAGTCTTCACTTACTTTAAGCTCGGTTGGCTTTGGTGATGGAGCACTTTTAACACCAGCAGTCTTTTTAATCCTCGTGCTGAAATCAAAACCAAAGTAAACATTGGCCAAATAGTGAAATTTGACACGAAACTGTATCATTTCATCTCTCTGTTTCGTTCGCTCCTTTTTCTCTTTTGCAAAAGATCTATTATGACCCTCTGCCATGATCTCAATCACAAATGTTGAGTTTTAGAAAACTCGATACCATAGAGATAGGTAGAGACTTCTAGGCTTCTACGTGTAGATCAAATAGAATAATGACTATACTATGGGTATTCAAACTCACCTCGAGATTTCAGGTGACGTTTTCTTTTCCGTGTTTTCATCTACAAAGAATAATTAACCATTTATCATTATTAAAGGTAGGTATACTAGAATAATTTGAAAAAAAGTATCCTATTTTGACGAAAATTAGGGCGAGAAAGTAACGTGCGATTTCAGTTTCTACACCTCCCTAAATCATTGACCTCGAAATTGAATACCCGGATTATTCCTACCACCTTTAGCCCTCTACAGGGAAATTGAAAAGTAGCAAATTGTAAATTTGACGATTTTTTTATTTTCATTGTCGAATAAATTTTCAGTTCACTTTTCAAGTCGCTGAATGAACAACTTGAATTTTTTGAGAATTGTGTAAATCAAAACGCAGTTGGCAGCACTGTCATGAAAATTTATCGAAAAATTTCTAGGTACTAAAATCATTCGAGTTGTCAAAAAAAAATTTCAGGTTTTCAGGCGAGCGATTTAAATTTGGTATAAATCAAAAATTCGTCAAATCTGTGATCAACAAATTTTCAACTGCCTTGCAGAGGGAAAAAAGTGGAATCCGATTTCGAGGCCGATGGTTCAGAGAAATGTAGAACCTCGAATCGTACCTTTTTAGGTGGGGGAGGAGCAAGAGGTTTCCAGATGGTGGCATTACCCTAAAGTGACAAGAAATCCGTGTTTTTCGAAAATAACTCCACTTTGAAATTCCATAGCTCTGTCCCTCTGTAGCCTGGGGGTTCAAAGATTTTTGTGAGGTCTCTCACTCAAAACGAACTACCTCACCCCTCACCAATTTTCTTTAAAATCCGATTTATGGGTTTTTTTCGGTTCATCCTTATAGATACCTAGACCTTAGGGTGGGCCGGAAAATCAAAAATCCAAATTTTTGAAAAGTTACCCCCCTCCCCCCCAACAAAGGTTGTTGGCTGGATAGACTAGAAAAATAAAATAAAAAATTTCTAAATCGATTCATATCTTTCGATCGCGCATGAGTCTTCAATTCTTTAAAAATTGTCAAAAATTCAACTAAAAAATCAAAATTTATTAAAATCAATTTTAGAGCTTATTTAGGGTCTATTTAAAGCAAAAAGCACAGCTTTTTTGAAAAAATCCATGTTTTATAGTTTTTTTCAACTTCTCGTGTTTCTTCACCTTTGAAGAAAAATTGGAAAAAAATATAAAACCCAAATTTTTTCAAAAAAATGTGCTTTTTGGTCTAGATAGTCACTACAAAACCTTTAAAATTAATTTTAGCCAATTTTAAATTTTTTCAAACCTTTTGAAATTTTGTTTTTTTGGCAATTTTTGAAGAATTGAAGGCTCTTGCGCGATCGGAAGATATGAATCGATTTTGAAATTTTTCATTTTATTTTTCTAGTTTATCCAGCCAACAACTTTTGTGGGGGTAACTTTTCAAAAATACAAATTTTTGGTTTTTCGGCCCACCCTACTAGACCTACTCAAATTTCGTGAAGTACATATCTCAATCCCATTATCAATAAGTTATTACCTTCGGGCCGAATATCTGATCCAACATCACATCCAAAGCAGACCCATCTGTCGGCGTTTCCAAGTTTTCCACAACTCCGATGAATGGCATCCGACTCGCAGTAACTACACTCTATTAGGTTGAAACTTCTATTCGAGCCTGTTTCGTGGCGAGATCTGCCTCCTCCATATTTCTGCTCTTCGGATTTGCACTGCTTCGCTACACATTTCAACTCATACGCGTACTCGTCTCTGTTTACAATGGCAAACGAAGCACTCCTGTTGCATATTCGAATAAATTGCCACATTATTAAATATCGTTGTTTAATATTTAAAAAATTGAGGTGAAAAAAGTTCAATTTTACTCAGTTGGAATTTCTACGTCGAAATTCGTTTCGATGAAGTTCCGGAATTTGAGTTCATTCCGGCACAGGGGGCATTTTGATTGAGCTTTAGTCGTCATTACGAATTGCTACGAAAGAAAAAACTATTAAATGGGGGATAATGAAAAATTTTGGTGAATTTAGAACCAAAATATGTGTTACCTCGATGCAGTCATCATGACTGCAAGCTGCGTTTTTACAGCAGTCTGGCTTGATGATGATTCCAGGTATCGGGTCACCATCGAATAGGCACCGGAGTGTAATGTGCTTTTTGCAATAACTCCTAATGGAAAGTTTAATAAAATACACATTGTACTTTGGAATGACAAAAATACCAGATTATGAACTCTAGGATCAAATGTAGATAGAGTTTCTATAAGAAATCAGTCGAAAAATTAGACATGTACTTGAATTGTCCATAATATTCGTGCGAAGTCTCCTTCGATGTCAAAGCGCATGGCAAATGAAAGCAGTTGTCACAGGTCGACTTTCCGTCACTCGAACACATCACAGTAGCTCCTTTTTTCGAACAGACAGAGCAAATCTAACCGAATACGAGCAAATTTAAAGCAATTTCGATTTAAAAATCGGAGAATTAAAAATAATCAATTTTTCCACATCACTTACTCGTTTTTTTCCACGATTCAGAGCGAAATCGATGTTATTTTTTTCAAATCCATTCAGCCCTTTGGTTTTGTCTGCGTTTTGTCTTATATCAGACGCGAATATCTGGTGGAGAAATTACTCGAATCAAACATTGCTTGAAAATTCGGAATATTATGGACATTGAACGATGATAATGACTTACTAAGCAATTTGAATGGAAGTTGTGCCGTTGTATTTTGTAAAAAGGTCCCAGTTCTTTATCGAGGGACGTAGTTTTACAAAACACACACGGTTTCTTTTGGACCATTTCATTAGATTTTCTGTTTGAAATGTCCATATTCATCACCTAAAGTTTAATTTGTAAAACGACCGGAATGGTGAACGAAAACTAGCGTCAATTTGTTTTGGAACTGACCTGAATAATGTCAATAAATATGTTTAAATTACCGAATCGTATGTAGATGCCGTGATATTTACACCATGAAACATGTACCCACTTCGCCAGCTTATCGATGTGAGAGATGGAACAACCTTTATCTCGAATATCAGTTCTACCAGTTAATTATTTTTGTTTTATCGAGGGACTCGATGTTTGTAGGAATGTTGAATTTTTTTCTGACAGGGCCAATTTTCTGGGATCTTCCAAAGGGCAAATTGGAATATTGATTTAGCTACAGCAAGTATGCGAAAATTATTTCTCATTCAATGCCATGTGTTGGTAAATAATCAATTTTTGATGAAAAAAAATCAAAAATTGGCAAATCTGTTGGAAATTGAAATTTAATGCATTATATGAGAAGAATAATATGTACCTATGTAAATGCAATGCCATTTTATGCTTCAATTTTGAAAAACGAATTTTTGACATTTTTCAGGGGTACCCAAAATTCACCTTACGTGAAGTAATTCAAACTAATAATTCATAAAATGGAATTTCAAACTAAATTTTAAACTTGGAAAGCAAATACTTTTTTAAAAGGATAAAATTTTTGTTGAACCTCAATTTTCTAACTTTTTAGGGATTCCCAAAATATTGTTAAAAAGTCACAAATTAATTTTTTGGTTGGCACCATTGAAAAGTTTAATGTTTTTTGTGGTGAAAATTGACGAGTAAGAAATAAAACTTGAAATTTTTTGAAAAATTGATCCTCCCTCCCCCACCTATAAAATAGTCAGTGACTAAAAAATCATCCCTGATAATATTCATCAATTTCTATCATTTATTACACCTTGAAAAATTGAAAAAAAAAGTACGCAGTGGTTCCAAAAATTTTCTACTTTCAGCTTAAACTTCTGGTTAAATAATTCTCTAATTTTTTTCTTCTTGAATTTTAACCTCCCAAATTTAAAAATTCAATTATTAGAAGAGAGTTTTGAATTGGTTTATTAAAACGTTGGGAAAAAATTCACTGAAAAATTTAAATTTTTTGAAATTTCCATTTCTCATGAGTCGAAGACTGGGAAGAAAGCGAAAGCTAACAGCCGCACGAACAATTTAATTGTCTTAAAAATGTTTGAAATTTAATTAGAAGCATCTAGAAATGAATCAAACGAGGGTCAGGAGTCAATTTACCCCATTTCTCCACCGAGCCATATTGAATTAGTTTGGTATTTGCGAAAATTAAAAAAAACCATAATGTATTAAAGAAATAAAAAAACTGATATCGAAATCACTAAGCGAATTGCATTCAATTTATTTCACACACAAAACATACAAATAGGTAAAATACTCAATCTTTTGTTTTAAAATCACCAAAGCTTAAAATTGTTTGACATAAAATAATCAATAGAATTCAAAAAAAAAACATACATACATTTTATACTTAATGAATAAGGACGAAAATTACGAATTTTATTCGATACCTATTAAAAGATAAATAAAAATGGACGAAAAGTGTTCAGTCGTTGAAACGAACCAAGGAGCATGTTTTTATCACCGATCATTTTTTCTTCTTTTTTGGCCTGAAATATGTAAAAGTAAGCACTCTTAGATTTATTGAAGTAGTCCGATGATCTTCATTCAAGTATATTTCATTCAAAAATCGATTTAAAAAATTCATACGTAGTGAAATATCCCCCTCCCAATTTTAACTTTACCGGATCTAAGTATTTTAAGAAACCCTTTTCAAAAAAAAATTCACGAATAAATAATTTTGAAAAATGGGTAAAATTTTGAATAAATTTTTATGATTCATCATTAAATTTAAAAAAAAATCTATCATTTGAGATGTCGAGAAGGAAGCGATATTGAAATTTTTTCGGAATAGGTAGTTTTTTTGAAATAGGAAAAAAATTAGCTTTCAAATGATATAATTAATTTTTGATTTTGGACGATTATGAGTATTAGGGTGGGCCGAAAACCCAAAAAATTTGATTTTTGAAAAGCCCGGCAAAAGTTGTTGGCTGGATAGACTAGAAAAATAAAATAAAAAATTTCAAAATCGATTCATATCTTCCGATCGCGCAGAAGCCTTCAATTCTTCGGAAATTGTCAAAAATCCAACATTTTCAAAAATTTTAGAAAATTTCAAAAAAACTCAAAATTTATTAAAATTAATTTTAGAGCTTATTTAGAGCTTATTCAATGCAAAAAGCACAACTTTTTTGAAAAAATCCACGTTTTATAGTTTTTTTTAAATTTCTCATATTTCTTCACCTCTGGAAAAAATTGAAAAAAGTTATAAAACACTGATTTTTTCAAAAAAAAAGTGCTTTTTGGTCTGGATAGTCACTACAGAAGCTTTAAAATTAATTTTGGTCAATTTTAATTTTTTCAAAAATTTTTTGAATTTTGAATTTTTGGCAATTTTTGAAGAATTGGAGGTTCTTGCGCGATCGGAAGATATGAATCGATTTCGAAATTTTTTATTTTATTTTTCTAGTCTACCCAGCCAACAAATTTTGCAGGGGTATCATTTCAAAAATTAAATTTTTTGGTTTTTCGGCCCACCCTATTGAGTATCTACGAATTACAAAATTTGACCTGCACTTTTAGGTCGCAATGACGTCAAATAAATGAAAATATTGTACGAATTCAAAAAACACGTAGGCTAGGTATATACATTTATAATTCGAAAACCAATTTTATCTGTTTTTTGGAAAATTATCGTAAAATATCACCAAAATTATTCCCTTCTCGAGATGATGGAAAAATTTTCAAAACATAAAAAAAACAATTTTTTCCAATTCAAAGTTAAAAAAAGACAACTTGATTTGAAAAGCGTTTGCTTTCTGAAAAAAATTCTCGAAACGAAGAAAATTTTCGAAAACGTGATAGGGATAGGTTGAGGTACCTACCTAAACCTATAAATATAATATCGATTGGAATAATGGATAAATTAAAGTTTACTTCGACTTACTCCAACTTTTCTTGATTTCTTTTTCTCTTCGTTCCGGGTTGAGCTGCGAATTATTAAAAAAACCTAAATCAGTAAATTTTTTAGTGCTTAAATAGGTCAATGAATCGATTACCTATCGACTTCAAAACCCAAGTGGTTCATTATAAAAATCATGACGAATAACATAATTACGAGTACCTTCAGGCTTATCCAAGTCTTCTCCCTTATCACACGTCGGGCATCTCCATGAACTATTTTCTCCCACGTCCGCATGGCTCTTATGAATACCAAAGGGTTTTTTGCATTTTGAGCATTGAATTATTACAATGCCCTTCTCGTTGAAAAATTGCCCATTTCGGTTGCTGGTTTTGATAGGCATCGCCGCACATTCCAAATCAGTCGATTCGTCTGCTGAATTGAAATCCGTTTCCGAGTCCGAAGATGCTTCTCTGCTTTAAAAATTCGTATTATACATTAAATTTTACACATATTCGATATTATAAATAAAATAAAATGCATTTTACTCCGTTTGGATTTTCAAATCGAAATTCGCTTTCATAAATTGGATGAAATCCTTTACTTTTTTACAAACTGGGCATTTTGCTTGTGATTTAGCATTGAGCACGTAATTCTGCAAAAATTTATGGAAAAATTCATCAGCCACAGGTGTAGAAGAATAGTAGAAAATTTCAGCTGGAAATATTACCTCGAGACATTCATCGTGACTGTAAAGTTGCTTACAACAAGCGACATAGCAGGCGATTCCAGTTATTGGCTCATCGTCGAATGTACATTTACGTGAAATATGCTCCAAGCAGTAACTCCTAATGGATGAAAAAAAGAAAACACGTTATTTTATAACAATAATTCGCGAATTTTCCTGTAATTATTTACCTGTATCCGTCGAAATATTCGTGTAAAGTTATGTTCGACTTCAAAGCGCATGGCAAATGAAAGTAGACTTCACAATTGGAATTTTCATCGCCCGAACATTTCAAAGTAGCTCCTTTCTTCTTACAAAAAGCTCAACTCTGTGAACAAAATTTAACACATTTTATAAAATCGAATCAAAATCGCATGCATTTAGTCCTGATTTTTCATAATTTACTTGATTTTTCGCTTCGCTTAGAATAAAATCGATGGATTTTTTCTCAAAACCATTGAGACCTTTGGTTCTATCTTTATTTTGTCGTATATTCCAGCTAAATATCTGCGATGAAAATCATACACTCGTGATTTCTGATAAATCCACGTTGAAAATTTATAACGATATACGATAATTTACGACTTACCAAGCAATTGGAATGAAAATTATGGGGTGTTATTTTATAAAAAGTTCCTAAATTTATTTCCAGAGAAGTCGTTTTACAAAAAACGCAGCTGGTTTTACGTCTCGCCGCCGAAGCCATTGGAAGGCGAATTCGAGTATGAAATTTTAAATTACACGTTTAACAAGTTATATTTTTTTCAGTTCGAAATGAAAAACTGGTGATTTTACGTGGAAACTGGTTAAAATTTTGAATTTTATTCGATTTATCGTTAAGCCATCGAACAAACGTTTAAATATTTTTACCGAACACGAATGAATAGGAAACGTTGATAACCTCACAGAAGAAAATCCAGTACTGAACAATCTGAAGCCTGGAAATGTTTCGATGGATTATTTCGCTTTATCTGAAACATCAGAGCTATTTTAATCTCGAATTAGGTTCTGTACGTGGATAATCCATCGCGATGATGCATTAAGTTGCTTGAAATCCGTCGCTTTGAGTTGTTTGAAAGGACAGGGGAAGAGAAGGGAGTATCTCTGCATGATTGTTCGTTGAAAAAAAGATTCGTTGATTTTCGTATCATTAGGTGGAAGCAAAATTGTCTAATTTCGAGAATATTCATCAGGTTAAGGCAAATACTTCTTGAAATATTGTGAGATTTATCTACTCAAAAGAATCAATAAGAAACTGAGTACCTAAAGGGGAAAAGTAAGGTTGATAAAATGCTATTGAAATATGAGAAATTTCGTGTAGAGATTGTACGAAATCAAATCGCATGGAGAGGAGTGCAATAATTGAAATTTTCGACTTGTATGAAATTACTCTCTTATTTTTGATGCTCAAAATGTAAAATTTTAATCATTTGGAATTTTATTTGAATTGTATATCATTTTTTCAACTAAAAAAGAAATTATTGCAAAGGGGGAGGTAGTGAGTCACCCCTCTCTTTTCATTTAGGTAGTTGAAAAATTGGATGAAATATTATTTTGATGTTATTCGTAAAATAATTTGCTAAAACATTGCAAAACCTAAATTAAAAACCATGAAAATTGTTCAAAATGGCCAAAAAATTACTAAATTTTCATGAAAATAAATCGTTGAAAATAAACTTTGAAATATCGAAATTTCAAGAGAAATTTTTCAAAACCAACAATAAATCGAACCAAAAAAGTATTCATAGGTTCGACTTCGAATGGAAAAATTTGCAAAAGTGGTATTTTCTCGAGATGAAAAATTCCATTTTCAAGTTGAAAGATCGGAAAATTTTCGATCTCTGAGGTAAATTTCCAAGTTTTTGCTCCCCTCCTTTGAAATATGTATTTTGATTCGTTCCTGGTTGAACTGCTTTATTTTTATGAAATTTTCGAAACTACTTGATTGAAAAATTGTTGAAATGGGATGAGAGTTGGATTATGATGGGTACCTATCAAATATCAGATACCTATTGAAGATCATTATAAAAAATTTCTTCGTTTTCAACAATTTTATGTATAGGTACATACCTATTTATATTTTTGCGAAATTTTAAATAAATTTTCGTCAATTTTTCACCTTTTATTTATGATAGCTATGTGGTTCTAGAAATTTAAACTGCGTGTTATTGTTTCGAAAGTTTGATATTTTTTCTCAAATTTTCAGTGATTTTTGCGGTGATTTTTTTTCGCCCTTTTTCCAATGTCAAAATTTCATTTTTTATTGAAAAAATTATATTCAAGTTGGGAAGTTTTGCAAAAGGCTGACATTTTTTGGAGGAAATTTTTGAGTGCATTTTGAGTCGGAGAAATGTGATCTCACCAGAGATGTATCCCAACTGTAAATAAAATTTTGAGCTGAAACAAAAATAAATCGAAAGTACGTCATAAAAGAGTGCTATATTCGAAATATCAGGTTCTGAAGTTCTTTACTCGGAATTTTTGGTGAATTTTTAAAATTTCAAATTTACCTCATGCATTGCCCTGAAAGGTATGGAAATTTGATCAAATCGACCAAAAAAAGTGAAAATTGGTAGGTATCCCATTTTCGACCTCTAGAATCGATTGGAAGTGGTTTTGTAATTTCCAGCCCTAGAGAAAGTCTTACAAAAATGGTCCATATGAACTTAAGCACCTGTAATCGTGAATTACCCATATTGGTGACCTATCAATTAGAGCATAATTTTCCAAAATTCGTCACTTTCAGTTAAAAATTATTTTTATGGCCTTTTTTCCAGGACAGGAAAATTCCAAATTTTTTTGGAGGATTCGAAACGTCTCAAAACCACTTCCAATCGATTTGAAGGGTTGAAAATAAGTTATATGCCATATTTCAGCTTTTTTCATTGATTAAATCAAATTTCTATACCTTGCTGGTCGATGAGGTAATTTTAAAATTTCAAAAATTCGATAAATGAACTTCAGCATCTGAAATTTTGGATATGGGGTTCTTTTATGATATACTTTCGATTTATTTTTGTTTCAGCTCAAAATTTCAGTGTTGAGATATCTCCCTTGTCAGGATTTTTCCAATTTGCTCCCTCCTCCTCCCCCCCAAGTAATTCTAACTTTGATTAGTTCTGACTACAAATTTTTTTGACAAACATTATGTTTTCAAAGTTAATTTACTCAACCTTTGCGAATTCTTTGAAATAAATTTTCTCTATGCCCAATTTTAATTTTTTTTCGACGTTATATTTTTGGACCAAATAAAATTTATTCAGAACCTTTTGAAATCACATCTCAATTTTTATTTCATGAGCTATCCTCATTTCAGCTCAAAATTTTGCCACCAAAGTTCATTTTTTGGTTTAAAAATCTCTCGAAATATCCTGTGATAAAATTGATACCAATTTTTGAAATTTTTAAAAAGCTGCCCACTTTGAAAAATGTATCCAACTTATTCGGTTGAAATGAATTTTATTAATTTATATCTTCAAAAATTTTTCGAAATTGTCCAAACGAACTCTAATAATAAGTATGTAGCATGTACCTAGCTACCTTCCTACTTTAATTCTTTAGCATGGAATAAAGAAACTATCACTTGTTGAAAATCGAAACATAGTTATAATTCATCAGATTAAATAACATTACAAAATGAATAAGCACAGAAGTGACAATCTTTCTTATAAATTAGCTTGCAGTCAATTACAAAAACATTCGTTAGACAAAATATTCAACTAAAAATACAAAATAAAATACAATGAAGGACGTTTAACAATAGAAAAAAAAAACATAAAACGTCAACGACGATTTACACGTCAAGAACTTATTTCTACGGTACAAAAACAAAACAATTTTTTTCATAATCTACAATTCGTTGAAATTTTACATCGATATCATATTTATGTATCGTTAAAACAAAATAATATTTTAATATTTTCTAAATTCAAGCTCAAGTTATGAATTGTTGATAACTTAATTTTTAATATATACATACAAAGGTACAGTTGTCATATTTCAAATAGATACATACGTATTTGGTTGGTTATAGGGTTTAGTCGTTGTGTGGGCTCAAACATGGAAATAATTTCCTCTTCAGCCATAATCCGATTTGTACTGAAATCAAAAATCAAATACGTATGAATTGATGGAATTGACTCAACTTTTGGTTATTTTTTATTCGTAATACAGAAAATATAAAATTATAGGGATCAATTTGCAGATAGGTACTTTTAGTTTACAGTCCAAGAGGCAAAAAGTGCTCATTGAGCGTGCATTTTCGCTGGACAAAAAAATCAGTTGGTTTATTGTTGGTATGGATCCCATGGTCTCAAAAACCCGCATTTTTTGAGCTCCAAATTGGGTTCATTTTTGAGTATTTTCAAATAATTGACATGTGGCCTATAAAAGTGGGATAGAATTACGTCAGAAATTCAAAAATGCCATCCAAAACTTTTTTTGAGCAACTTTTGAAAATTTTGAGCTTTAAATTGAGTCAATTTTTATTCGTTTCAAAAAGTTGGCATGTGACCTATGTAAATGGGGTAGAATTTTGCCAGCAATTCAAAAATATCATCCTAAACTTTTTTGAGCAACTTTTGGGAATTTTGAGCCTCAAATTGAATCAATTTTTGATCATTTTCTAAAAATTGACATGTGACTTACGAAAAAGGGATAGAATTTCGCCAAAGATTTTAAAATGTACCTAATCCAAAACTTTTTAAAACAACTTTCAAGTTTGAGTAATTTTGGGCGCAAAATATTTTATTACGTTTCTGTCGGGAGGGGGCGGGGTGGGTCGCGAACGCGACCCTGGATTGGAATGCGAAAAAATGATCAATGTAAGCTAATAATAATTTTTAAAAAAAGAATTCTAATCAATTTCATTCGGTCATCTTCTTCGTAGTTTGAATTAATCCATACTGATAGGTCTATCTAAACATTTACTAAATCAAAGGCTCAAAATTCTCAAAAGTTGCTCAAAAAAGGTTTGGGTGGTATTTTTGAATTTTTGGCGAAATTCTACCCTACTTTCATAGGTCACATGTCAATTCTTTGAAAATACTTGAAAATTGACCCAATTTGGGGCTCAAAATGGGTTATAATTGCTCAAATTTAATTTTCATCAATAATGTCGTTCTGCTCGTGAAATTTTAACCCATTTTGATAGGTCGAAACCCAAGTTTCAGATTTTTTTTCATAACTTATTTTTGAATGAAATGGGGAGGAAATCGCGCGTTTTCAAAACTTTGAAATTCCACCACGGCCTATTGTGCCAATAGTTTTCCTCAAACTTTTGCTCATTGGACGCAGAATGAATCCAAGAATGCATTGCGTTTGTGTCCAGCATACCGCATCAGAGGCATTATTGTGCTAAAAATGATCGAATTTGGCAAAAAATGGCACATTGGGGGCCCACCACCCCTGAAAAAACTTTTGTTCAAGGTCAAATTTAAAAATTGGGAAAAAGGGGGGTTTTCAGGCCTCAGGTCTCTATTGTTCCAGGGAAAAAATCTGAAATGCGATTTTTTGAGGCTACGAGACCCATACCTAAAATAAACCAACTGATTTTTTTGTATAGCGAAAATCCACACTAATTTCGATTCCTAGAGCACTTTGTGCCTCTTGGACTGTAGACTATTTATTTTTGAGCATCATCTGCTTAAATCTCCATTTTATATTTAATTTGAAAAGTGAATTTGATTTTTTTTCAATAATTAGGGGCCTAATTGCTTAATTATTTTTAAATAAACACAAAATGGTCACAAAATTTAGTAACCCATCAAATTTTAATTCCAAATATTATTTTTTTCAACTTACCCAACAGCTTTATGGTTATCCTCGATCTCTTTTTCGTTTTAACAGCAACTGCGAAAAAATCAATCAATCATTAGTACAATTAATCTACAAAATAGACACCTCTATAACTCAGATTTATCACCTTCGTGCTGAGGAGGACGTGATCCCAGATCACACATTGGACAAACCCATTCATTATCTATTCCAACGTCTCCGCAAAACCGATGAATCGCCTCTGATCCGCAGCTCGAGCAGTCGATCAGTTCGAAAGGACTATTACCTTCTCCTTGATGGTATAATCTGCCATTAGGTTCTGGGCAAATGCAAGTTTCCGCCGCACACTTCACAGTAGTTCCCGAGTCACTCCATCTGGCATATGATGGGTTCCTAATGGAAATCCGTGTAAAATTTTCAAAATACAGGAAATCAAGATGAAAAAGTGGCTCACCTTTTGGATATTTTAACCGTGTAATTGGTCCTTATGAAATTTTTAAACGTTTTCTCGTCGTAGCAGAGGGGACATTTCGCCAAAGCCTTGGCAACTTTTACGTATTTCTGCAAAAATAAAACGCCATCGAGGAATTATTTCAAAAAATCGAATCAAATCGAGAAAAAAATTAGAGGGCATTACTTCGATACAGTGATCGTGGCTGTAAACTTGCGAACAGCAATCAGTTCTGAGGACAATTCCGGTAACACGTTCGAAATCGAAAATACACGTGTATGGAATACAATCGTAGCAATAACTCCTAAAGCAGGGGAAAATCACGATTTTCTCTATCAAAGCTGCAATTTTAGGATAATTTTTGATAGAAATTGGCCTACTTACTGATGTCTATTGAAATACTCGTGGCAGGTTGTTTTCGATTCCAAAGCGCAAGGAAAATGATAGATAACGTCGCAATGCCAATCTCCATTTCCAGAGCATTTCACAGTTGCGCCGAAATTCCAACACCAGTAACATCTCTACGGCCAAAAATACGATTTTAGAGTAAAAATTAAACATTAGATGGGATAATTTTCATCTGCTTACTCGTTTTTGTCCCCGATTCAGAGTAAATACGATGGTTTCTTCTTCGAAACCGTTCAGACCGACGGTTTTGTCCGGATTTTGTCTGATATCTGAGCTAAACACCTGAGAATATTGGAAAAAAAATTACGTACGCGAAATATCGAGTATTTCCAGTGGGGAAACTTCGGATGCAAAACTTACCAAGCAATTTGAATGAAAATGATAGTCGGATAATTGATAAAATGGTCCTAATTCTTCGTCGACCGATGACGTTTCACAAAACACGCAAATTTGCTTCATTTTTAATCGCTCGTGTACCAGTCGAGCGGAGAAATGGAACTGACGAATTGAAGGATTGGTGAAAACGAAACTTTAATTTGTTATCTTGAAATGAATTATTGTATTTAATCGACAGATGTCGTAGATAGCTCAGTTGCAGCTTATTTTCGAGCAATATGAGACACGATAGCTTTTGAAGGGTTCGACTGGTTGTTATTTTTGTCTTCGGGTTCGTGTGAATTGCAATAGAAGAAAATGTTCTGGATTTTAATGTGATTTGCATAGATTTCGTAGATAGATTCTAGACCTAGATATGAAAGTACGAAATGCAATTTCTATGGCTAATAATTGGCAGATGATTGAATTTTATTTCATGTTTTCAAAAATATTGAATTTTATTTATTTGACGAAAGTTATTACGTTTGGCGGACCCAGAAGACTTGAACGACGGTGCCAGTTTATAGAAAAACAGAGTTTTTATGCACGATTTTCTGAAAACATTGACGATTTTTCTGAAAATTGGATGATAAGCTGGGAAATTTTTTCAAAATTTGATCGATTTTCCAAAAACTGCGACGAATTTTATTCCAGAGCATGGATGATTATTTAAGAATTGAAAACCTTTCCAAAATTTGACCAATAAAAGTTGATAAATTTTTCTAAAATCGTAGAATTACTCGAAAATTGGAAAAAATTTAAAATTAGAAATTTTTCCAGATTTTGGACGATTTTTAAACAAAACTTCCTTTCAAAAATTCTAGTTTTTCAGCCTGAACGTTTTTCAAAAAATTGGACAATTTTTTAGATTTTTTTTTTAAATGGAACATTTTTGAAAAATTTAGTTAGTTTTAAAAAAATTGAAGAATTCTTTAAAACTTGGTAGATTTTTCAAAAGTTGTACGATTTTTCAAACCTGAAACTGTTTTTTTTTCTAGAACTTGAACAATTTCAACTATTTTTTGGTTTAAAAAAGGATTAGTCGGGTCTCAATCGTACAAAAAAAGGCTTCCATGCAATATTCCTGTTAAAATTGATTTTATGATTGATTCATGTTCTGGACACTAAAACAAATAAATTAAGCTCGTATGCCCATTTTCGCCCCTCTCCCTTTCCCCAGGGTCCACCCTCAACATTTCAAATGCGTGCATCGCCTTATCAATGGGTCATAATGAAAAAAAATTCAAACAAAAGTTGTTCCTCAGCACCTAATCTACATTTCCATTTTTCATCAAAATCAATTTTCAAGCAACTCTTGCCCCCCAAATTTGAAAATAAAGCACATATTTTGAAAAATCTTCAAAATCACGTTTTATTTATTTTAAACGAAATGTTTCGGAGATACGGAAAAAATTTTAACCACCAAAAGTATTCAGAATTGAATTTCCTTTCCAATAAGCTTTATCACCTCTCTCCCTCCCCCTTATCTCAAAAGTTGGACTCACGAAAAAAATTTTGAACGATTTTTGTTCTTTGATATCTAATGCATAATTTCATTTATTATCGGAATTCATTTTGGAGCAAATATTGTTCATGGATCCAACTTTAGTGATACCGGGGAAGCGGGAAAGATTCACTCTGTCGGGAAAAGTTTGTGAAAATAGTTGTGTTAAAGCTCACTGGAAAGAAAATTTAATTCTGAATACTTTTGGATCAGGTTTGAACTTTTTAAAATGTGATTATCGATTTTAAATCCCCTTTCAATTCTCTACCAAACTGCGCAAGCAGATTCATGTTGGACCTGACCAATTCCGAGTTATGAGCCTTGAAATTTGAGCCGTTTCTCAAAAAGTCCAAATTGTACGAAAATTACGAGGACAACCCCCACCCCCTGAAAGATTAGGACTGAAATGACGGTGATTTCTTTCCTTAAACCGTCGAGGGGAACCCGTAAAAAAATGTTGAGCAAAATTGAAAGATCCGAGGTCGAAATCGAGTCGTGTTGACGTGGAATGAGCCAAAATTTCGATTATAAAAACACCCCAAAATTTGATTTTTGTGAACGTTGGCATTTTATAGGTATAATTTGAGATGGCGAATCCAACTAGCTGATTAACTTTTTCATTCAGTGCTTAATCAATTAATCATCTTAGCGACTCTTTAAATGTATATCGCGTTTTTTAAAACAAAAAATGACTTGAAAAAATCACGATTTGTATACGGACCATTTTTTATTTTTTGACGGCTCCAAAACGTCTCGAAACCGCTTCCAATTGATTTGGGTGGTCAAAAATAGGGTATGTATACCAAATTCCATATTTTTTTTGTTGATGAAATCAAATTTTCATATTTTACATTTTGAATTTTCAGAAATTCGCCAAAATTCGAGAAATTAACTTGACCACACTTGTAATATTTCGATGTACGAGTATTTTTATTTCAGCTTGAAATTTTACTGTTTGTTGCGATACCTCCTGTGTAAGCAATTTTGAAAACTATGATGAAGAAAACCGGTTTGAATATCGGACATTTCAACAAAAAATCAATTTGATTTTTTTTTAATTAATAAAAAATCATCTCCAATCTATATCCGTGATTCAAAAACTTTTACTTTAAAGATAAATTTGAGTAATTTTTAGTCAAACACTTCAATAAAAAAATTCCAACAAACACGAATTTTTATTGAATATTTACCTCGAATTCACATTCAGCCCCTTCTTTAGGAAATTATTGGCTTCGCTTCTGTATTCACTAATTATATAGATAGGTACAAGATGATAGTAAAAATGCATGGATCATAAAATGACTCAGATGAAAACCTTTTTAGGAAATTTTTTTCAAGTTTTTCCGCACAGGTATCGAATACTTTCCAGGTATCTATACTCCGGCACTTGACTAATAAGTAATAACGAACAAAGTCTGAAGAAAAATCATCGAAATGATTCGTAAAATTAGCTAATGTATAATAGGGTGGGTCGAAAAACCAAAAATTTTGATTTTTGAAAAGTTACCCCCCACAAAAGTTGTTGGCTGCATGGACTAGAAAAATAAAATAAAAAATTTCAAAATCGATTCATATCTTCCGATCGCGCAAGAGCCTTCAATTCTTCAAAAATTGCCAAAAATTAAAAATTTCAAAGATTTCGAAAAAATGTAGAATTGACTAAAATTGATTTTAGAGCTTCTGTAGTGAATATCTAGACCAAAAAGCACATTTTTTTTTGAAAAAATCAGTGTTTTATAACTTTTTTCAATTTTTTTCAGTGGTGAAAAAATATGAGAAATTTAAAAAAACTATAAAACATGGATTTTTTCAAAAACGTTGGGCTTTTTGCTCTAAATAGGCCCTAAATAAGCTCTAAAATTGATTTTGATGAATTTTGATTTTTTTTTAATTTTTAAAAATTTCTGAAAATGTTGAATTTTTGACAATTTTCAAAGAATTGAAGGCTCTTGCGCGATCGGAAGATATAAATCGATTTTGAAATTTTTTATTTTGTTTTTCTAGTCGATCCAACCAACAACTTTTGTGGGGGTAATTTTTTAAAAATCAAAATTTTTGGTTTTTTGGCCCACCCTAATGTATAGGTTGACTCACTTTCAAATTGTTGGTGTAGGTTTTCCCGTGATGAGTTTCCTTGTACGTGTTGAATATGCAGAGTAAATCTCGTTCTGATCTTGTCAAAATAAGTCTGTTGATTTTATCCACGTGAATTATAACTTTGATTGGGTTGCGGACTGTGTCGTGCAATTTGTGGGCGTAAAATTTACATACGTCTTCTATGTAGCTTACTGTTAAGAATTCAGAATTAATATAAGAAAGGGAATTTTTGTGCCGAAAACGAATTTTGACTTGATGGGCTTAAAACTGCGATACACGTAAAAAAAAAATATATCTTGGATTTTGATCAAATTTGGTAGGGTGGTTTACTTTGAGTGGGAGACCTCCCAAGAAAAATTTGAGTCCCCTAGGGGCAAGGAGAGAGGAGCAGGAGGTGCTTAAAGTGCACCTCTTTTTGAAAAAAAACGATGTTTTTTGTGTTTCTTAGTCAATCAAAATTGTGTAAGAGGCCTTCTTAGCGCTTAAAAGATGCAATTTGAGTTTGTACATCTCCCTAAATCATCGCAATTCCTCTTCGATCAAAACTCAGATTGCTATCATAGTCATGCAGGTCTCAATTGTACAAAAAAAGGCGTCCGCGCGAAATTCCTGTTGAAATTGATTTTATGATTGATTCTTGTTCTGGACACTGAAACAAAGAAATTAAGCTCGTATGCCCTTTCCCCCCTCCCCCTTTCCCCAGGGTCTACCCCACAACATTTCAAACGTGTGTATTGCCTTATCTATGGGTCGTAATGAAAAAATTTTCAAACAGAAGTTGTTCCTCAGCAGCTAATGTACTTTTTCATTTCTCATCAAAATCCATTTTGGAGCAACTCCTACCCCTCAAATTTGAAAATAAAACAGTTTTCAGAAAACTTCAAAATCGCGTTTTCTTTATTTTAAGCGAAAAGTTTCAGAGATACTGCGAAATTTGTAACCACAAAAAGTATTCAGAATTGAATTTCGTTTCCAATAAGCTTTATCACTACAATCTTCACTAACTTTTCCCAACAGGGTGGATCTCTCCCCCCTCCCCCTCATCTCAAAAGTTGGATCCACGAAAAAAAATTGAACGATTTTTGTTCTTCGATATCTAATGCATAATTTCATTTATTATCGGAATTCATTTTGAAGCAAATTTTGTTCGTGGGTCCAACTTTTGTGAAAACGAGGAAGAGGAAGAGGTCCACTCTGTCGGAAAAAGTTGATGAAAATAATCGTGATAGAGCTCATTTTGTGATTACAAATTTTGTCGTATCTCCGAAACTGTTTGTTTAAAATGAAGAAAACGTGATTTTGAGGTTTTCTCAAAAACATGTTTTGTTTCCAAATTTGGGGAGCAGGAGTTGCTCCAAAATGGATTTTGATGAGAAATGAAAATGTACATTAGGTACTGAGGAACGACTTTTGTTTGAAATTTTTTTCATTACGACCCATAGATAAGACGATACACAGGTTTGAAATTTTGGGTGGTGGACCCTGGGGAAAGGGGGGGATAAAAAGGGAATACGGGCTTAATTTCTTTGTTTTGGAGTTTAGAACAAGAATCAAGACTTGTAATTGATTATTTTTTCGCCTGAATCGAAAATTTTTTTGGAAAATTTTGTATGTCAGTGCAGTCAGTTACAAATCTTGACATAGATTTAATCTGTGCTGACAGGCCCGCCGAAGGAAAATGCGGTCCCCGTGCAAAAATTTTGCAGGCCCCTCTTTCTTAAAAAATACCTAATTTGTAGTATTTTTCTCATCACCCCCTTCTTTCTCAACGCAACAAATAATATTACATAGCTATATGTTTGTATTTACTGTCCACTCTCTCATTCCGAACCAGTAAAAATCAAGTGATTTTTCACTGATTATGCAAAGAATTTCACCAATTTTTCAGTGAATTTCATAAATATTACTGAGTTTTCAGTGAATTTTCACTGATTTCCAGTGATTTTCTTTCACTGACTTGCTTTTAGTGAAAAAATTTTCACTAATTTATTACTGTGCTGCAATTCTGACTGTTTTTTCAGTATTTTTTGATAAATTTCACTGATTCAAAAATGAGAGGGCACTCCGGAACCATCATTGTCGTGTTGTGTGGACATTTTCTCCACTTCCAACACCCACAACCTAATCAAACGATTCGAAATTGTAGTACGATGGATGTTATGTAATTTCGCAACCTTTGTTTTGTTTTTTAAGGCTTTGTAAACCCTTAATATTATTTGAAAAAAAAAATGCAAGCCGGTGTAAATTACCCGCCTGTCGTCGAGCGTGTATGGTGATAATTAAAATGATGATTTATATTGTATTGAGAAATTCAGGTTACCCAAAGTATTGTACGCTAGTTTTACTCGGTCCACTTCGAATACTGCGTCCACTGCTTCATCAATACCATTTTTATCATTACGGTATTTTTGAAAAATTTGCTTTAGATCTGGCTCGGAAAATTTGTCAAGGAACTCCGTTAATTTTTTTTTGAAGCCTTCTTTGTCTTAAAATTTGCAAAAATTGTAGTTTAATATCAAAAGTAATACTTCTTGTCACCGCTGAAGTTCTTTGTTACCTGTTTTGTAATCAATTTTTCGTAACTCTTGTGCCCTATTGTTTGCCTCTTCTGGAGAGATTTTTTTATCTTGGCTGAAACCTTTCTGGGGAAAAGTTATGGTATTTTCTCAATAATATTTATTATCAATCCTGAATAGTTTGATTAATGGTATCAACTTACCCAACAGTAATCCAACATTACTTTTTGATAAGCTTCGTCCTCTTTTCTGAAGTTTTTCAAGTCGTCTTCAAGACTTCCTGGATAACCTGAAATATGTAAAAATCAAAGCAACCTAAATAGTATAGTCAATTTAGGTTTTGACCTGAAAAAAATTAGCAGAAAGGGCCAGTTTCGTATAAGTTCAATAGGGTATGTATTTCAACATGTCTGAACTTCCCCAAAATCTACGTATATTTTGGCCTCTTTTGGAGGGCGGAGGGGGGTGTCAAATTTTGATTCTCTATTGGCTATAAGAAAAGTTGAATAGATTGATTTTTGTTACCTAATTATTTGTGTTAATGAGAAAATTTCAAAATTGATTTTTTTCTTGAGGCTCTAGCTCCCCCTCCTCCTCATTACGTCCTAGGGAAAATTTGCAAATAACAAAATTGTTTTGAAAATTATAGCTGAAAAACAAAAATTTTGAATTTTAACCCATTTTGAGGCCCAAATTGGCTCAATTTTTGAGTATTTTCAAAGAATTGACATGCGACCCATGAAAGTGGGGTAGAATTTCTCCAGAAATTCAAAAATACCATTCAATTTTTTTAAGCAACTTTTGAGAATTTTGAGCCTCATAATTGAGTCAATTTTTTATTCATTTTGAAAAATTGACATTGAATTCATGAAACTGGAGTAGAATTTTGCCAGAAATTCAAAAATACCACCCAAATTTTTTTTTGAGCAACTTTTGAGAATTTTGAGCCTTTGATTTAGTAGATTTTTAGATAGACCTATCAGGCATCATAGCAGGTCACTTTTTTAGGGTGTTGGTCACTTTTTTCGGCTTTGGTCACTAAAAGTCACTTTTTTCCTCTCAAAGTCACTTTTTTTCGCATTTTCAAGCAAAATTCAAATTTTCACGTAAAAATTGCTATTTTTCAAAATTCTTCAAGAAAAAATTTAAAAGTTGATAATGATTTTTCAAAAAAAATTTGCCCTTGCTCCGCTCGGGCAGTATTTCCATAATTCTATTTCTAAATTTGAAAAAATTCTGTTTTTCTAAATCAGTAAAGTAATTGATGTTTTAATCAATTCCCCATTTGACAGAATAAATTAATATTTTTGACTAAAATAAATCAATCAAAGAATTGAAATATCACAGATTTTCAAATAAATTCATTTCACCGATTCAAAAAGACACAGTTTTACGAAAATTGACTGATTTAGATTTAGGGAGTAGAAATATGTCATATATTAAGTGTTTGTTCCAAAAATCTCGTCATTTTTCAATTTTTCTTTGCTCAAATCTGTTAAATTAAATTAATTATGTATATCTGCCTCCTAAGTGCCACTAAAAAAAATTAGATTTTTAGATTACCTAATTTTTTCATTGAATTTTGACCTCCTCCCCTCATTTTTTCTGGAATTCTCAGCCCTCTTTCAACTGTAAAAAAATTCCCCCGAAAAATCGAATTTTTGGTTACTTTTGGTTACTTTTTGGCCATTTTTTGGTCACTTTTTGGTCACTTTTTTCTCAAAAAAGGTCACTAAAAGTCACTTTTTTCTTCGGAATTTCGCTATGATGCCTGACCTATCAGTATACTAAAAATCAAAATCGAATAATTTTCTGAATGAAACGAAACCCACTCATTTTTTCAACTTCTAAAATTCATCCTGGATCGGCCCTGATTGGATGTGCGCGCGTTGCTTACAAGAAGTGCACCTAATTTTTGTATTTTTGAGTGACGACAAGACGACTGAATGTAATCGATTTGAATTTTTTATTTTTGTTTTTATTAGTTTAGATTGTTCATTTTTTCGCATTCCAATAAAATATTTTGCGCTTAAAATAATTACTCAAACTTGAAAGTTGTTTAAAAAAGTTTTGGATTTCATTTTAAAATCTTTGGCGAAATTCTATTCCTTTTTCGTAGGTCACATGTCAATTTTTTGAAATTAATCAAAAATTGATTCAGTTTGAGACCCAAAATTCTCAAAAGTTGCTCAAAAAAACTTTGGATGATATTTTTGAATTTTTGGCAAAATTATACCCCACTTTCATAGGTCACATGTCAATTTTTTGAAATTAATCAAAAATTGATTCAGTTTGAGGCTCAAAATTCTCAAAAATTGCTCAAAAAAATTTAGATGATATTTTTGAATTTCTGGTAAAATTCTACCGTACTTTCATAGGTCATATGTCAATTCTTTGAAAATACTCAAAAATTGGCCCTATTTGGGGCTCAAAATGGGTTGAAAATTGCTCAAATTTAATTTTCATCAATAATTTCGTTCTTCTCGAGAAATTTTAACCCATTTTAATAGTTTGCAACCCAAGTTTCAGTTTTTTTTTCATAACTTATTTTTTAATGAAATTGAGAGGAAGTCGTGCGTTTTCAAAACTTTGAAATTCCACCACGGCCTATTGTGCCAACAGTTTTTCTCAAACTTTGACTCATTGTACGCGGAATGAACCCAAGAATACATTGCGTTTGATTTTTTTTTGTCCAGCATACCGCATGTCGTCTACAAAGGCATTATTGTGCCAAAAATGATCGAATTTGGCAAAAAATGGCACATGGGGGGGCAGCACCCCTGAAAAAATTTTTGGTCGAGGTCAAATTTAAAAATTGGGAAAAAAGGGAGGTTTTTAGGCCTCAGCTCCCTATTGTGCCAGGCCAAAAAATCCAAAATGCGATTTTTTGGGATTATGGGACCCATATCTACTATAAACCAACTGATTTTTTTTGTCCAGCGAAAATGCACGCTCTATGAACATTTTTTACCTCTTGGACTGTAGACATAAAATGAGAGAAAATGATACCCACCTACCTATATTTGCCCAAAATTTTCTATGCAGGTACATTTTATTACCACTTCGAAGCAAAACTGAGTTTAAAATTATCTCATAGAACCATATTCAATCGAAATAAAACTACTTGAAAGTCGTAGCTATATGTACTTTCATTTTGAAAAAAAAACTTGCTGGATTTTTATGTAGCTTGAAGAATTTCAACACTTACTTGCGCTTATGCTGTCTTTCATTTCCTTATCATTGGCACATACGACTTCTTCAATGGCACCAACTTCATAGTTTCCCGTTACAATGGATTCGTTTATGGTTGTGGCTAAAATATCCGCCGGCGACATTAACGCTTCAACGTACAATCCTTCCATAGCACCTACGGATATATCCTTGAGAGCACTATGAAACGAACATTTTTCCCCATCCTTTCATATGATTGAAAAATATTGCGGCGTCATTATAGAAATCTAATAATCATTAATTCATTATGCATTTGGAAATATCGAAAAGTTCTCACTTGGCATTGACAGAATTTCTGGTCGTAAGTTTCTTGTATTTTTATACGTTGGTCGTACGTTCTGTGGAAAAATATTTTGCTAATTTTATTCCGATTGATTTTTGTAGAACTTCTCATCATTTCATTTCGTATCGTTTCTGCGTCATCGTCGGCTGAGAATGGACTAGCTGGTTTTAGCGACGGATCGTGGATGACCTCCCCCTTTATAGAATTTAAAAATTTCATTAAAATTTTTGATTGGTCTGGGTATCCAAATTAATGTACTGAAAGACGATGGTTACCTGCATGGCGAGAATTTTTAGGAGCGATATCGTCACAATTGACAGGATCATATTCGTGATTGCATTCACACTAAAAAATACACTGTTGTAAATTTCTCATGTTTGGGATTTTTTATATTACGCATGATGGAACAACATCGTGATATTTGCATGATAAAAATCACTTGAATAAATGATAAGTAATTTATTGACGTTAAATGAATTAATTATCGATGTGCAATCAAATAATTCGAAGTCAAACAGATGAATTTTCTGTTGGTTTAAGTTTAATTTATGTATTTATGCTGATTGCGTTTGCAGTATGGCTGCTGAAAGTGAAAATTTCACGAGAATTATTCTGCGGGCGCTGCGCTTTGAAAATTCTCGAAATTCACTTTTTTGTCATAAAAAATCAGTGAAAAAAGTGAAACTTCGAGCAAAATTATCGCGAAAAAGGTGTCTATTGGGGTATTTTGACCCGCTGATCACGAATACTTATGGAATTGGTTTTTTCATTTGGTTATTTCTTTCTGTCTAAAACGCTTATAATTTGAAAAATCTGCTAAAATAACATTTCTGTACGGTTTTTTGCAATTCATGGCCCTTAGTTCAAAGAAAGCCAAAACCAAATACACAGAAAAATTCTTCATGAAAAAATGTAGTATTTAGTAATTTTTCCAAAGTGGTCGCTTTTTGCTAATATGATGTTTTTTAATATTGAAAATTTCAAATAGTCGTGATGGAGTGCACCAAAATTATTGAAAAAAATTATCATAAATACACCTCTACGAGGTGTAATTTTATGCCGAAGGACAGAAAATTTTCTTCATTTCCGTTGAAATTAAAAATTCTTGAAAATTTTGCAATAAAATGGATAACTCCGAAAAGGAGGCGGTAGGGATCCAATGTTGTGAAAATGTTTTTCCAGGGAATATACAGTTACACCACTTGAGGTGTTTAGGAGTCCAAAAGCGCCAAGGGTCAAATTCGCCCCTTATCCGGTCATCCGGTCATACCTGCTGAGTAATTTTGTGAAAAATCGCAATTGTATAAAAATTACGAGGCCCATTCCCCAGTCTCTTCGAGAGTTAAAAGCGTGTTTATGTGAATAGACCATCAAGGGATATTCGTAAAAAAAAATTGAGTGAAATAGGAAGACCAAATTCGATTTTTGGTTCGAATTAGTATGGAATACCCCGATAGACATTTTTTCCAAAATCAAAATTAAACCACGAATTTAAGTCATCAAAGGGGAACCTTACAGGAAAAAATTTTTGCAAAAAAGTACGAATTTTTGTTTTTTAATACAAAATCTGAAATTTTAAGAAAAGAAATGGTCAAAATTGAAAGACCAGCAATGGATTCGCGTTCAGCTGGTCACAGTCACATTACTCCTTTTTACACTATTCGAGCGACCATTTTTTCAAACTCTCCAAATTCATTTCTTTTATTTGAGAAAAACCTCGATCTACAACTTTTTTCAAAAAAAAACAAAAAAAACGTGAGGGTAGATACCTTCCAATCATAAAACTGAATTTATCATTAGATTCAGCATCAAATCACATCACCTCGGTGCTAGGACGTGCAAAAAAATGCATAGCAAACGATTTTAACTAATGTTTTTTTTGGGGGAAGCAATTTCAATAAACTAAAAAATCTCACATAATAAAAAATTATAAGTTTGTATGGAAATGACTTTATATTGAAATATCAAATGTTAAACTTTTTTGTTCTGAATTTCAAAATTACCGTAATAGAGTAATTTCAAAAACTTGTAAAATAATACATGATAGAAAACTCTGAATGTTTTAATATCTGACTTTTAGTATTTTTTAACGTTTTTTTTTAGCTTAATAATTTCAATTTCAAATTTCATTTCCCTTCTCCCCAGTTCCCACCAAAAACATATTAATGCTAATAAAAACTAGTAAACATTGTTTCGACCAAATTATAATTTATTTCTTTTACAAGTATCAACAATAAAAAAAAAATTCTCTACATTAATATTTATTTTCTTCCAAATAAGAACTTGAAACTTATGGCGACATTTTAATTTTCCAGCCACCGAACTTTTTTCAAAATTATTTCGATGGGTTGTAAAATGGTTCTTCCGACGTCATTTATGATTTCGGTGGAGGACCATTCTTGGATTTCGTAAGCTTTTTCCCATATCGAAAAATTTTGCAGTTTTTTCATGATTTCGGTTTGTAGAGAATTTTCCTGAAAATAATCGAAAAAGTTGCAGAATTAGGTAGGTACTTTCACATTTCCAAGTTTAAAATCTGGATGATATAAGATTACTTGGGAAGAAAATAGCGCTTTTATTTTTGAACTAGAAATTTTTTTATGCTTCGAAATTTTTACCATCATTTTTTAAATAAATAATCAGAATAGGTAAATCAATTTTCAAAAATTGAAAATAATTAAAACATTCTCACGTAATTTTAGAAAGTTATAAAATTTAATCAATTGAGGGTTTCTAGGTTTTTTTTATTAGGTGGGAGAGGTGGGAGGATCTAGGTAGAAAGGTACCTGATAATATTTTAATGATTTGAAATTTTTTTTCAAAAGTTTATGGAAAATTGAAACAATTTTCTAAATTATAAATCTGAACAATTTTATGAAGAATTTCATAATAAATACAAACGAGTTTTGAATTGAACAAAATTCTTCAACAAATGGATACCTATTAAGTAGAAAAATAAGTATTAAACATACTTTAAATTTGTAGATTTCGTTTTCCTTTTTCGTCTTGGGCTGAATTTCGTGCATTTAACCTGCGAACAAAAAATATTTTCATCAATGCCATATCAATGCAGTTGTTTTTTTTTTTAATGAGTGATATCACATATGCTTAAAAATTTACCTACTTTTAGGCTGGAGCAATAATTCTCGATCATAGCGTCGAATCCACAGTTTTCGCATAAAATGAGATCAAAATCACTCTTCGGCTTGCGGAAAAATTACTCCAACATTTTGATGCAATGAGTGTTTAGTTTCTGAGTGTAAGATGGCTTCCTAATCCTATTCGCGTATCCATAAAAGAAATTAACATTAGATATCGTTTTTTTTTTTTTTTTGAATTAGAAAAAGGAAAAAAGTTCAATTTTACCCTTTTGGAATTTTCAACTTCGTGTTTGTCTCGATTTGGGTTTTGAAATTCTCGATATTCATGCGAAATGGGCATTTTAATTGCGTTTCAGTTTCAAATAAATGTTTCTGTGCAAACTAAAACTCATGGGTAATTATGATTTTCACTTTTTTTACCAACAAGAAAAAGGAAAAAGCTCAATTTTACCTTTTTCAGAATTTTCAACTTCGTGTTTGTCTCGATTTGGGTCTTGAAATTCTTGATATTCGTGCAAAATGGGCATTTTGAACGCGATTTAGTTTCAAATAAATGTTCCTGTGTGAAATAAATTCCATCAGTGATCATTTTCACTTTTTTTTAGCAATAAGAATGAGGAAAAAGTTCAATCTTACCCTTTTGGAATTTTCAACTTCGTGTTTGTCTCGATCTGAATCCTGAAATTCTCGATATTGATGCAAAATGGATATTTTGAACGCGATTTAGTTTCAAATAAATATTTCTGTGGGAAATAAATTTCATCAGTAATTATTTTCACTTTTTTTTAGCAATAAGAATGAGGAAAAAGTTCAATATTACCCTTTTGGAATTTTTTGTTTCGTGTTTGTCTCGATCTGAATCCTGAAATTCTTGATATTTCAAGCAAACTGGGCATTTTAATTGTGTTTTAGTTTCGAAGAAGTGTTTCTGTACAGAATAAAAGTCATGCAGTAAAATCTGTAAAATCTTGAAAAATAAGAAAAAAATTAAAAAAATTCATTTTTTGTCATACTTCGATGCATTCCTCGTGGGTGTAATTGATTTGCTTGCAACGGTTCTGGAAATGATCGAAGTTCAAGTGTAATGTTTGACTGGAATTCAAAGCAGGATGCAAGTGATACGTCGCGTCGTCTCACAGTCGTTATCATAGAATTTTATTGCAGCTTCTCTGTGGTAAAAAAAATTACGTACAAATTTTAACCAAAACAAATAATTCAAACAGGCAAAAATTGGGATGGATATTTGATGATAATTTCTAATCACTTACTCGTTTTCGTCCATGATCCACCGTATCCCCAATAGTTTCTTTGTTAAACACGAATAATTCGCCAGTTTTCAACGCTGAAAATCTGTTCGAAAAATATTCAAATTAGATAGGCATTTTAGTAAAAAAAAAAAAGTATAAAAAAAGAGCTACGAAACACGACTTATTCAGTACACAATATCTTTCTTTCTCACTAACAGAAACATCTCGAATGGAAATGGTTATCTCTACATATAATACCAACTTGTTAAAACGACCGTCGATAATTCGCTGAATGTAGGTATACTGTGAATCAACATATAACACTGGGGATAAACGATCTCAATAAATGAGTGTAGATAAAATTAGAATGTCGAAACATTTTCCTTGGAATACATTGATGCATTTATTCCGTGGAGTCTAGATTATCTTGATAATTATGTAATTTGATAATCACGGTTCGAAATTAGAGCACGTGTTATTACGGTAGTGAGCTAGGACCTAGGCATGACGGCATGAGTTGAGATTATGCAGTAGGCAATAAATATTGTCAGTGGATAGAGGGAAGTTAGGGGTCAGGACTCCCCCCCCCCCACCTTTCGGTTCAGAATTTTTTTAAAAATTAGACATAAATTATTTTAGTTCCCATATGTGACCCGTGCAGGGACAGGGTACCTAAAGTCGGAAAACATAATTTTGAGTTAGAGACAAAAATATGAAAAATGGACAATTTTTTTCAAAAATTTTTTTTCGCTTTTTTAGGTAGTTCAGACCTCTACGCAGCTTTAAATGTGTTTTTTCGATTTTTTTTTTTGAAAGTCATGATTTTTTCTAATTTTTAAATGTCTCTATCTCACCGAAAAATTGACTTAGGATGCTCATCCAGGTCTTAAAATGTTCCGCATAGTCTCCCCTATCATTTAAGCCAAAAAACTCATTTTTGAAAAATCCGACTTTAGGTACCTTTTCCCTGCACGGGTCACATATATTTTAAAATGTTTCAAATTGCTGGTACCTTATTTATGATGAGTCTCGACCCTCTCCTCTAGGGTGTGTCGAGGTATCAAATTTTAGTGGGACAAAGTACCATCTTCTCAATTTATTTCGTTCTGTGAAATAAAATTAATAATTGTTTTTATTTATAAAATAATACAGTCAAGAATGAACGAACCATCATCAAATCAATAATTTTGACATTAAAACCTAGAAATATTCAAAAGTGGATTCGATGAATTTTTTGGACCCAAACCCCTAAAATAATAAATCTACAGCCCCCGAATTTTAAGATATTGATATTTGGAGCAGGGCTGGTAAGCCAATCAATAAAACTTAAACTTAAGCTTAAAACTTAAAATTAATTTTTAAAAATGAAACTTAAACTTAAACTTAAAGCTGAACGGCCAAAAATCATTGGCTTACAGCTTAAAGCTCAAGGCTTAAAGCTTAAATCCATTTTTTATAATTTTTCTTGTGGGGGAGGGGTGGTGAGGGAAGTTCGAAACGAGATCGATTTTTCACTTTTTTTTGTGATTAGAAAATTTATAAACCCAAGATTGTTTCTAAATTCTAAAACTTTTCAAACTCCATTTCTTATCTTAAAATTTTTTCAAACCAAAACTTCAAAGTTTTAAAGCTTCTTTTCAACATTTTTTCGACACAATTTTTGTATCCAATCCTAATATTTTTTCATACTCTAAATTTTGGAATTCAAAAGTATTATGGTATGTAAAGTAATGTCTCCTGTTGCACACCTATCCTAGTCACATCATGAAATTGTTTCTCATTTATTGAAATTTTTTTGGAGAATAAAAAAATGATAAGAATGTAAAAAAGTCAGATTTATAAAAAATGTCAGCAAATTGTAAACTGGAAAATTTTTTGAGTTGAAAAGCGATTGGAGAACAAGTTGATAAAATATCTAAGGAAATTTCTGATTGAAAAAATTTCAAGAATATATAGAAAAATATTTCAAGAAAAATTTCAGCCCTGAAAATAATTTGTTTGAAAAAAATGTTTCATTTCAAGGTGAGAAAAAAATTATAAAAAATTCTAAAATTTGAAATAATTTCATGTTGGAAAGAAATTGAGAAAATTTTTCACGAACAATTAATGAATAATATTTCAATTCGAAAAAATTTCAAGGTTAGGAAGAGATGAAAAAAGTTTGTTCGAAAAAAATTGAAAAAATGGGAAGATGGGGCAAAACATTTTAAGTTTTAAGCTAAAAAAAAATAAAACTTAAAATTTTAAAAATAAAGCTTAGGCTTATTTCTGAAAAAATCATCGGCTCAACGGCTTAAAGCTTAAGGCTGACTTACCAGCCCTGATTTGGAGGGCTATGGCTTCTTTACCATCTGACTTCACTGTGCCCAAAACTGATGGCAAATTCTTGGATTGTTATTACCTATTTTTGATTTTTAAGGTCGAAATAATTCGCATGAAAGTTTTTTTCCCCAAAACGACATTTTTATGAAGTATTTTTCTAAAATATAGGGTCGTTTACCCCCCCCCCCCTCCCCCCCACACACACACCAATTGACGACCGGAATTTAAAGCATCAAATGTCCTCCATCCCGGTTCCCTAATCCCTACCTCCCAAATTACATCAGATGGAGATTTTCAAAGCATTAAAACATGGGAAAATGTCTTTTTTGGGGATTAAAAATTCAATTTTTTCAAAGCTTCGTTCTCGCTTCGCTCGGACATGAACAAAGTCACGATTCTATGAACTATTTCGAGGTGGCATGGCAGTGTGAAAAAAGGCTGCCCAAAAAAAACCTTTTTATTCCGACACCACCGTCTATGCAAATCGCACAAGAACTTTAAAACACCTGTGCAACTCTTAAATATTTATGAAAATGAATCAAATTTTGAATTTAGTGTTTTTATTGTGAAAGGAACCACCGTCTATGCAAATCGCACAAGAACTTTAAAACACCTGTGCAACTCTTAAATATTTATGAAAATGAATCAAATTTTGAATTTAGTGTTTTTATTGTGAAAGGAAATTTTGAAAGAAAAGAGCGAGGGTTGAACTCAGAATTTCCCAAAAAATTATGAAAGTTTTAACACTCCCTCCCCCTCCCTCGCCATGAAAAATTCGATACTTGTATTATATGTTCATCACACCCCACGTACAATGTACAATTGTACATTCATTGTATGATTATTGATTACCTATAATATGTTACCTAGATATTCCTGTACCTATTTGTTTTTATAATGGTTCTTTATTAAATTCTTTGGTTTTTCGTTTTTTTTTTTTTTTCAGGTAAGAAAAATAATTAGAATACCCGAGTAAAAAAGATTTCGAGGGAAGAAATATTTTTTATTGAGCACTTCCTGTACCAATACATATAGGAAATCAAGCTGCAGCGTGCACAACTTACTCGTGCATAAAATACAGGATTATCATAGTGGTGAGCAAAAAACTCGTTTAATTCAAATTAAGGTTCAGATTTTCTATACACGTTGAATTTTTCAACGGTCACAATGTTTATTCGAATCTTACAAAGTTTTTCAACTTGCTCCATTGTTGAAATTTTCAAGTTTTGGTGGATTTTATGTTACAAACCTCCTCCTCCTCTTCCTTTTCTCCCCCCCCCCCATGACCACTGATAAAATTGTGACGTAGTGTGAAAGTGAATTTTTATATTCAGTATCGATCTCGTCCCATTTCAGCCGCCTTGATACCTTTTTACTGCAGAAGAATTGTGGAAGGGTAGCGAACATAGTAAAAAAACGATTTTTTTTTAAATTGTAGAACCCTTTCCCCTCCCCCCTCCTCCTCACACTTCAAAATAGATTGATACCAAAGATGCGTTGAATGTGTATGTATTTGAGAGGACGATTTCCTCGTTGAAGAAGCGTGGCAGAGGTTTTTTCCAAGTGAGTAAGAATCAAATTAGATTATTTTTTAATGATATATTTAATATTTTTCAAATCTTAGCTCCCCGCCCCCCACCCATCCGTAAATTTTTGTTCAACCGGTCAAAATATAACGATAAACACTTTTTTCCTGGATCATTACTAGAAATAGATACAAAATTCAAATGCCACGTCAGAACACAATAATCTTTCAAAAAATAAAATTATGGCTTTTTCACAAATTTTGTATCTTTCATAATTTCTCGCTAAAAATACATTTTGCACATAAAATAACCCCCTTATCCAAAATTTACAGTGCTGAGAACTGCGTTCAACTGCGTTCCTCGAATTTCGACGAATTTTTGAAATAAAAAGGCAAAATTTTAAAGTACCAAAACGACCGACCTATATAAATTCCTTATAATAATACCACCACCACCACCCTTGTTAACGTGCTTGAAAGTTACGATGAGGAAGTAGATATTACCGCAAGAACATTTCCTCTGGACCGTCAATGGTCTGCCCAAGTCCTTAGATCACGTCAGTTTGGCAAAATTAAAGATAAGGTGGCTGCCTCGTCGTATCAGGGAATCAATTCTGGCCAATGTTCTGATAAAACCCATTCATCAGAGCCACTCTGTAACAAAATCAAATCCTGTATTAATGAGTATTTCGACACTCATCTCCACATATAGTCCAGTGGCAAACTGCAAGTAAACTGCAAAAGATGATAGAGGCGTGAAATTTGGTATGGTGAACAAGCCGGGAGCCCATCGCCAAACCCCAAAGGAGGGAGTGGGGGGAGGTTTTAAGGGGGGTTCCGCCCCCCATTTTTCGAAATTGGACTATCGGCCCTTTTTTGGTGTCATTTCCGAATGATTGAATCCCGCTGAGTTCAAAAATGTCATTACTTTCAATATCCGAGTGAGAGAAGTCCCTCAAATTTGAGATTTCTCTACTCGTATTTTCACATTTTTCCTCAAAACTGCCTAAAAATCATATTTTTCCAACTTTGTACACCCTGCCGACCTTCCAACCAAATTTTTATTACGATTTTCGAAATGTACGGGTAGATTACCATATATATTGACCTTTTTCATCTTTCCATACCCCTGCTCTGAGTGAACAGAGGGGTCTAAAGGTACTGAAATTGCACCAATTTTTCACATTTTTGGGTAAAAATCACAATTATTTAATTATATACGAGATAATGTTCATGGGTTGAAGTTTTTTATGCGATGTGTGGGTAGTACAGGTCCAACAGAATAAATACAAGCCCAGAGGCACCCCGTATACCCCCTCTGCAGGGGTGAGGGGGGGTCATTTTTGACTAGCGTTTTGCCCGATTTTGACCACTTTAAAAGTGAAATTAGCTTTACAATTTTTTTCAACACCTAATCGCGGAGTAAATTACTGAATAATGTTTTCTGACGTTCCTCGGTCCAGATCAGTCGATGATTTTTTATTAAATGCAAGTGGTAAGGGTGACTATTTAGGGGAAGAAGTAACATTTTGACAAAAAAATTTGACATACGTATCAAAACCCTAGATTTCGATACGTATGTCTATTTTTTTGTCAAAATGTTACTCCTCCCCCTGAATGGGCTCACCCCTCCTCACCCCTTGGTTTTAATCGAAAAATCAGTAACGTATTTGAAATCAGCGCCTTCGAAAACCTAGATTTCAATACGTATGTCGATTTTTTTGTCAAAATGTTACCCCTTCCCCTAAATAGTCACCCTTACCACTTGCATTTAATAAAAAATCATCGACTGATCTGAACCGAGGAACGTCAGAAAACATTATTCAGTAATTTACTCCGCGATTAGGTGTTGAAAAAAATTGTAAAACTAATTTCACTTTTAAAGTGGTCAAAATCGGGCAAAACGCTAGTCAAAAATGACCCCCCCTCATCCCTGCAGAGGGGGTATACGGGGTGCCTCTGGGCTTGTATTTATTCTGTTGGACCTGTACTACCCACACATCGCATAAAAAACTTCAACCCATGAACATTATCTCGTATATAATTAAATAATTGTGATTTTTACCCAAAAATGTGAAAAATTGGTGCAATTTCAGTACCTTTAGACCCCTCTGTTCACTCAGAGCAGGGGTATGGAAAGATGAAAAAGGTCAATATATATGGTAATGTACCCGTACATTTCGAAAATCGTAATAAAAATTTGGTTGGAAGGTCGGCAGGGTGTGCAAAGTTGGAAAAATATGATTTTTAGGCAGTTTTGAGGAAAAATGTGAAAATACGAGTAGAGAAATCTCAAATTTGAGGGACTTCTCTCACTCGGATATTGAAAGTAATGACATTTTTGAACTCAGCGGGATTCAATCATTTGGAAATGACACCAAAAAAGGGCCGATAGTCCAATTTCGAAAAATGGGGGGCGGAACCCCCCTTAAAACCTCCCCCCACTCCCTCCTTTGGGGTTTGACGATGGGCTCCCGGGCTCTAAAAATTTGTTATGATGTCTTTGCTCACCATACCAAATTTCACGCCTCTATCACCTTTTGCAGTTTATGTCCAAAAAAATGCAATCTGCCACTGGACTAATACTAAGCAAAGCGAAACTTGTGAAATTTTTCTCAATTTTTTTCCATGCTGTACCTACATTTGAGACGCAGCCAGGGATACCCGACCATATGTCGGAAAAGTAAATTTCGAGAAAAACGCAAATTAAGAAAAAATGACCAAAAATATGGAAATTTTTTTTTTCATCAATTTGTATACTATGAACCCTCTACTTTCATATGAGAATAGGTTCAGGTCCCAAAAGTGTCATCTTCTTGGTTAAAAAACGAATTTTGCTGAAGGCCTCTGAGAAATTGAAACCATACCATATGTCGGAATTTTATAAAAATATGTTAAAATTTACAACTTTCATTATTATTGAAACGTAGTAGTGTTCAACAAATATCCGGATATCCAAATACCAAATACTATTTGGATTATCCGGATATCACACGGAAATTGCCGAACAGCTCCGAAAACATCCCGAAAACGGTTGAACTTTACCGAGAGTTCCCGAATTCTTTCACGAACCCTCACAAAATTTAAAGGTCGATTATCGAAATCGAAAAATCGAAATTGAAAAATTGATTATCGAAATCGAAAAATCGATTATCGAAATCGAAAAATCGATTATCGAAATCGAAAAATCGAAATTGGGAAATCGATTATCGAAATCGAAAATTCAATTTTTTTCCGTTGAAACTCTTCATTTCGATTATCCGGATATTTGTTGAACACTAATTTTCAAAGCATGATTTTCACCGTTTGGTTTGTAGAGTTGTTTGACTTGCACTATGATTTTATTTCTCAATGCACGTAATTTCAGGTTCGTTTTAATGAACTACAGTGGTGTACGATTATTAAAAAAACAAATTTTGTACCAAAAATGTCATTATTTCTTGAAAAAAGATGATTCCCGACATATGGTATGGTTCCGATTTTCGATGCCGGCAACTTCTGGAAGGGGTCAATGACCTAAAGTGATGTAAGAGGACGTAAATAAACCATTTCCGATGAGAAAAGTCGTTTACAGAACATAATTTTTTTTATTCATTGAAAACAGTTCCAAATTTTGTTTTGCGTTTTTCTCAAAACTTTGATTTTTGAAAATCATTTTTTGACAAACTTTGAAAAATCATAGAAAATTCATTTCTCAACCTTTTTTAATGCGGTTTGCGCTATTCGAAAGGTACAAGTCTGTACTACTTAAAGAGCCAAAAAAACGAAAAAAAAATTTTCCGACATATGGTCGGGTATCCCTGGCTGCGTCTCATTTGATGAAATCTCTCAAATAACTAAAAATCCCCAAGATCCCCAAATTTTTACAAATATCGACTTTAAACAAATAACATCATTCTGAGCTAATGGTATAAGGAACCATCTGTAAAACAAAAATAATAATACCTACTTAGGGTGTTGATTTCATTAGATCAAGTAAAAATTACTGAAACAGCTGTTTCACATTCCCTTGTAGTCTACAGTCCAAGAGGCAAAAAGTGCTCTAGAAATCGAAATTAGTGTGCATTTTCGTTGGACAAAAGCACGATAGGGAGCTGAGGCCTGAAAATCCCTCTTTTTCCCAATTTTTAAATTTGACCTTGAACAATTTTTCATCAGTTTCTGGTAGCATACACTCTCCCGACTCCCTTGGGTCACTGGCTCAATGGGGTGCTGGGCCCCCAATGGGCGATTCCAAATTCAATCATTTTTGACACAATAATGCCTCTGCAGGTGTCATGCAGTATGCTGGACAAAAAAAAATCAAACACAATGTATTCTTGGGTTCGTTCCGCGTCCAATGAGCCAAAATTTGAGGAAAACTGTTGGCACAATAGGGCCGCACAGTGGGATATTTTAGGATTTGAGAGCCCAAAACTCGAATTCGCGACACATGTACCAACAAACCATCAAATAAGGGGGTTTTCAATGTGCTGAATTCATTTTTGAACTTATTTTGACCCCAGCTTTTGAGGAACCTCCCCTTTGGAGGTTTAAAACTCAAAATTTTGAAAAATATGTTGGGTGTCAAAATATATGTTCTTCGATATGCTGAATTCATTTTTGAATGTATTAGTTTGACCCTACGTCATGAGCAACTCTCCCCCCCCCTGGGAGGGCAGAATCTGATATTTTGTAAAATATTGTGTTGGGTGTCAAAATAAATGTTTTTTGATATGCTAATTTCATATTTGGACATATTTTGACCCTAACGCATTAGGAACCTCCCCGAGGAGGGAAACCCCAAACATTTTGAAAAATGTCATGTTGGGAGTCAAAATATATTAAGCCCAGCTTGTAATATGAAAACAGGCACATTGAGGGAAAAGTTACCTATTCGGCTATTATAGGTTGAAACCCAAAATATTACAAATTTATTGCCGCTAGAACCAGTTTGGAAAAGTTTGGAAAACAAAACTTATGGACCATCATATAAAACAGATCAACATGAAAATTGTACATGGTTTATTTTCATTTCATTCAAAAATACTATATGAAATTGCAAAACCAAATACACCATGTGAAAGGCCAAGAAATTGCTATTCCGTACATACCTGATAAAAAACTGTAGACATTACGTAAATCATGTCCCCCGCATATTGTGGTATGATGACGTATGGAATGTTGGCCTCTCGCAGCATAGCGGGCATAACATAATCGTTCTTGTCGTTTAATCGTTGGGAACAATGGCCACCACCACGTGGCAATAGTTTCGATATGTACGGTAACTAGGTATACACGTTCGTTTTATAGATCGTTGGCACTGTTATTCGATTTTTAAATAAATGATATTTGTTCATATTTTCTTTTCAACTTTTATTACAAACAGACAAGAGGACCGTAAAGATACAAAAAGATCACGTTAGCAGTAACTAAGAATTATACTAACAACAAGTCAGTAGAGTAACGCTAAACGAACAACACGCGAGACAAGGTTTGGC
Organism: Pseudococcus viburni; assembly: GCA_033439095.1. Taxonomy (NCBI): domain Eukaryota; kingdom Metazoa; phylum Arthropoda; class Insecta; order Hemiptera; family Pseudococcidae; genus Pseudococcus; species Pseudococcus viburni. The sequence continues at coordinate 840,947 of JAVBJF010000122.1, forward strand.
TAAAACGAATCCCAAAGAATCGAATACACAAATACGAATTATACGAACGACACCTCCCCCACAAACCTTGGCCGCAAAAGAACCACAAAAATATAAACGATGTAGAAAACAAAATAAAAATACAAATGCTAATTAATTGTAACAGTAAACTACGAATACATATAGGTAGTCATTACAACAATGACAATAACAATAATTACATTAAAGGAAACATATTCCGGAATTTTTCGAAAATAGGACGTGATAAAGCTTTTGTAAATAAATCGGCGAGTTGAAGCTTTGTAGAAACATAAACTAATTGAACTTGTTTCTTGCTGGCTAGATCTTTGATGAAATGATATTTCACATCGATATGCTTAGTACGTTTTGAGGGATTACCGACCGGGTCCCCTACCATACCCTATTTGGCAACGCTGCAACGAGGCGACGAAACGAGAAGTGAACCCCGGTATACCCGGGTATACCTCGATAAATGAATCAGCATTGAACGTTGCATGTGCATTTATTTTTTGAGGTACCTGAGGACCTGACAAATCATGGGATCTACCTTAGTTTTTACGTTACGTATTCGGTCTAATTCCCTGCTTCTTCCCTGAATGGTGAAATTCGAATTTGTCTCGGCGCAGATCTCTATGCGTGGGTGGTTTTGTAGATGAGTCAGTTACATTACAAGAAAAGAAAGGAGACTACAGGAAACCGGTTCCTGGAATATTGTCCTTAGGATCCCGGTACGTGTATATAGTCGTGTACATGGTACATGGCAAGGCGATGAAAGAAATTAACTGTTACCTTTAGGGTATAAGGAGGAGGTGGAAGGGCGGTATATTTTTTTTGGAATGGAATGTGGCATGCGTTCACTGTCACTCTATTGTATATTATTGTACCTAGTATGAAAAAAAGGCAAATCGAGTTCTATTTCTTAGGTTCTGATGTAAAAATTGAAAAAATATAATTGCAACAGCCTTAGAGTAAAATTTTTAGCCAGAGCAAAAATAATTCGAAAGTACGTCATAAAAGAACCCATTCAAAATTTCAGGCGCTGAAGTTAATTTCTCGGATTTTGACGAATTTTTGAAGTTTAAAAAATTACCTCATCACCCAGCAAAACATGAATATTTAATCTAATTTCTAATCAACAGAAAAATCTGAAATTTGAAATATACCTCATTTTCGACCTTTCGAATCGATTGAAAGCATTTCCACCCCTTTAATCGCAGATTACACATATTAGTGGCCGGTTTTATCTAAAATAGGGTATCTACCAGCTTTCAACTTTTTACTTCAATGCGTAGATATGCTATTGACGTATTTTAAAATTTTTTTCAGAAAAATTTTCTACCAAAAAGATATATGGATTTAAATTGAAAAATACGAATTTTAGAAAATAATGCTTGAATCTATCAAATAGGTCATCGGTATGGGTAATCTACTATTACCTTATAGGTACTGACGTTCTTATGGACCATTAATTTCCAAAAAATTTTGCAGACTTCAAAACGTCTCAGAACCACGTTCAATCAATTCTGAAGGTCGAAAATAAGGTTTACCTATTTCAAATTTCCGTTTTTTTGTTGATTAGGCACTCAAAGACGTACCGATAGGCGATAGGAGGAGAGGGGGAGCTTTAATTTTTTTGATGAAAAATAATGGATGAAATGGTTATTTTAAAATTTGGAAATCAACAAAATTTTCACTTGTTCCAACCCAAAATTGGCAATTTTCCCAGCTCGAAAATGGTTATTTTTCTAACTCAAAATTGATCATTCTCCCAAAAGATAAGTAGAAATATCAGTTGGGACGATTGGCATTTATTTTCTTAATAAAAAATGAATAAATAAAATGGTTACCTATTTTAAAAGTCGGACATCAATCAACAAAATTTTCACTTGTTAGTTGGGGAAATTTAGTCATTTTTCCAACCTTTTCCTACTGAAAATTTGTCATTTTCCCAGCGAAGGATTAAACCGTTGTAATTTATGCTTTTTTTAGAAAAAAAAAAAACGATTAATTACCTTGTCATTTTAAAAATTTTCACTCGTCAACTAAAAAAAATTTATACTGGTGGGTACTTGTAATTTGGACGAGATTTTTTCGCATTTTTCTTCAAAATTATTCCAATTAATTTCATTGCTCTTGTTCTCCTTAAAACTTGGCTATATTATATTTCTACTTTGAGAAATCATTTCAAAGTAGATCAGCAGTCGATTTTTCATTAAATTTTATTCTTCCAAAACACTATTTTATTGCACATTCAATTTGAGGTTTTCTACAATTTTCGCCCTAGCTTCGCTCGGGCCAAATCCATCTACTTATTCTCTACATTGAAATTACAAAATTTTATTGATGTAAAATTATAGGTGATTTTTCTTCGAAACTTCCACCCTTTCTTTGCTCAAGGCAAATAAACAATTTCGTATGTTTTTTCAACTACAATGAGATTGCCTGTAGGTTTGAAAAAAATATATAAATTTGAGTAACCAATGAAAAATTTATTCAAATTTTTTATCTCGAAAAGGGTCTTATAATGGGTTGTATAAACTTCAAAAGTTCGCAAAAATAATGAAAACGAGTAAAAAAAATCAAAAAAACCTCACGTGCTTTGGGAAAAATTAGTACCTACATGTAAATTTTAAGAAATCAGCCGGAAAAGTTTGAAAAAAATTAGTTACTTAGCAAATTTGAATCTTACCCCCTCCCTCGGAAGTCTGATATCAGCTGTATGTAGCTGATTTGAGTTGGGATTTTCACCTCTTCTCCCCCCCCCGGGGGGAAATGCCTTCGGTACGTCACTGTAGGTACGTCAACATCAAATTTTCATATTTTTCAGGGTGATAAAATAATTTTGAAAAATGAACTTCAACGTCTAAAATTTCGGATATAGGATTCTTTTATGATGTACTTATTTCGATTTATTATTTTTTTTCGGCTGAAAATTTCACTTCCAGTTGAGATACCTCCTTTATTAGTTTGTACTGTAGGTACCAATTATTCTCTCCCTTTATATCAAAAAACATTTTATTTTAATTCGATTTTCTCTTGAAAATAGAAATCCAGGTGAAATGTGAAGGATATTAATATCCGGATATTCGGAAAAATCCGAATATTCGTGGAACACTGAGATCTGAGAACAATTTTGCTACAAAACTGAACTTTAAGAATTGGATTTTGTTCAAATTTTGAAAAATTTCCACTTATTTTCTACATTACCTATATATGTATTTAAAATTTTTCAAAGAGGGAAGGTATTTTTTACGGGGTTCGGGATAAAAACATACGTTTTCTACTTACTATTTCATTTTATTTTGCCCAAATTCGAAATTTTTAACCGAGAGATTTTTTTGGAGGGGGGGAGATAAAAGGAAGCCTTCTTCTGTTCTATCGCCTCAAATAATTTACATAGGTACCTAATGGTAATAATATAATATACGTATTTATGCCCAAGCAAAGCTTTGAAAAAAAAATAAATTTTTAATCTCCAAAGAAAACGTTTTTTTTTTTTCATTCTTTGAAACCCCTTATCTGATGTAAGTAAGGGGGGGAGGAGACATTTGTTCATTTGACTCTTTGTACTTCAGTCACTGATGTGAGGGGGGGGGGGTACAATGTACTACACTTTTCAACACCACTGTCCATGGAAATACATCGTCTTCAAATTCAAGTCCTGATTACCTATCAACTTTTTAATCCTGTTACCTATAGGCATGCGAATGTAAGTAGGTAATTAAGAATTCGAGATTACTAATTACGATAGTTCTCGATAGACTGAATGATGCTGGTGATCATAAATTTTTTAGTTTGCCTAATTATTTCGTTACACTTTAGAAAACAAGAATTGTGGTTTTCTTTAAAAGGGTCAACATTGTCGCATTAAGTCATTTCGAGATATTACCATATTTTGAAACTACTTGAAATTACTTTTCAAATGAGCTACTAGTGACCTTTTTTCATACAAAATAGCCGGTTTTATGACAGAGTTTGAAATTTGAAGTTGAAAAAACATACGTTTCGAGAAAAACGCGTTTTAAAGTTTTCAAATGATTTTTTTTTCGTTAAAAACGTATTTATGGTGCAAAAATTGCAATTTTTTTCACCTTATAGAGAATTTTATGTAGAATCCGAATAAGTGGTTTTGGAGCCCTGACCCAAATTCACTTTTTTGCTTTTTTCTCGAAATCAACTTTGCGACAATGTTGACTCTTTTCCTATGGAATAGAACGCCACAATTGTAAAGAATTGAAAACCTCTAAACTTTGGGCAAAAAAAAGAATTACCTAGTACAAACCGAAAGTGTTTTCCCCTAAATCGAGATCGCAGAATGCAAATGTTTGATCAACTCCATCCTAGGAGTTACCTCAGTGCCCCATACTCCCATTTTGGCACATATTTCTCTCTTTTTGTTTTATAAAAAAAAATCCTGAAAAAATTTTATTACGATTTTTTTCCATTTTCTCGACGTCTACCAAATAGATTATGTTCAAATTTCGCATACTTCTGTATTTCTGCATCAACGATGCCTGTGTTGAATTTTTTCAAAGAAAATTTCATTTTCAATGACGGAAAGAGGGAATATGAGTTGAAGTTTGTTTGTGTGTGAGTGTGGGGGAGGGGAGTAACTACTGACCTAAAATTTGGAGTCTGCGACCTCAAAATAGGGGGTAAAACACATTCGGTTTCCACTAATTTGTTTTTTGTCCAAAATTTGAAGATTTTCAATTTTTTTTACAATTCTTTTATCCTCAATATTAAGGAAAGTATTGAAAAAATTGAAAAATTTGTAATCACAAACATTATTCAGGGTGTCGAGTTCTATAGGAATAGTAGGTTTTAGAAACTTAATTACCAACCTTTTTCATTCGTACTAGCCTATTATAGGATGAAAAATTCGGGTAGGTAATTACGACTTCAAAACAAACCACTCCTATAGAATTCAACATTCTGAGTAATTTTTGTGATTACAAATTTTTCGATTTACTCAATAGTTTCCTTAATATTGGGGAAGAAAGAATTGCCAAAAAATGGAAAATATCCAAATTTTGGGCAAAAAAATTTATTTAGGATACACCGAAAGTGGCTCCTCCCTAAATCGAGGTCGCAGAATCCAAATTTTGGGTCGATTTCATCCTAAGAACAACCCAAAGGCCCTCACTCAAATTTTCATGCATTTTTCCATTTTCGGCTTTTGAAAATAAATTTTTTTCTGAAAAAATTTCGCACGTGCATCGAAGATGTAAAAATGTATTCGTTTGCCAAATTTGAACAAAATCCATTCAGTAGAAGCTGAGGAAATGGGAAAATATCGTAATTTGCCAGGAAACTTCGCTTCTTCGCTTCGAATGAAAAAACGTAGCCTAGTACGATAGCATACAGTGTACTTTTTTGAGTGCAGCAGAAAATCAGAAAATCGCGATGAAATCGACAAAAAAATCAATTTTCTCAGCTTCTACCGAACCAAAAAGGTTCAAATTTTGTACACTTCTGAATTTTCACATCATCGGTGCACGTGTGGAATTTTTTCAAAAAAAATTTATTTTCAAACGTTTAAAATGGAAAAAAGCATGAAAATTTGAGTGGGGCCCTTGGGTTGCTCTTAGGATGAAATCGACCCAAAATTTGGATTCTACGACCTCGATTTGGGGAAGAATCACTTTTGGTCTATCCTAAATGAATTTTTTTGCCCAAAATTTAGATATTTTCCATTTTTTGGCAATTCTTTCTTCCTCAATATTAAGGAAACTATTGAGTAAATTGAAAAATTTGTAATCACAAAAATTACTCAGAATGTTGAATTCTATAGGAGTGGTTTGTTTTGAAGTCGTGATTACCTACTCGAATTTTTCATCCTACAATAGGCTAGTACGAATGAAAAAGGTTGGTAATTAGGTTTTCAAAACTTACTATTCCTATAGAACATGATACCCTGAGTAATTTTTGTGATTACTAATTTTTCGATTTTCTTAATACTTTCCTTATTAGGTCCGGAAAAAATAATTTTCAAAAAATGACAAATTTCCAAATTTGGGCGAAATGAAATTAAATAAAACAAACTATACATATTTATCCTCGAATTTGAGGTCATAGAATCGAAATTGTTGCCCATTTTATGCTACGTATTATTGTAGAACTACCACTCAAAATTTAGCAATACCCATCTCCCTCCGACCAATAAATTTTGAATTTTTCATTTAAAAAAACTGGACCACAAGTGAATTTGACAATGTACAAGTATAATATTACCCGATGAGTTTGAAACCTTTCTGTCTGCGTCTGGTAGAACTTGAGAAAATTCTAGTAGATATTTTCTTCATTTTCATTTTACTATTATAAGTATTTTATCTATGCTCTGCCTTCAGAAATAAAATCCACCACTCATTTTACAAACCAGCTAATTTTTCGGTGTACGGTCAGCGTCAATATAAATAATCACAGCTTTAAAAAAGAACGACACTACCATTACTTCCCTAAACACGTTCGCGGTCTACCTGGTATCCGGTTAACTACCTGAAACTTACTCCTACCGCGTCATACTACTTTCACAATTCTGCTGTATTGTTGGGGGGACTCCGTCGGCAGTGCCCGTTTTGAGGCATTACGAGTATCCTTTACATTATTGATACAATTTACGTTATCTTCGTACATGACAATTTCTCCAGTCACGATGTTCAGACTTGATAAAATTTTCTTTAGCCACAACATTTCAGCACAAGCCTCTGCCAAGGCAATATACTCGGCTTCTACAGTTGATAGGCTAACTAATGTTTGTTTCTTACTTTGACCAACTCACAAGGCAATCATACACCTTGAAACAATAACCAGATGTAGATTTCCGATCAGTAACATCATTCGCCCAGTCTGAATCCGCAAAACCAACCAAAGACCTCTCATCACACTCTTTTGAGCAGTTATACACCAACTTCAAACCCTTTGTAGAAACTAAATACTTTAACACCCTCATAAGATGTCGGAAATGCTTATCACTCGCCTTGTCTTGGAAATGACTCATATAGCTCACACTGAAACTTATGTCCGGTCTCGTTCCAAGCATCAGAAACATCAAACAACCCAACAGACTTTTATACGGAAGCTTCGTTTTATCTTTATCGGAATCAATTGGTTCTAGTTTAAGACCTTCTTCCATTGGCGTAAATTCCATCGTTTCTGTGATACCAAATCTCGAGCTCATTCTAACAATCAATTCTTCCTGATCAAGTTCCAAAAAACTTCTTTCTCTATCATAATTTACTCGAATTCCTAGAAACGCATCAATATCACCGTATTTTGACAATTTAAACTTTTTACTCAACTGAGTCTTAAACCACTCAAGTAACAACAAACTCTCACAAATAATAACAAAATCATCGACAAAAACCAATACATGAATTATCTCACCATCGATAATCAATATGTACAAACAAGCATCACCTAAGGATCGTTTAAATCCTAAGCTTTGTAAAAATTCATGAAGATATTCATTCCAAGCTTTAGGAGCTTGTTTAAGACCGTACAGAGCCGTTTTCAAACGGATAACAAAATCTTCCCTACTATACTTCGTACACAAGCCCTCGGGTATCTCAATATAGATGATTTCATACAACGGACTGTACAAATACACACACTTCACATCAGCTTGAAGAATGTAATACTTTCGTTTCACTGCCACAGCTAACAAAACTCGAAAAGTCGCTAACTTCGCAACAGGTGCATAAATATCATCCTTCAATTCATCTTGCTCGAATCCTCGTGCAACTAACCTCGCTTTAAACACTCTCTCATTCTTCTTGCGAAATAGCCACCTAGTTGTAATCGTTGGAATATTCTCAGGCCTTCTACAAAACTCAAACACATCCTACTCATTCACATTATCGATCTCTTCTTGCATCACTTTCTTCCAACTCAACCAATCATTCGATCTTCTCGCTTGACGAACGTTTGCTGGTGTTTCCTCAAGTACTCGTTGCACATCGTACACACAGCCAATAACTGGAATATTCTCAATATTCTCAAGATCGATCTCTCTAAATCTTTCAGCCTCTTCGCAATTCTCATGATCATTGACTATACTCTCATCGAACGTAACATCTCTCGATAAAGATATCTTTCCAGTAACTAAACTCAATACTCGATAACTTCCTGGAGCGTAACCAACGAATCTTTGTTTCTCACTTTTCGCATCGAACTTACTGTCAACTTTGTTCTTGAGTACATACGCAAAACAACCAAACGGATGCATAATTTTATAATTCACCTTTGAATCAAACCACAATTCCGCTGGAATAATATTACCGACAGTAGGTGATCGATTGATCGAGTAAGCCGAATAATACAAGGCCTCTGTCCAATAAACCGCGCTTAAACCACTTTCCAGTAACACTGTACGAGCTCTCTCAATTAACGTTTGATTCAATCTTTCTGCTCTTCCATTCTGCTGCGGTCTATATGGCACACTATGCTGAAAATCAATACCATTCTCAACTGTTGAATCGTTGAAATTACCATTAACGTACTCCCCACCATTATCAGTTCTCAAAGCACCAATTTCACGGTCGAAACGGTTTGTAACCAAGGCACGAAACTCACAGAATTTTGCATAAACATCAGACTTCGCGGCAATTGCATAAACATAACAAAAGTGAGTATAATCGTCGAGAAACGTCACAAAGTACGATTTACCATCATGTGACACAGGTGTGATTGGACCAACTACATCAGAATGTACTAACTGAAGCGGACGTGTAGCACGTTTCTCATTTTCTTCAAAACCTTTACGACACTGCTTTCCGATAACGCAATATTCACACAATTCATCACTAGGAACAGACCGTATCGCAAGTCCCTCTCGTTCACCTATCTTCTTCAAATCCTTGAAATTCAAATGACCTAGGCGTCTATGCCACAAATACGTAGAACTATCTCGATCAATTGCACACACTGAACCTCTTGTAACAATCGGCGTAATCGACAACGGATAACAATTACCTTTCCTAGGTGCAAACATAATAACATTACCAGTATGTGTATCTACAATTTCAGCCCCCGGAACATCCAAAATAACGCGATAACCATTATCGTTCATTCGAGCAGTCGACAACAAATTTTGATGAGCCTTTTTGGCATAATAAACATTCTTGAAATAAGCTTCGTTACCATTCAACAAGAATTTGATATGACCCAATTTCGTAGCAACCATAACACCCTGATCCGCGACTCTAAAATTAACAGGATACTTTAAATCGATAAAACTACAAAAATATTCATCTGAGTTAACAATATGATCATTACAAGCAGAATCAATATTAAACACCAACACAGTACCATTAGAAACCGATCTACACATATCATGTTCAACATTCATCACATGAGCTAAATCAACATTATTTACATTACGCCTATCTTAATTACTACGATTATCATAATTTTGATTATCTTGATTTCGATTATCATAGCCACGATTATCACCTCTACGATTATCATATCCACGGTTATCGTTTCTACTATCATTAATGCGATTATCACTTCGATTGTCATAATTTTTACTATACGAACGATTATTATCATTACCATACCGATTATAATCATAATTATTACCATTCAAACGATTCCGACAATTACGAGCAATATGACCAATACGATTACAAACATTACATCTCACATTATTAGGCCTATTATTGCTATAATTTGTGTTACCATTGAAATTACCATGACCAGAAGGTTTACTCCGACAATCTCTCTTCATGTGGCCAGGTTTCTTGCATCTGTGACAAATAATCGTACCTTTCTTCTCGACTGCCATGGCTACCTTATTCACTGGCGTTTCAACTTGAGCTGCTGGCGTTGCTGGAGTTTTTCTTGACGTCAGGGTTCTATGTGCGTTGCATAATTGGTTGGTTAAATCATCCCACGATGGCATTGCGTTCATGGATTCCAGTTGCATTTGAATGAAGAAGAATTCCGGCGGCAGCTTCTTAACCAATTTTAACATATGTTGTTTTTTCGTAACTGGACAATTTAACGTGCCTAATTCATTGACAATGGCTCTATATTGCATAATGAACGTTCTCATATCATCATCAGCTTTATACGGCATGTCAGCTAATTGCTCTCGGAGTTCAACTATTCTATCATCGGATACACGTTTAAAATTCGCTTCCAACGCCGTCCATATACCTTTGGCATTCTGTTGTGTACATACGATATCGAGCATATTATCAGCAATATTACTAACCAGTAAGTTTGAACACTTGCCATCTTTTGCCTTCCAAGCTTCATCTTGGGCCCGCACAACTGGCACCGGTTGATCAATCAACTCTTCTACGCCTTCCTGCCGCAGGAGGATCCGTACTCGATATTTCCAGGAATCATATCCTGTTCCGTCGAATGGGTGAATGCCATATTTATTTGCAACACTTGTACTCACGGAAGTCGCCATAATTTCTCCTTGACTGGAAACTGAAACATGAACTAACGGCAAAACTGACAGCGAATACTGGGTCACTTGACTGGGCCCATAACCTATGTTATTCGATTTTTAAATAAATGATACTTGTTCATATTTTCTTTTCAACTTTTATTACAAACAGACAAGAGGACCGTAAAGATACAAAAAGATCACGTTAGCAGTAACTAAGAATTATACTAACAACAAGTCAGTAGAGTAACGCTAAACGAACAACACGCGAGACAAGGTTTGGCTAAAACAAATCCCAAAGAATCGAATACACAAATACGAATTATACGAACGACAGGCACAATGATCCAAAGTTTTGCTGTGGCGTTTGGAGGATGGGGAGGTGCAGTAGCTCTAACAACGTTGTCATTCTCGCTGGAATTCAGCAGATAATGAACGCCGTTGATAAACGCCAAATCTCCATCCTCTATGTGTAGCTCACTAAACGATTTTGCACCAGCCGCATAAAACATAGACGTGTTTAATCCAAAATTATCGGCCTCTAGCTGGTCGTTTGTCTCCGGATGAATGAGGTTATCGTCGCGAAACTTTTTCAACTGCCCTTTGAAACTGACCAATTGCCGGTCAAAGTCAAACACTTTCACGTTGTCGCAGTATCGGATCGGAGGGATGTTGAAGTAATAATACCTCGGAATATTTTGAGCAAATGGCGTTTCGAAATAGGCTTCTACGTCGCGGATCTGTTTCATCAATTCGTCTGTATTATCAAAAAATTCTGGGGAAAAAATAAGAAGGGGTTAATTAGTTCGTGCTTTTTTTTTTGATTTTCGATGATTTTCAAAAAAAATCGAGATAAATGTCGTTTTCGACTAATTCGAGATCGCTGATTTCAAATCCGGCGTCCATTTTTTGCGCCAACCCATCCTTCTCATTCTCAAGTTACGCACGATTTTCGCTGCGAAAATGTGTTTTTTTGGGCAAACGAGTGGCTGTCGCGTCAAACTATCAAAATGGATTAAAATTTTACGAGCAGAACGAAATTATTGATAGAAAATTAACTTTTGAGCAATTTTAACCCATTTTGAGCCTCAAATTGAATCAATTTTTGAGTATTTTCAAAGAATTGACATGCGACCTATGAAAGTGGGGTAGAATCTCGTTAGAAATTCAAAAATACCATCCAAATTTTTTTTGAGCACCTTTCGAGAATTTTGAGCCTTAAATTGAGTCAATTTCAAAAAATTAGCATGCGACCTATGAAAGTGGAGAAGAATTTCGTAAGAAATCCAAAAATACCATCGAATTTTTTTTTGAGCTACTTTTGAGAATTTTGAGCCTAAAATTGAGTCAATTTTTTATTCATCTCAAAAAATTGACATGTAACCTATGTAAGTGGGGTAAAATTTTGCTAGAAATTCAAAAATATCATCCAAAAATTTTTTCGAACAACTTTTGAAAATTGTGATCTTCAAATTGAATAATTTTTGGTTAATTTCAAAAAAATGACATATGACGTACGAAAAAGGGATAGAATTTCGGCAAAGATTTCAAAATGTAATCCAAAACTTTTTTAAACAACTTTCATGTACGAGTAATTTTAAGCGCAAAATATTTTATTGGAATGCTAAAAAATGAACAATCCAAAATACATAATTAAAAGGAAAATACGAAATTCAAATCAATTACATTCAGTCGTATTCTTCGTAGTTTGAATTAATCCATACCGATAGGCCCATCTAAAAATCTACTAAATCAAAGGCTCAAAATTATCAGTGGTTGCTCAAAAAAAGTTTCGGATGGCATTTTTGAATTTCTGGCAAAATTCTGTCCCACTTTCGTAGGTCACATGCCAATTCTTTGAAAATACTCAAAAATTGACCCAATCTGGGGCTCAAAATGGGTTAAATTTGCTCAAAGTTAATTTTCATCATCAATTTCGTTCTGCTCTTGAATGGAATTTTTGCGGTGACTTTTTTTGGAATACCCTACCAGCATATATAAAAAAATACTCATTTTGGGTAATTTTAGCTTCGTATTTTCATCATTTCCAAAAATACTGTAAATATTGGAAAAATAGGCGTTTTTCACCCTTAATTTTTGGACAAAGAAGCGGGTGTTTTCAAAGAAAAAAAATCCTGTCTGATAGGAAATTACACGTAGAACATGATTGTTCATAACCATTTTTCCATTTTGAGGCTTTTTTGAGGAGATATTCCCAAAAGTTTCGATTTTTTCCAAAAATGCTGTAAATTGTTGAAAATAAGTTGTTTTTACCCTTAATTTTTCGTCAAGGAAGTGAGTGTTTTTGAAAAATAAAACCCCTTCCGATAGGAAATTACGCGTAGAACAAGATTGTTCATAACTACTTTTCAATTTTGAAACATATTTGAGGAGATATTCACGAAAACCCGATTCCCAGCGGACGTTTACCGCTCCCCTGTGGGTAGCGGAGGGTTGTGGGGTGTCCATTTTAGTATGTTGTGTAGTGGACCTTTACGAATGTAGAACGCGAATAAAAAAAATCAGCCTTCAATTTTTGGGGGATTTGGTACATTTTTTCTCTAATTTGCCTGGACTATAAATCGAAATTTCCATTTATTGCCCAATGTTTAATCATTATTTTTTTGATAAAGTTCAAAAAATGTTCGGTGATATGAGGAATTAAATTCATGAAATCAATCACTGTGTTCATAAATATCAATTTCGATTTAATTACAAAAGATAAATAAATTTTATCGAATTTTTGCTCTCTCGATAGGTAATACCTAGTTGATTATCGATAATAGGGGTTGAGAGTTAATTATTTCATTGAAATTCTAAGAAGCGGATCTTTACTCAACAATACACAGATTTATATTGGAGAGTTATCAAACGTTCATAATTATGCTTAATTCACCCCATACTGTAACTATATTAACTAAAGTTTAATTTTCAATCGATGGAAATCTAAGACAAAATCATTAAGAGGGAGCACCTCCTTTCATTGAGTAACCGATATTAGAGACGTCAATCAAAAAATTGAATATTATGGTGGCTTAATCAGTGGCGTCGTCAGAATCGAAAATTGGGGGGGCACAAAAGGGGCCGTGTGTTGGACACCTTTTTTTGCTTTTTCGAAATGGAAAAGAGTGAGGGGAGGGGGAGCGGAGACTGACTTTCTTCACCCTGCCCTTTCGTCTCAAATAGATCATAGAATTGTGATTTTGTTCATGCCCGAGCGAAGCGAGGGCGAAGCTTTGAAAAAATTCTGGGCTTAATTAAGAAATAACAGAAAGTTTGTGAGATAAAAATCAAAATTTCAAAATACAGAAACTGTTTGGAAAAATAATTTTACAACCCATTTACAGCCGTTGCAGTAAAATGATACTCAAATAAGAGCTAAAAAAATACCAAAGAATGGACGAATATTCATGATTTTTTATTCTTTCTGAGAATACTAATACATTAGCCCTACCTATACTTTTAAGTAAGCGAAGCGTGGACTAAGACTTGAAAAACTGATTTTTTGAGACAGAATACTTATGTAGGTATTCATCTTTTTTTCTCTTCTTTTCATGCTAATTTTAAATAAACACGCTGGCTAGTTTTCTATTCAATTGTAATTAAAAATCAAAATTTGTCCAGTCAGAGCGAAGCAATGGCAACGTTTTATCAAAAAAATATTTATGAAACCAAAAGTTCAGGTCATTTTTGATCTTTAAAAGTGAAAAAAGTAGGAAAAGTTATTTATTTTTGGTCAAAAGCAAGACTCTTGTATGGTGCCTTCTTCAAAAATAAAAGAAAGTAAAATTACAGTTTTAGCGAGAGCATTTTTTTTGAACTACTCATAATTTATTTTAATTTATGAAGAGTTCGCAAAAGAAGCAGGTATTTTTCAGAACCTTTTAGCAAAAAAGCAGCTTTGCAGTAAAAAACAGTAAAAATATACATACTTCATAACAGCCATGGCGAGGTCAAATATGACAACGGAGCTGCAGCGTGCGTCGAAATGATAAATAATCTAACAAATCAGTATCTACACATTCGGTGAAGAACTTCTTTGGGTGATTCGAAACTCTGAAACAAGGTTGTCAGACGGGTATATCAAAAAATCTCTCATTTTGAAACAGTGGTTGATTTTTTAGGCAAAAAATCCCCGATATTCCCAAATTGACAGAAATAGGTACCTTATTTCAAAGCTTAATAGCCTGTTTTACCCAATTTTCCCATTTTATTTAAAATTACTAAAAATCCCTAATATACCCACACTTTTAAAAATGTCGAATTTAAACAGATAAAGATATAATGAGCTAATGACTGTTTTTTTCCTGTAGTACCTCCATCTAGTAACGAAAATTGGAACAAAATTTATTATTCCTTAAACTAGAGAAAAATTAAAAAAATTTCCATGAACTCGACTATAAAAATATACCATGATATTGATGCCTATTTTGGAAAAATGGCAATGACATTTCTTATGGTAAGTATTTTCGCCCCCCCCTCATAGATTTTTTCTTTTTTTTTATTGAAACTAATCGCTTGGATCTTATTTGTGGAAAATTGAATATGAAAAGTAGAATTGAATAAATGGGTACTCAGGAAGTTGTTACTTTAGACATCAAAAACCAAAAGACCTGGTAAAAATGCAACCCTCTTGATTAAAATCTTTTTCCCTCCATTGTTTCGAAAATCTGATAAAATTATATTTTAAAACATTTGAAAAAAAAATTAAAAATTAACAAATAATTTCAATAAAGTTGTTCTTACTCAAAAATGTCACTTACCACCACCTATAACTTTTTCCAAAATACTCAGAAAATCTTTTTTTAGCTCTTTCAAATTTGTTTTTACAAATTGAGAAAAAATCTATTCATGAAAACGCCCGGATGGCTCGAGCAATACATGAACGGTTTTGGGCAAGGGCAACAGATGACATTTAAAGTTTCGAAAAAGCTGGCTCCAAAGCTGAGAAAAATTGAGTTAAAGCTCCATCCCCTCCTTCCCCGCTCGCCCATCAAGGCAAATCCCAGTTTTTCGTAAATATCTCGAAAACCACTGTTCAAATCAAAAATCTGACGACACTCTACCGAAAGAAAATTTCACGGGCTACAATTTTGGTTCTCTTCCATTTTCGTCAAAACGGCTTCGTTATTGAGATATTCCTCAAAATGTGATATCATCAAGGCCCCTCCCATCCATGCCATGGACAAGAGTCGTGATGACTTACTCGCGGAGGACCACCTCATAAGTCAGGGTTCAAACCCCGCCCGAAGAGAATTTTTTTTCAATTTTTTTTTCATTTAATTAATTTTTTAAAGATAAAATTACATCAACTGAATCAATTTTTTCCAATCTACCATCTTCCATTAAATAAAAAATGTCATGTTAAAAACTCCAGGTCGAATCATTTTTTTTAAATATCCCCTCCCATGAATTAAAAATCCAAAAATCCAATAGATTAATTTTTCAAATTACATTGGTCAAATCAATTATTTTTGAATACCCCCTTCCAAAAAACTTGATCAATCGTACTTAATTTGAATTTTTTTTAAATATCGCAGGTCAAATCTGTTTTTTCTCCTGTTAGGCGTTAATTAAAAATTCTATAAATTATATTCAAATCACATTTTCAACTGTATTCAGCTTAGTGATAATTTTATATCATTGAAATATTGCAATCTGAAACTTTGTATATTTATAATCAAAGCCTAATAGACACCTAGGTACCTATTTTCAGAAGTTAGCATAATTTTCCAAAATATATTTTTAAAAAAAATTAAGCAACCGAAATTGTCAAAAATATCACCAAATTCAAAATTTCCCTCAATTTTTCGGGATTAAAATTTTGGAATTTTTTAAAGGTTTGGGGTTTGTCTAATTTGGAATGTGGAATTTCCAACTTTTTTCCAAATTTGGAATAACAAGATTTTATGAAAAAATCTAGAAAGGGAAAAAAAGAAAAATAGAGAAATTTTTTGCGGAATTTGAAGAGTACCTACCTAACGGGAAACGCGGTAGGCGCATTTACACGTAGCAAGTAAATATGACTTACATTAAAACCAGTTCATCCGGGACTATTACGATGTCTTGAAGTAGAGGATACCTCCGGGAGTACCTTAGATGCTATAACCCGAAATAATGTGAGGAGAGGAGGTGGTCAAAACAATTGTTATATCGCAGGTACTGAATAATTATTTATTGCCAAGTCACGCTGAAAACCTGCTGCCATATCGATAGGCACATCTCGAAGAGGACCATAAGGTCCACTTCTGGTGAAATTTCCAACCACTTTCCATGCATAGGAGGGGAGGGGGAATTTTTTAATGATGAATTCTGAACTGAATTCATCAGTTTTTATTTTTTGCTGAGTCATACAAACAACCTGCCGCGATATCGATGGGTACATCTCGCGGAGGGCCCCGAGGTCCACTTATAATGAAATTTTGAACCACTTTCTATGCATAGGAGGAGAGGGGGAATTTTTTAATGATGAATTCTGAACTGAATTCATCAGTTTTTATTTTTTGCTGAGTCATGCAAACAACCTGCCGCGATATCGATGGGTACATCTCGCGGAGGGCCCCGAGGTCCACTTATATAATGAAATTTTTAACCACTTTCTATGCATAGGAGGGGAGGGGGAATTTTCTGAAGTTGATAACTACTTTTTGAAGTTTTTATTTTTTGCTGTCCCCCTCCCCTCCTATGCATAAAAAGTGGTTCAAAATTTCACCAGAATTGCACCTTGGGGTCCTCTATGAGATGTACCTATCGATATCCCGGCAGGTTGTTTGCATGACTCAGCAAAAAATAAAAACTTCAAAAAGTAGTTATCATCTTCAGAAAATTCTTCCTCCCCTCCTATGCATACAAAGTGATTCAAAATTTCACCAGAAGTGCACCTTGGGGTCCTGTATGCGATGTACCTATCTATATCCCTGCAGGTTGTTTGCATAACTCAGCAAAAAATAAAAACTGATGAATTCAGTTCAGAATTCATCATTAAAAAATTCCCCCTCCCCTCCTATGCATAGAAAGTGGTTCAAAATTTCATTATAAGTGGACCTCGGGGCCCTCCGCGAGATGTACCTATCGATATCCCGGCAGGTTGTTTGCATGACTCAGCAAAAAATAAAAACTTCAAAAAGTAGTTATCATGTTTCGAAAATACCCCCTCTCCTCCTATGCATGGAAAGTGGTTGGAAATTTCACCAGAAGTGGACCTTATGGTCCTCTTCGAGATGTGCCTATCGATATGGCAGCAGGTTTTCAGCGTGACTTGGCAATAAATAATTATTCAGTACCACCGCGTTTCCAAAACGAAGATCATCTTGCAAGCTAACTTCGCGAACATACCTAATGAGGGAATGTACATACATATGATATGATATGATAGTGATTTGGTCTGAGATTAGCTTTCAAAATCATACTCTATCTTCGGCGGTCAATAGTACCCGGCGCGGGGGAACAATCGCGAATATGTACATACGCAGATTTATTTTTGTTCTAAATCAAATACGTGAAACCGATTCTTGGATGATGAAATTTTAGTATCTATACCAAGCATGCGTTAAAAAATTGAATTCTCACTCAATGAACAATTTCAATTAGGTACCTACATATATTAAATCAACTCACCTGGAAATAGAATTAAAACCAAGACTGAGTTTCAAAAGTACGCAAATACAACACAAAATAATAAATAACGTAGGAATTAGAACCACTCGAAGGCGAACTATTTGTCATATAAGACTTTCTCTAGAATACGTAGTTAACGTAGCTCAAACACATGTATCACCTTGGACTCTGCATCATCCCTTAATATATTTCTGCTCCTTCTGTCTGCGCAGAGAATGAGTAACCGAGATCTGGTTTTTGCATCTTCAGAGGGGTAGAGACGAAACGAATAAGATCAGTGTTCGCTTGACTTCACGAACCTCCCAGGGCGAATAGTAGAATGAAAATGCTTTGTATTTCGCCAACAGTGGTACCTAAAATATTTGGCCAATGTAGCTCAAAATTAGCGAGGGAAAAATGCTTACAAAATATTGAAAATGTTGAAATTTTAATTTTTTAATCAGTTTTATATGATTTTTCAGAGATACTTTGACACTGAAAAATTGATCGATATCGAGTTGTTGTCGAAATGCCATCCGGAGATTACCAATCGTTGAAAATTTTCATTTTTAGTAGTTTTTCAAGTAAATTTTGAAGAAGAACTGAAAAGCGATTGAAAAAAATCATTTTTAGTAGTTTATCGAGTATTTTAGAGAAGGATTGAAGGACGATGGAAAATTTTTTTCTAAATCTCGTCATCTCTAGTAGTAGAATACCTATTCTCATTCGGAAAAGAATGCGGTTTTCAATCTTTGGCGAAATTCTATCCCTTTTTCGTAGGTCACGTGTCAATTTTTTGAAATTAATCAAAAATTGATTCAGTTTGAGGCCCAAAATTCTCAAAAGTTGCTCAAAAAAAATTTGGATGATATTTTTGAATTTTTGGCAAAATTATACCCCACTTTCATAGGTCACATGTCAATTTTTTGAAATTAATCAAAAATTGATTCAGTTTGAGGCTCAAAATTCTCAAAAATTGCTCAAAAAAATTTAGATGATATTTTTGAATTTCTGGTAAAATTCTACCGTACTTTCATAGGTCATATGTCAATTCTTTGAAAATACTCAAAAATTGGCCCTATTTGGGGCTCAAAATGGGTTAAAATTGCTCAAATTTAATTTTCATCAATAATTTCGTTCTTCTCGAGAAATTTTAACCCATTTTAATAGTTTGCAACCCAAGTTTCAGTTTTTTTTTCATAACTTATTTTTTAATGAAATTGAGAGGAAGTCGTGCGTTTTCAAAACTTTGAAATTCCACCACGGCCTATTGTGTCAACAGTTTTTCTCAAACTTTGACTCATTGTACGCGGAATGAACCCAAGAATACATTGCGTTTGATTTTTTTTTTGTCCAGCATACCGCATGTCGTCTACGTAGGCATTTTGTGCCAAAAATGATCGAATTTGGCAAAAAATGGCACATGGGGGGCAGCACCTCTGAAAAAATTTTTGGTCAAGGTCAAATTTAAAAATTGGGAAAACAGGGGTTTTCAGGCCTCTGCTCCCTATTGTGCCATGCCAAAAAATCCAAAATGCGATTTTTTGGGATTATGGGACCCATACCTACTATAAACCAACTGATTTCTTTTGTCCAGCGAAAATGCACGCTCTATGAACATTTTTTGCCTCTTGGACTGTAGACAGAAAATGAGAGAAAATGATACCTACCTACCTATATTTGCCCAAAATTTTCTATGCAGGTACATTTTATTACCATTTCGAAGCAAAACTGAGTTTAAAATTATCTCATAGAACCATATTCAATCGAAATAAAACTACCGGTACTTGAAAGTCGTAGCTATATGTACTTTCATTTAGAAAAAAAAAATTGCTGGGTTTTTATGTAGCTTGAAGAATTTCAACACTTACTTGCGCTTATGCTGTCTTTCATTTCCTTATCATTGGCACATACGACTTCTTCAATGGCACCAACTTCATAGTTTCCCGTTACAATGGATTTGTTTATGGTTGTGGCTAAAATATCCGCCGGCGACATTAACGCTTCAACGTACAATCCTTCCATAGCACCTACGGATATATCCTTGAGAGCACTATGAAACGAACATTTTTCCCCATCCTTTCATATGATTGAAAAATATTGCGGCGTCATTATAGAAATCTAATAATCATTATAATTCATTATGGATTTGGAAATATCGAAAGGTTCTCACTTGGCATTGACAGAATTTCTGGTCGTAAGTTTCTTGTATTTTTATACGTTGGTCGTACGTTCTGTGGAAAAATATTTTGCTAATTTTATTCCGATTGATTTTTGTAGAACTTCTCATCATTTCATTTCGTATCGTTTCTGCGTCATCGTCGGCTGAGAATGGACTAGCTGGTTTTAGCGACGGATCGTGGATGACCTCCCCCTTTATAGAATTTAAAAATTTCATTAAAATTTTTGATTGGTCTGGGTATCTAAATTAATGTACTGAAAGACGATGGTTACCTGCATGGCGAGAATTTTTAGGAGCGATATAGTGAAACTTCGAGCAAAATTATCGCGAAAAAGGTGTCTATTGGGTATTTTGACCCGCTGATCACGAATACTTATGGAATTGGTTTTTTCATTTGGTTATTTCTTTCTGTCTAAAACGCTTATAATTTTAAAAATCTGCTAAAATAACATTTCTGTACGGTTTTTCGCAATTCATGGCCCTTAGTTTAAAGAAAGCCAAAACCAAATACACGGAAAAATTCTTCATGAAAAAATGTATTATTTAGTAATTCTTCCAAAGTGGTCGCTTTTTGCTAATATGATGTTTTTTACTATTGAAAATTTCAAATAGTCGTGATGGAGTGCACCAAAATTATTGAAAAAAATTATCATAAATACCCCTCTACGAGGTGTAATTTTATGCCGAAGGGCAGAAAATTTTCTTCATTTCCGTTGAAATTAAAAATTCTTAAAAATTTTGCAATAAAATGGGTATAACTCCAAAAAGGAGGCGGTAGGGGTCCAAAATTTTGTGAAAATGTTTTTCCAGGGAATATACACCACTTGAGGTGTTTAGGAGTCCAAAAGCGCCAAGGGCCAAATTCGCCCCTTATCCGGTCATCCGGTCATACATACTGAGTAATTTTGTGAAAAATCGCAATTGTATAAAAATTACGAGGTCCATCCCCCAGTCTCTTCGAGAGTTAAAAGCGAAATGATCGTGTTTATGTGAATAGACCATCAAAGGGTATTCGTAAAAAAAAATTGAGCGAAATAGGAAGACCCGACTCGATTTTTGGTTCGAATTATGTAGTATGAATACCCCGATAGACATTTTTTCCAAAATCAAAATTAAACCACGAATTTAAGTCATCAAAGGGGAACCTTACAGGAAAAAATTTTTGCAAAAAAGTACAAATTTTTGTTTTTTAATACAAAATCTGAAATTTTAAGAAAAGAAATGGTCAAAATTGAAAAACCAACAATGGATTCGTGTTCAGCTGGTCACAGTCACTTTACTCCTTTTTACACTATTCGAGCGACCATTTTTTCAAAGTCTCCAAATTAATTTTTTTATTTGAGAAAAACCTCGATCTACGACTTTTTCAAAAAAAAAAACCCGTGAGGGTATGATGCCTTCCAATCATAAAACTGAATTTACCATTAGATTCAGCATCAAATCACATCACCTCGGTGCTAGGACGTGCAAAAAAATTCTAATGAGCAAAATATTTTAAATAATGTTTTTTTGAGGGGAGCAATTTCAATAAATTAAAAAATCTCACATAATAAAAAATTATAAGTTTGTATGGAAATGACTTTATATTGAAATATCAAATATTAAACTTTTTTGTTCTAAATTTCACAATTACTAGAGTAATTTCAAAAACTTGTAAGTAAAATAATACATGTTAGAAAACTCTGAATGTTTTAATATCTGACTTTTAGTATTTTTAACGTTTTTTTTTTTTAGCTTAATAATTTCAATTTCAAATTTCATTTCCCTCCTCCCCAGTTCTCACCAAAAACATATTAATGCTAATAAAAACTAGTAAACATTGTTTCGACCAAATTATAATTTATTTCTTTTACAAGTATCAACAATAAAAAAAAAATTCTCTACATTAATATTTTATCTTCTTCCAAATAAAAGCTTAAAACTTATGGCGAACATTTTAAATTTTCCAGCCACCGAACTTTTTTCAAATTATTTCGATGGGTTGTAAAATGGTTCTTCCGACGCCATTTTATGATTTCGGTGGAGGACTATTCTTGGATTTCGTAAGCTTTTTCCCATATCGAAAAATTTTGCAGTTTTTTCATGATTCCGGTTTGTAGAGAATTTTCCTGAAAATAATCGAAAAAGTTGCAGAATTAGGTAGGTACTTTCACATTTCCAAGTTTAAAATCTGGATGATATAAGATTACTTGGGAAGAAAATAGCGCTTTTATTTTTGAACTAGAAATTTTTTTATGCTTCGAAATTTTCCAATCCTTTTCCATAAATAACAGAATAGGTAAATCAAATTTTCAAAATTGAAAATAATTAAAACCACTCACTAATTTAGAAAGTTATAAAATTCTAATCAATTGGCGGTTTATAGGTTTGTTATTTAGGTGGAGGAGGTGGGAGGATATAGTAGAAAGGTAACTGAATAGTTTTAATGATTTGGACAATTTTTTTTTCAACAGTTATCGGAAAATTGAAAACAACTCTTCTAAATTATAATTCGAACAATTTATGCAGAATTCATATTAAATACCCAAACGAGTTTTGATTGAACAAAAATTCTTCAACAAATGGGATACCTATTAAAGTAGAAAAATCACGTAAGGTATTAACATACTTCAAAATTGTAAATTTCGTGTTTCCTTTTTCTTTCTGGGCTGAATTTTCGTGCATTTAACATGCGAACAAAAAAATTTTCATCAATCCATATCAAATGCAGTTGTTTTTTTTTCAATGAAGTGATATCACATATGCTTAAAAATTTACCTACTTTTAGCCTGAAGCAATAATTCTTGATTATAGCGTCGAATCCACAGTTTTCGCATAAAATGAGATCAAAATCACTCTTTGGCTTGCGGAAAAATTACTCCCAACATTTTGATGCAATGAGTGTTTAGTTTCTGAGTGTAAGATGGCTTCCTAATCCTATTCGCGTATCCATAAAAGAAATTAACATTAGATATAGTTTTTTTTTTTGAATTAGAAAAAGGAAAAAAGTTCAATTTTACCCTTTTGGAATTTTCAACTTCGTGTTTGTCTCGATTTGGGTTTTGAAATTCTCGATATTCATGCGAAATGGGCATTTTAATTGCGTTTCAGTTTCAAATAAATGTTTCTGTGCAAACTAAAACTCATGGGTAATTATGATTTTCACTTTTTTTACCAACAAGAAAAAGGAAAAAGCTCAATTTTACCTTTTTCAGAATTTTCAACTTCGTGTTTGTCTCGATTTGGGTCTTGAAATTCTTGATATTCGTGCAAAATGGGCATTTTGAACGCGATTTAGTTTCAAATAAATGTTCCTGTGTGAAATAAATTTCATCAGTAATCATTTTCACTTTTTTTTAGCAATAAGAATGAGGAAAAAGTTCAACACTTACCCTTTTGGAATTTTCAACTTCGTGTTTGTCTCGATTTGAGTCTTGAAATTCTCGATATTCATGCAAAATGGGCATTTTGAACGCAATTTAGTTTCAAATAAATATTTCTGTGGGAAATAAATTTCATCAGTAATTATTTTCACTTTTTTTTAGCAATAAAAATGAGGAAAAAGTTCAATATTACCCTTTAGGAATTTTTTGTTTCGTGTTTGTCTCGATCTGAATCTTGAAATTCTTGATATTTCAAGCAAACTGGGCATTTTAATTGTGTTTTAGTTTCAAAGACGTGTTTCTGTACAAAATAAGTCATACAGTAAATTTTGTAAAATCTTGGAAAATAAGAAAAAAATTGAAAAAATTCATTTTTGTCATACTTTGATACGTTCATCGTGGGTATAATTAATTTGCTTGCAAACGGTTCTGGAAATGATCGAAGTTCAAGTGTAATGTTTGACTGGAATTCGAAGCAGGATGCAAGTGATACGTCGTCTCACAGTCGTTATCATAGAATTTTATTGCAGCTTCTCTGTGGTAAAAAAAATTACGTACAAATTTTAACCAAAACAAATAATCCAAATAGGCAAAAATTGGGATGGATATTTGATGATAATTTCTAATCACTTACTCGTTTTCGTCCATGATCCACCATCCTCAATAGTTTCTTTGTTGAACACGAATAATTCGCCAGTTTTCAACGCTGTAAATCTGTTCGAAAAATATTCAAATTAGATAGGCATTTTAGTAAAAAAAAAAGAAGTAAAAAAAGAAGCAAAAAAAGTAAAAAAAAAGAGCTACGAAACACGACTTATTCCGTACACAATATCTTTCTTTCTCACTAACAGAAACATCTCGAATGGAAATGGTTATCTCTACATATAATACCAACTTGTTAAAATGACCGTCGATAAATCGCTGAATGTAGGTATACTGTGAATCAACATAATAACACTGGGGATAAACGATCTCAATAAATGAGTGTAGATAAAATTAGAATGTCGAAACATTTTCCTTGGAATACATTGATGCATTTATTCAATGGAGTCTAGATTATCTTGATAATCACGGTTCGAAATTAGAACACGTGTCATTAGTGAGCTAGGACCTAGGCATGACAGAATGAGTTGAGATTATGCAGTAGGCAATAAATTTTGTCAGTGGATAGGGGGAAGTTTGGGGTTAGGACTCCCCCCCTTCGGTTCAGAATTTTTTTTAAAATTAGACATAAATTATTTTAGTTCCCATATATTTTAATGTTTCAAATTGTTGGTACTTTATTTATGAGGAGTCTCGACCCTCTTTTCTAGGGTGTGTCGAGGTTTCAAAATTTGAGTGGGACAAAGTACCATCTTCTCAATTTATTTCGTTCTGTGAAAAAGAATTAATAAGTGTTTTTATTTATAAAATAATACAGTCCAGAATGAACAAACCATCATCAAATCAATAATTTTGACATTAAAACCTAGAATATTCAAAAGTAGATTCAATGAATTTTGGACCCAAAACCTCAAAAGAATAGATCTACAGCCCCAAATTTTAAGATAATCTTGATATTTGGAGGGCTATGGCTTCTTCACCACCTGACTTCACTGTGCTCAAAACTGATGGCAAATTCTTGGATTGTTATTATTTTTGATTTTTAAGGTCGAAATAATTGGCATGAAAGTTGTTTTTTTCCCAAAACTGCATTTTTATGAAGTATTTTTCCAAAATATAGGGTCGTTTACCCCCCTCCCCCCGCACACACACCAATTGACGACCGGAATTCAAAGTATCAAATGTCCTCCATCCCGGTTACCTACCTCCCAAATTACATCAGATGGGGATTTTCAAAGCATTAAAACATGGGAAAATGTCTTTTTTGGGGATTAAAAATCCAATTTTTTCAAAACTTCGTCCTCGCTTCGCTCGGACATGAACAAAGTCACGATTCTATGAATTATTTCGAGGTGACATGGCAGTGTGAAAAAAGGCTGCCAAAAAAAAAACTTTTTATTCCGACACCACTTTCTATGCAAATCGCACAAGAACTTTATAACACCTGTGCAACTCTTAAATATTTATGAAAATGAATCAAATTTTGAATTTAGTGTTTTTATTGCGAAAGGAAATTTTGAAAGAAAAGAGCGGAGGCTGAACTCAGAATTTCCCAGAAAATGATTAAAGTTTTGACACTCCCTCCCCCTCCCTCGCCATGAAAAATTCGATACTTGTATTTGAATGTTCACACCCCACGTAAATGTACAATTGTACATACCTACATTGTATGATTATTGATTACCCACATATGTTACCTAGATATTCCTGTACCGATTTGTTTTTATAATGGTTCTTTATTAAATTCTTTGGTTTTTCGTTTTTTTTTTTCAGGTAAGAAAAATAATTAGAATACCCGAGTAAAAAATATTTCGAGGGAAGAAATATTTTTTATTGAGCACTTCCTGTACCAATACATAGGAAATCAAGCTATAGCGTGCACAACTTACTCGTGCATAAAATACAGGATTATCATAGTGGTGAGCAAAAAACTCGTTTAATTCAAATCCAGGTTCAGATTTACTATACACGTTGAATTTTTCAGAGGTCACAAAGTTTATTCGAAACTTACGAAGTTTTTCAACTTGCTCCATTGTTGAAATTTTCAAGTTTTGGTGGATTTTATGTTACCTACAAATTTTTGAAATAAAAAGGCAAAATTTTAAAGTACCAAAACGACCGACCTATATAAATTCCTTATAATACACCCCCTCTCCCCCCCCCCCGTGTAAAAAATGTGAAATTTTCATTCGAGATCGCCTTCAATTCCTCTAATAAATTAGAATGACAATTTTTATTTTTGAGAAAAGGGCACCCAGAATCTGAAATTAATTTTTTATTTCTTGCCGAATGCAATTTTCACAGCTCGGAATTGTCGCCAAGGACAATTTTCACAGCTCGGAATT
The DNA here is from genome assembly GCA_033439095.1 of Pseudococcus viburni. Classification (NCBI taxonomy): domain Eukaryota; kingdom Metazoa; phylum Arthropoda; class Insecta; order Hemiptera; family Pseudococcidae; genus Pseudococcus; species Pseudococcus viburni. Next base: position 867,437 of record JAVBJF010000122.1, read on the forward strand.
GTCGCCAGGGCAATTTTCGCAACGGGAAATTCGTCCACGAGAAATTGTCCTCGCGGGGAATTCCCCGCGTGGAATTGTCCGCGGGAAATTGACGTGGACTCGAAAATAATATGATAAAAAAGAACAGGGAAAAAATAAATACTTGAAAAATATCAATTAAATGGGTAGTAATTTTTGTGAAGATTAGGTACGTCATTCAAAAATGCTGAAGAATACTGCGATCACGTTATGTCACTGGTTAACGTGCTTGAAAGTTACGATGAAGAAGTAGATATTACCGCAAAAACATTTTCTCTGGACCGTCAATGGTCTGCCCAAGTCCTTAGATCACGTCAGTTTGGCAAAATTAAAGATAAGGTGGCTGCCTCGTCGTATCAGGGAATCAATTCTGGCCAATGTTCTGATGAAACCCATTCATCAGAGCCATTCTGTAACAAAATCAAATCATGTGTGACCCGTGCAGGGACAGGGTACCTAAAGTCGAAAAACGGAATTTTGCACTAGAGCCAAAAAACGAAAAATGGACAATTTTTTCAAAAATTTTTTTTGCGTTTTCAAGTGGTTCAGACCCTTACGCAGCGGTTACCAAAATTTCACTTCGGAAAACCTACTACAACACGTCTAAATGACGTTCAAACCGACTGAGGAAAAGGTACCTAAAGTCGGTACGTTAAAAAAATGTGCATGTGCTGCAAAATGCGGTCTGTTGAAGGTAAGGGGAGCCTCGGGATTCTTCCAGACTAGAAAAATAAAGTAAAATACCCATAGATTTGTGTGTGCAAATTCAACTGTACCTACTGAGAAATACATAATTTCTGAAATATTGCTTTGTTGAAGAACATTGAGATATAAATGATCGAAAATTGAGTAAACGATTTCCTATTCTACTAAGGTGATTTTCGACGTTAAAAGTGAATTCCTCGTGAAATTTCAGTACAAGAAATAAGTTCTGAGAGCTTTTTTGATAATTTATACAGTATGAAAAAAAGGATTTCTCTTTGTAATGCAGCTTTTTTCAAAATTAAACTCATCATAATAGTGAATTTTTCATTTTTCTCTCCTCTTAAAGTAATTTTTGACGTCAGAAACGAATTCCTCGCGAAATTTCAGTATCGGAAAGTAGTTTTGGCAGCTTTTTTGATGATTGATACATGAGAAACAAGAGTAAAAACTTAAAACGCGTTTTTCTCAGAGGGTCATTCCACGTCAGTTCGTACGCAAAGTGGTAGGGTGGGTCGGCGATTTTTTTCATTTTTTTAATGTGGGTAAACCTCGTTGAGAGATGACGAATGCCACAAACCGCAGCTCTCAAAGTTTTTTTGGAGGGCTGCCACGAGCATTTAAAGTTTTGAGGTAAAGTTGGATATGGTAAAATTGGGACGTGGATAACTCGAAAACCATGATGGGTTGAAAGTTGAAACTTTTTCCAATGTGTAGGGCCTTTGAAGAGCTTTTTGACGATTTTTTGAAAATCAGTGTTGCCACTTTTTTTAACACGAAAAATTAGCTGTAAAAGTTAAAAAATGACATTTCCCTATGATGTCAATCGCCAAAAATTCTGAAAAAAATCTGTAAAGTGCTGATTAATATATTAAAAAATTGAGTTGACGTTATTTCGTATTTTTGAGAAAAAAAAATCCAAAGATTTGAAGAAAATACAATTTTCTTTTTCAAAGGTCAAAATTTTTTAAATTGATTTTTTTTTGTTAATTTTACATCATATTCAAAGAAAAAGTCGGTAAAAGCATTTTAACTCGATTCAACACCCGTTAATATGTGTGAAAATGCAGAGTTATGAAATGTTAACTTCAAAAGTTGGAAAAAAAACATTTTGGTATCAGAATTTCTCATTTGGTTACCCCTGGATCACACCAGCACCGCCTGATACCAAAATGTTTTTTTTCCAACTTTTGAAGTTAACATTTCATAACTCTGCATTTTCACACATATTAACGGGTGTTGAATCGAGTTAAAATGCTTTTACCGACTTTTTCTTTGAATATGATGTAAAATTAACAAAAAAAAATCAATTTACAAAATTTTGACCTTCGAAAAAGAAAATTGTATTTTCTTCAAATCTTTGGATTTTTTTCTCAAAAATACGAAATAACGTCAACTCAATTTTTTAATATATTAATCAGCACTTTACAGATTTTTTTCAGAATTTTTGGCGATTGACATCATAGGGAAATGTCATTTTTCAACTTTTACAGCTAATTTTTCGTGTTAAAAAAAGTGGCAACACTGATTTTCAAAAAATCGTCAAAAAGCTCTTCAAAGGCCCTACACATTGGAAAAAGTTTCAACTTTCAACCCATCATGGTTTTCGAGTTATCCACGTCCCAATTTTACCATATCCAACTTTACCTCAAAACTTTAAATGCTCGTGGCAGCCCTCCAAAAAAACTTTGAGAGCTGCGGTTTGTGGCATTCGTCATCTCTCAACGAGGTTTACCCACATTAAAAAAATGAAAAAAATCGCCGACCCACCCTACCACTTTGCGTACGAACTGACGTGGAATGACCCCAGAATTTTGTTTTTATTGAATTCTTATTTTCTTAACTTCAAATGTCTCTATCTCGGCGAAAAATGAACCTTGGGTGCTCATCAAAGTCTCAAAATGTTCCTTTTGGTCTCTTTCATCATTTTAGCTCAAAAACTCATTTTGAAAATTCCGACTTTAGGTACCTTTTCCCTGCACGGGTCACATGTATTAATGAGTATTTCGACACTCCATTACCCTCTATATGATACAGCCGGGAAGCATGAACCGGCAACATCGCAAAAATCGAGACTAGTGGTCCTATTTTAGCGTTGCGTTATATGACGCGCGCGATATTTTTCCTTATATCTCAAAATTTTGAGTGAGCACATAGGTGTTTGAGGCATGAAAAGTTATCTACTTTTCACGGGCTACAACGTGGTCTTTGTTCCAAAGCTCTATCCTCAACCGATCAAAAGTTATAAAAGTTTGAAGCTTAAAAAATTTCATGTTCGACTTTTCAAATTGAAATTACTCAAAATTTTGAGTGAGCACATAGGTGTTTGAGACATGGAAAATGATCTACTCTTCACTGGCTACAACCACGTTTTTGTCCCAAAGCTCTAGCTCAAACCGATCAAAAGTTGTAAAAGCTCAATCGAGCTTTCGCAACTTTTGATCGGTTTGAGCTAGAGCTTTGGGACAAAAACGTGGTTGTAGCCAGTGAAGAGTAGATCATTTTCCATGTCTCAAACACCTATGTGCTCACTCAAAATTTTGAGTAATTTCAATTTGAAAAGTCGAACATGAAATTTTTTAAGCTTCAAACTTTTATAACTTTTGATCGGTTGAGGATAGAGCTTTGGAACAAAGACCACGTTGTAGCCCGTGAAAAGTAGATAACTTTTCATGCCTCAAACACCTATGTGCTCACTCAAAATTTTGAGATATAAGGAAAAATATCGCGCGCGTCATATAACGCAACGCTAAAATAGGACCACTAGTCTCGATTTTTGCGATGTTGCCGGTTCATGCTTCCCGGCTGTTTCATATAGAGGGTAATGGACACTCATCTCCACACACTAAGCAAAGCAAAACTTGTGAAATTTTTCTCAATTTTTTCCCATGCTGTACCTACATTTGATGAAATCTCTCAAATAACTAAAAATCCCCAAGATCCCCAAATTTTTACAAATATTGAATTTAAACAAATAACATCATTCTGAGCTAATGGCTGTTTTTTTCTGTAGTACCTGCTTTCAGTAACGAACTATTACAAAGATTTTAGGGGGTCGAAATAATTATGTCAAAAAGGCGATATGAAACAAGGGTTGTGCGATTAAAAATCTATAATCGATGCGGTTTTATGATATCATGAAGCATCAAAATTCAAGAAAAAAATGTTCACTTTTTGGACACTTTTTCATTTCCAAAAGTCACCAGTCACCTTTTTTTTTTTTGGAAATTTTGAAGAAATATGCCTGCAGTAAGTAAAAGTAGGTACTAATACAGTGAAACCTCGTACCTGTTTATATAAACCCCGCAACACGACTCGATGTTTGTATTCGGTCACAAGCAGAACGATCACTTTGACACCGGTAGCATCATTAATATTAGAGGATTTGCCCTTCAAATACCAATCCCCGTATCCCATTGCCTGATGAGTGCCGTTATTCAACTGTTCATAAATGCTTTTGGAGTTGAACGTCTTTCCAGGACAATACTTCAACTCGAAAATTGTTATTAATTTGTTGTACGTTCGTACAACAACATCTGGTATTCTTCTGTCATTTACGTAATCAAACATGTGTTGGGTTTCGAATCTTTCTACGCCAATATCATGCATATTGTTGGTTAAATATGTAGTGAGCAGTGATTCAAATAGGGCTTCGTTGACGTAAGCTCGCCTAATGTCTCCATTCTGCTGGTGATTACTGTTTATTTGCCAAGTTATAGGGATGTATTCCTTAATAATTGCCTCAAAAATGTTGGCAAAATTATGCAAATCGGGATTAATATCTTGCAAGAAATGTTCCAATATACTTCCAAACTCTTCAAGATGAGATCGCCATAATATACCGTTCTGAACAGGAACTTTGAATTCGCTACCCTGCATAATGGCGAGATAGTCAGTGCTCAGATCTTGGAAAACTTCTTCATTAGTGATCCTAACCCACTGATCGTTTTCTCCAGAAGACCACGTTTTTTCAACACCGCCGCAGTCATGCCATGGATTTACTGTTAAGTACCCGGTTGCAAGAAGGATAACACATCCAAAATTCTCGGCATTGGCGGGGCTTTTCATTTTGAACCATTCGGATTCATCGGCATCTCTTGCTCGTTGTATAGACCCCGAGAAAGCTTCGAGTTCCTGATCAGTAAACGTTGTTGTTTTGAAACGGGCATCAATTTTTATGGAGCTACCACTCATTAGAATTATGAATTTTTCTTGAAAATTGCGATATCGTAGAAGATATTTGATCATTGACGAAGCACTAGAAGTTGAGGTCCAGAAATTGATGGTGGGAGAGATTCCTTTTGCTGCGATATACCTCGATATTGAGTAAGGATTGTATTTTGTGGAGCCTGCTGGTAGAGACCCAAAGTGGTAGCCGTTATAATGCTTTGTCGCTCTTTTCAGGGTGTGACTTAGTTGAACATCGTCTAGCAATTCCTCAACAGTTTTGCTATTCATGCCATAAAAATTTATGGCATCTCCCTCGCTCACAGTATGAAAAAGCATTCCAGTGATGCTGGAGAATATATTACATCCTCTCCAACACAGGATACCAGTAACGAAGACTCGTCGAACATACTTATTTTGTTTCACTATCTGTCCGTAAAATGAAGCGAAAAATCTCTTGATATCATTCCTTTCAGTTGTATTAAATGCAGATCCACCGAAAAAAACATCATTCAATATGGAATCGTATTCGTCGACCAATAAGAATACTTTTTTCCCAAATATTGTATGCAATAGTTGGATTAAATCTAATACGACGCTGGCCAGTTCATTCCCATCACTCAGATCACTTTTCAATTTTGCTTCTAGGCTTATAAATATAGACTGATAATATGTGATTGTCGGGTTGACTTCTGATAACGACACAGTCATTATGTATCGATGATCCGCAAGGGTTTCCCGAATTCGTTGTTGTACTAGCTTGTAGACATTGTTTACTGATTTAAAAATACCGGGCTGCCCAATGTTTATATGCACGATTGGGAGTGAACCTAAGTTTTTATAAAAGGTATAGTTTCGATAACTCTTAATTAGAAATTCATCTGTCAACTTTCTTATCTTATTACAATCACACTTGATCATACTCAATTCGAATAACTGGTAGGCTCTTGTTTCGTTTTGCTGAAGTGGTGTTAAGGTGTTTGGCTTCAATTCCATCCCATAAAAAAACATTATCATATCCAAATTTATGGTTTTTCCGAATGCCCTGGGAAGGGTAACCATCTGTTTGTCTACATTGGAGATAAACCATATTAATAGCGAGTTGTCGACAAATATACGACTGTCGCAGACGAGATTTTCATAAGAATGTGTTGCTGCATTAATAATGACATTTTTTTCGAACAGTCCAGTTCTAAAAACTTTGGTTCGAAAGTCATCGGTTGTTGGTTTTGCCAACGCAGTTGCAGTTCTGGAAGTGCGTTGGGCAACCGGACACTGAATGACCGTTCTAACCAGCAATGAAGCGAACAATGGTATAAGGAACCATCTGTAAAACAAGAATAATAATACCTACTTAGGGTGTTAAAAAAGTTATTTAAAAAAATTTTAAACTTGGGTTGCGACCTATCAAAATGGATTAAAATTTTACGAGCAGAACAAAATTATTGATGGAAAATTAACTTTGAGCAATTTTAACCCATTTTGAGCCTCAAATTGGATCAATTTTTGACGTATTTTCGAAGAATTGACATGCGACATATGAAAGTGAGGTAAAATCTTGTTAGAAACTCAAAAATACCATCCAAATTTTTTTTGAGCACCTTTCGAGAATTTTGAGCCTCAAATTGAGTCAATTTTTGATTAATTTCAAAAAATTAGCATGCGACCTATGAAAGTGGAGTAGAATTTCGTGAGAAATCCAAAAATACCATCCAATTTTTTTTTGAGCAACTTTTGAGAATTTTGAGCCCAAAATTGAGTCAATTTTTTATTCATCTCAAAAAATTGGCATGTACTTAACCTATGTAAGTGGGGTAAAATTTTGCTAGAAATTCAAAAATATCATCCAAAATTTTTTCGAACAACTTTTGAGAATTTTGATTTTCAAATTGAATAATTTTTGGTCAATTTCAAAAAAATGACATATGACGTACGAAAAAGGGATAAAATTTCGCCAAAGATTTTAAAATGTAATCCAAAACTTTTTTAAACAACTTTCATGTACGAGTAATTTTAAGCGCAAAATATTTTATTGGAATGCTAAAAAATGAACAATCCAAACTAATTAAAAGGAAAATACGAAATTCAAATCAATTACATTCAGTCGTATTCTTCGTAGTTTGAATTAATCCATACCGATAGGTCCATCTAAAAATCTACTAAGTCAAAGGCTCAAAATCATCAATGTTTGCTCAAAAAAAGTTTTGGATAGCATTTTTGAATTTCTGGCAAAATTCTGCCCCACTTTCGTAGGTCACATGCCAATTCTTTGAAAATACTCAAAAATTGACCCAATCTGGAGCTCAAAATGGGTTAAAATTGCTCAAAGTTAATTTTCATCAATAATTTCGTTCTGCTCGTGAATGGAATTTTTGCGGTGACTTTTTTTGGAATACCCTACCAGCATGTATAAAAAAATACTCATTTTGGGTAATTTTAGCTTCGTATTTCCATCATTTCCAAAAATACTGTAAATATTGGAAAAATAGGCGTTTTTCACCCTTCATTTTTGGGCAAAGAAGCGGGTGTTTTCGAAAAAAAATGATCCTGTCTGATAGGAAATTACACGTAGAACATGATTGTTCATAACCATTTTTCCATTTTGAGGCTTTTTTGAGGAGATAATCCCAAAAGTTTCGATTTTTTCCAAAAATGCTGTAAAGTGTTGAAAATAAGTTGTTTTTGCCCTTAATTTTTCGTCGAGGAAGTGAGTGTTTTTGAAAAATAAAACCCCTTCCGATAGGAAATTACGCGTAGAACAAGATTGTTCATAACTATTTTTCAATTTTGAGACATATTTGAGGAGATATTCACGAAAACCCGATTTCCAGCGGACGTTTACCGCTCCCCTGTGGGTAGCGGAGGGTTGTGGGGTGTCCATTTTAGTATGTTGTGTAGTGGACTATTACGAATGTAGAACGCGAATAAAAAAAATCAGCCTTCAATTTTTGGGGGATTTGGTACATTTTTTCTCTAATTTGCCTGGACTATAAATCGAAATTTCCATTTATTGCCCAATGTTTAATCATTATTTTTTTGATAAAGTTCAAAAAATTTTCGGTGATATGAGGAATTAAATTCATGAAATCAATCACTGTGTTCATAAATATCAATTTCGATTTAATTACAAAAGATAAATAAATTTTATCGAATTTTTGCTCTCTCGATAATACCTAGTTGATTATCGATAATAGGGTTTGAGAGTTAATTATTTCATTGAAATTCTAAGAAGCGGATCTTTACTCAACAATACACAGATTTATATTGGAGAGTTATCAAACGTTCATAATTATGCTCAATTCACCCCATACTGTAACTATATTAACTAAAGTTTAATTTTCAATCGATGGAAATCTAAGACAAAATCATTAAGAGGGAGCACCTCCTTTCATTGAGTAACCGATATTAGAGACGTCAATCAAAAAATTGAATATTATGGTGGCTTAATCAGTGGCGTCGTCAGAATCGAAAATTGGGGGGGGGCACAAAAGGGGCCGTGTGTTGGACAACTTTTTTTGCTTTTTCGAAATGGAAAAGAGTGAGGGGAGGGGGAGCGGAGACTGACTTTTTTCACCTGCTAAAAATGGAGTGGGGGTAAAAAGGGAGCCTTTTCTGCCCTTTCGTCTCAAATAGATCATAGAATTGTGATTTTGTTCATGCCCGAGCGAAGCGAGGGCGAAGCTTTGAAAAAATTCTGAGCTTAATTAAGAAATAACAGAAAGTTTGTGAGATAAAAATCAAAATTTCAAAATACAGAAACTGTTTAGAAAAATAATTTTACAAGCCATTTACAGCCGTTGCAGTAAAATGATACTCAAATAAGAGCTAAAAAAATACCAAAGAATGCACGAATATTCATGATTTTTTATTCTTTCTGAGAATACTAATACATTAGCCCTACCTATACTTTTAAGTAAGCGAAGCGTGGACTAAGACTTGAAAAACTGATTTTTTGAGACAGAATACTTATGTAGGTATTCATCTTTTTTTCTCTTCTTTTCATGCTAATTTTAAATAAACACGCTGGCTAGTTTTCTATTCAATTGTAATTAAAAATCAAAATTTGTCCAGTCAGAGCGAAGCAATGGCAACGTTTTATCAAAAAAAAATATTTATGAAACCAAAAGTTCAGGTCATTTTTGATCTTTAAAAGTGAAAAAAGTAGAAAAAATTATTCATTTTTGGTCAAAAGCAAGACTCCTGTGTGGTGCCTTCTTCAAAAATAAAAGAAAGTAAAATTACAGTTTTAGCGAGAGCATTTTTTTTTGAACAACTCATAATTTATTTTAATTTATGAAGAGTTCGCAAAAGAAGCAGAGATTTTTCAGAACCTTTTAGCAAAAAAGCAGCTTTGCAGTAAAAAACAGTAAAAATATACATACTTCATAACAGCCATGGCGAGGTCAAATATGACAACGGAGCTACAGCGCGCGTCGAAATGATACAACATGGGTACATCGGAAAGGAAAAAATAATCCAACAAATCAGTATCTACACATTCGGCGAAGAACATCTTTGGGTGATTCGAAACTCTGAAACAAGGTTGTCAGACGGGTATATCAAAAAGTCTCTCATTTTAAAAAAGTGGTTGATTTTTTAGGCAAAAAATCCCCGATATTCCCAAATTGACAGAAATAGGTACCTTATTTCAAAGCTTAATAGCCTGTTTTACCCAATTTTCCCATTTTATTTAAAATTACTAAAAATCCCTAAAATACCCACACTTTTAAAAATGTCGAATTTAAACAGATAAAGATATAATGAGCTAATGACTGTTTTTTTCCTGTAGTACCTCCATCCAGTAACGAAAATTGGAACAACATTTATTATTCCTTAAACTAGAGAAAAATTTCCATGAACTCGACTATAAAAATATACCATGATATTGATGCCTATTTTGGAAAAATTGCAATGACATTTCTTATGGTAAGTATTTTTATCACCCACCCCCACCCCATAGATTTTTTCTTTTTTTTATTGAAACTAATCGCTTGGATCTTATTTGTGGAAAATTGAATATGAAAAGTAGAATTGAATAAATGGGTACTCAGGAAGTTGTGACTTTAGACATCAAAAACCAAAAGACCTGGTAAAAATGCAACCCTCTTGATTAAAATCTTTTTCCCTCCATTGTTTCGAAAATCTGATAAAATTATATTTTAAAACATTTGAAAAAAAAATTAAAAATTCACAAATAATTTCAATAAAGTTGTTCTTACTCAAAAATGTCACTTACCACCACCTATAACTTTTTCCAAAATACTCAGAAAATCTTTTTTTAGTTCTTTCAAATTTGTTTTTTACAAATTGAGAAAAAATCTATTCATGAAAACGCCCGGATGGCTCGAGCAATACATGAACTGTTTTGGGCAAGGGCAACAGATGACATTTAAAGTTTCGAAAAAGCTGGCTCCAAAGCTGAGAAAAATTGAGTTAAAGTTCCATCCCCCCTTCCCCTCTCGCGAATCAAGGCAAACCCCAGTTTTTCGTAAATATCTCGAAAACTTTACCGAAAGAAAATTTCACGGGCTACAATTTCGGTTCTCTTTTATAATTTTTGCCAAAACCGCTTCGTTTTTGAGATATTCCTCAAAATGTGATATCATCAGGGCCCCTCCCATCCATGACATGGACAAGAGTCGTGATGACTCACTCGCGAAGCACCACCTCATAAGTCAGGGTTCAAACCCCGCCCAGAGAGAATTTTTTTTCAATTTTTTTCATTTAATTAATTTTTTAAAGATAGAATTACATCAACTGAATCAATTTTTTCCAATCTACCATCTTCCATTAAATAAAAAATGTCATGTTAAAAACTCCAGGTCGAATCATTTTTTTAAAATACATATCCCCTCCTATGAATAAAAAATCCAATAGATTAATTTTTTAAATTACATGGGTCAAATCAATTATTTTTGAATACCCACTTCCAAAAAACTTGATCAATCGTACTTAATTTGAATTTTTTAAAACATATCCCAGGTCAAATCTGTTTTTTCTCCTGTTAGGCGTTAATTAAAAATTCTATAAATTATATTCAAATCACATTTTCAACTGTATTCAGCTTAGTGATAATTTCATATTATTGAAATATTGCAATCTGAAACTTTGTATATTTATAATCAAAGCCTAATAGACACCTACCTATTTTCAGAAGTTGGCATAATTTTCCAAAATATATTTTTAAAAAAATTAAGTAACCGAAATTGTCAAAAATATCACCAAATTCAAAATTCCCCTCAATTTTTCGGGATTAAAATTTTGGAATTTTTTAAAGGTTTGTCTAATTTGGAATGTGGAATTTCCAAATTTTTTCCAAATTTGGAATAACAAGATTTTATGTAAAAACCTGGAAAGGGAAAAAAAGAAAAATAGAGAAATTTTTTGCGGAATTTGAAGAGTACCTAACGAGGGAATGTACATACATATGATAGTGATTTGGTTTGAGATTAGTTTTCAAAATCATACTCTATCTTCGGCGGTCAATAGTACCCGGCGCGGGGGAACAATCGCGAATATGTACATACGCACATTTATTTTTGTTCTAAATTAAGTACGTGAAACCGATTCTTGGATGATAAAATTTTAATATCTATACCAAGCATGCGTTAAAAAATCGAATTCTCACTCGATGAACAATTTCAATTAGGTACCTACATATATTAAATTAACTCACCCGGAAATAGAATTAAAACCAAGACTGAGTTTCAACAGTACGCAAATGCAACACAAAATAATAAAAACGTAGGAATTAGAACCACTCGAAGGCGAACTAATTACCAAATAAGACTTTCTCTAGAATACGTAGTTAACGTGTCTCAATCACATGTATCATCTTGGACACTGCACCATCCCTTAATATATTTCTGCTCCTTCTGTCTGCGCAGAGAATGAGTCACCGAGATCTGGTTTTTGCATCTTCAGAGGGGTAGAGACAAAACGAATAAGATCAGTGTTCGCTTGACTTCACGAACCTCCCAGGGCGAATAGTAGAATGAAAATGCTTTGTATTTCGCCAACAGTGATACCTAAAATATTTGGTCAATGTAGCTCAAAATTAGCGAGGGAAAAATGCTTACAAAATATTGAAAATGTTGAAACTTTAATTTTTTAATCAGTTTTATATGACTTTTCAGAGATACTTTGACACTGAAAAATTGATCGATATCGAATTGTTGTCGAAATGCCATCCGGAGATTACCAATCGTTGAAAATTTTCATTTTTAGTAGTTTTTCAAGTAAATTTTGAAGAAGAACTGAAAAGCGATTGAAAAAAATCATTTTTATGTAGTTTATCGAGTATTTTAGAGAAGGATTGAAGGACGATGGAAAATTTTTTTCTAAATCTCGTCATCTCTAGTAGTAGAATACCTATTCTCATTCGGAAAAGAATGCGGTTTTCTGATATGTAGACTCTTGGTCCTTCCACCTCTTTTCATCCTAAATTGGATCGATACTGGATAGAAACAAATTTTGAGCAGATTTTTCTGATATAAACCATTAGGTGAATACTAAAATTGTTGAAATGTTACCGAATTTGTAATTTTCCGTAATTTTATTAAAGGCTCTGGTGTGGTTTGGGAGTCATTTGGCCCTTGGTGGAACTTCGACAAAATTTTTATGCCATTCGACTTGCCTATGTAGAAGATGATTTTAGAGCGCAAAACGAATTTTTTCCTCACCCCCCCCCCAGGGGCGAGGGCCTCAAAATACGTGATTTTCAAGCTAAAAATTCTATCTCCGCGAGTTTTCAACCGATTTTTTTCAAACTTGGCACGTAGGTAGAGATACTCGAGGAGAGTACTCTGAAAATTTTTCAGATTTTTTCGACCATTATAATGACCTAAAATTTGACCTTGAAAATTTCAAATCGCCCTGGGAGCACCGTTTTGGTGAGTGGTATAAAAAAAAAATTATTTTCATGTTTCTCACTCTATTTTACATCACTCAGAATTTTTTCAGATTTTTTTGAGTGGTGGCCTATACGTAACGTTCGAAACCCCGATAAATCGGTCGTTTTACCTCGTACTTGAGAAATACACTTTGGAAAAAGACAAATATGTTAATCGCAATTTTATTGCTGGTAAGTTTCTATATATGATGTCCAGAATCTGTGAAAAATTCGCACCGCCCAAGCCCCTATTACTTTTTGAGAGGGTGGCCCCCTTATGAGAGAAAAAATTGTTTTGCACCGATTTCGCTCAAATTCACGTAAAGGGTTCTGTAGGTGTAGAAGTACCCCCCTCCCCCCAAAAAATTGCCCCCTCGACCTCAGGGCTGAACCATCGCTTCTCAAATTTGGACATTTTTTGTTAAAATGACAAAAACCGAGTTTTTTAATTTTAAAACCACCCCAAAATTCTAATTTTGATAAATTTGGTATTCGCTGTGTACATTTTGAGTCGACGAATCCGACTAGCTCATCAAATTTTTCATTCGAAGTGTTTAACCCCCCCCCCCCCGTCCATTTGAAAGTGTACAGATTGTGGGCTTTTCAGCAAAAAATGACCTCGTTACATAGGTGACCTAAAAATGACATTTCGCGAGAAAGTGAAAATTAAAATGTTCAATATGATATCTCAAGTGTGTGGTAAAATCGCACCGCCCCTCGTGCTTCCTGCTGAGGGGAGGGGGGTGAAGCTGAGGGAGCCCGTTTCAAAAAATGATTTTTCCGCATCGATTTCGTTCAAATTCACATGAGAACTTATTAAGGTACCTACAGTAATTTTTTTTACAAATTTCAGCTAACGACACAACAGGGGAATATCCAACTTTGGGAAACGATTGCTCAGCCCCCTGAGGTGGAGGGGGCTATTGGGGGGGCGGGGTACTTCTACACCTACAGAACCCTTCACGCGAATTTCAGCGAAATCGATGCAAAACAATTTTTTCTCTCATAAGGGGTCCACTCCCTCAAAAAGCAGATTATGCATTTGACAAGTCATCAGTGTTTCTGTTGGCTGCGTATCTAATTTAATTATGGAATATATTTCCTGTTTTCTCGAAAAGCTGAAAAATTATCATAAATGGTACAAATTTTGTCAGATTTTTCGATTGTACCGTGAAAATTTTCGAGATTTTTGACGAATATGTTGAAATATTACAGATACCAACTGGATTATAAAATGCTGAAATTCGCGCTCGAGCTGCAGATGTCAGATTTGTTCAATATTTAAATAATACTGACGCTCGTCGCAAGCGTATGATGAGTCAAGCTACATCTGATTCGCTTATTCATCGCATCTTCGCATCTGTGTTTTTTTTGTGGTTCATCTTTCAATGGTTGAAACATGATTTTCATTTTGAATAAATGCAAATGAGAAACTCGAATATTTCACATTCCGATTTTCGTGCTCCAGTTGTCGCGAGTTACTCTGGCAAAAATTTTGCTTAATTTTTCTGTTTCCGAGCGAGGTGTAATTCGTAGATTTCCCAGATTATTCAATATGGTCAAGTTGAACGTTGTTTTCGTTATTTTTTTACTGACTTTTGGTACGTTTGAGTATTTTGATTAGGTGGAAGGTGTGGGCAAGAGTTTGAAAATATTCAATATAATTCGGTATTTTTTTTCACTCGAACGAATATGGTAATTTTGATCGAATAAATTACGAGGTGGAAAGCCCTTCGGGTGATTTTCTGGTTTCTTCGTGTTTTTGGGACGAGTGAAGGGCTGGGCAATCAATACAAAAAAATTTGTTCGATCTATCGATAGTGAAAATTTTTCGAAATAATTTTAAGCTGAAATTGTAACAATAGGTATCGTGTAATCATATTTATTTAAATTTTCTAATTTGAATTTCAGTAATTCGTGAATCATCAGCGGACCCCCGTAAGTTGAATATTTTAGTTTTTATAAGTTTAATTTATACACGAGCATTGGCGTTTTTTTTTTTTTTTTTGGAGGGGTACATAATATAAATTGAAAACTTTTTCCGTTGGGAGGAGGTGGTGTTATATGTACTTCTTACAGATATCAAGGCTTCTTAAAGAACTTCCTTTGAGGGTTCAAAATTGTCTATGTCCAATTCGCTCCCCTCCACCTAAATGTACTTATAAATCTACATTTTCATCATTAAATGAATCCAGCCGAAGATTTTAGAGAATGAAAATTTTTATACCAATTTTTTTCATTTTCTCGAAGAGTGGTAGATGTGTGTAAATGTAAAAAATCGGGGAAAACGAGGTTTACGCGATGAAAAATTAAAAGCAATAAAAAATCAAAAAATTATATGACTTTTGAACGCATTTTTTAAATACTTACTTGGATTTTTATGTAGGTAAATACATACGAAGGCGTATTTTTTTTTTTTGAAAAAATGTAATCAGTATTTGGTTCTTGTTCGGTGCGTTTGTCAATTTTTTCAGCTTCTTTCAAAGTTTGAAAAAAAATTAAATTTTTCAAAAAATGACCAAGTAAGTACATGCTTTAATTTTATTTTTTATTTTTTATTTGAAGTACCTACCTCAGCTGAATTTTAATTTTGGAAAATTTCATACGAATAGACCATGTCTCCCTCTTATATTTTTGGCAGAATAAAAATTTTTCTGTGATACACTTCAGAACAAAATTTTTCTGCCAAAAAAAAGTTTTTTCGCTATTAAAGTTGTAAAATATTGAAATTGAAAAAAAAACAATTTTAAAATGGCAGTGTATTGTAAATTTTTCATTAGAAAATTTCTTAGGTACCTATGTGAGATTTGTTAGATCAGTGACGTACCGATAGGGGGGCTAACTTCCTCCTCCCCTGAGGAAATTTTTTACTTGTGAGTTGGGAAAATTGAACATTTCAACACATCAGTTGGGAAAATTGGACAGTTGGGATTAATTTTTTTGATAAAAAATAATAAATAAAAATTGGTTATTTTAAAAGTTGGAAATCAACAAAATTTTCATTTGTTCCAACTCAAAATTGGTAACCTTCCCAACTCGAAAATGGTAAATTTTCAGACTCAAAATTGGTAATTTTCCCAATTCAAAATTGGTAATTTTCCCTACTCAAAATTGGTTATTTTACCAACTCAAAATCGGTCGTTCTCCCAAGTGATGAGTAAAAATGTCAGTTGGGACGATTGGTATTTAATATTTTTTAAATGAAAAATGAATAAATAAAATGGTTACCTATTTTAAAAGTCGGAAATCAACAAAATTTTCACTTATGAGTTGGGAAAATTAGTCATTTTCCCAACCTTTTCCAACTGAAAATTGATTATTTTCCCATCGAAGAATTAAACCGTTGTAATAAATGTTTTTTTTAGGAAAAAAATGATTATTATCTTGCATTTTGAAAATTTTCACTCGTCAACCAAAACAATTTTATATAGTTGTACTTGTAATAAACTTATTTTTGATATTTGAAAATCCAATTTTTCAAAAGCTTCGTCCTCGCTACGCTCGGCCATGGTATATTTCTGCTTATAATCATTTCAAAGTAAAAGCAGTCGATTTTTCATTAAAGTTTATTCTTCCAAAACACTATTTTATTGCACATTCAACTTGAGATTTTCTAAAATTTTAGCCCGAGCGAAGCGAGGGCTAAATCCATTTTTTTTTTCATTTTAAAAAATCCAACTGTAAAGTTTTTAAAAATTATTTCATTTAAACATTTAATTCGAACTTATCGACAAACCAGGCTAAATAAGAATACATATGTTCACGTCTCTCGTGTCATTGAAAGTTGTTATTTTCCACGACGTGGAAGAGTGGTGAGGGATAATGTTCGAGCAATGAACGATACCGATCCTTCACTCGAATCTTCGCTTTTGTTCCGAAAGTCCCGAATTGGCTGCAATTTCATTTCTCAAATCACATTTTCATTAGTAAAATTTTATCAACATTTTTTCAACTTCGATCTTTTTTCAATTTCTTACATTTATTACTTTTCAAAATTTCTTCTAATTACTTAAGTATTTATTCAACTAGGAAGAAATTTTGGAAAACATGAAGTTGAAAATTTTTTAAAAAAAATCAGCCATTTTTTGATTTGGAATTTTTTTAAAAATATGAATTCAAAAAAAATTTAAAGAAATCCAAGTTGGAAAAATTTACATGATACTTTTCAATTGAAATTTTTTTTTAAATTCTCTCTCAAAAATTTTCCAGGTTGGATTTAAATATTTTTCAAATATACCTATAAATATATTTTTGAAGTTTTTTATATTTAAAAATCCTAATTTTTCCTTAATTTTGGTTGCTCTTGGAATTTTTGAAAAAAATTTAAAGTTCGTGTTTTTTAAAATTTCTTTTGACTAAAGAATTGGAAGGAATTTTTATTGCAGTTGAAAAAATTTGAGCTCAAAAATTGGAATAAAAGGTATAGGAGGATAAGTATGGTGTTTTGGCCCTGGAAAGGGATTTTGATGAAACCTATCCCAAAAGTTGAGTCATGATGAGAAATAATTCTGGAAAAAATTTTGGACCCTAGAGCAAGTATTTTGAGGGGGGGGGGGGGGGGTGCAAAATCTACAACTTTGGTTCTGAGGAATTTTTCTTAAAAGCTCACCATTTATGAGAAAATTGAGTTAAAAGTTTAAAGGTTTGTGATTGGTCAACTTTCTCTGATGTTATTTTATCATAATTCTCAGCGAGGGGTCGGAAGATAAAATATTTCTTTGAACCCCTGCAGTGACCACCTGCTGTGTCGGCATATTCTGACATTCAGACCAGCGCAAAGACTGGTTTTATTGTCCCTTTGTGGCATTATATTTCACAGCAGGGGGTCGGCAGATGAAATAATTTTTCAAAATTCTTTATAAGGTAGACTGGCTTTGTGTTCGGATTCTCTTTGTTAGTTTTATTGCCCCATGTGATCTGAATTTTTTCGATAAAATTTAGATAGGAATTTTTATTGTTTCTTTTTCTTTGTCTGGTTATGGTTCTGGTTATAATTTTGAAAAATTTAGTAGTCCAGTTCCCGTTCCGGTCCCTTAATTTTTCCAGCTATCGTTTCGGTCACTGTTCCGGTTACCGTTCCTGTAACTTTCCCAGTTATCGGTTATTAACCGTTCCAGTTACCATTCCAGCAAAATGTTTCGCTCATTAACTGTCCTTGACCTCTTCAAAAAAAACGAAATTTTTGGCTCACAATTCATAAAAAAAAAATTTTTTTCAATTTTTCAAAACTTTTTCTAGTTTTTTTGGACTTTAAATCTTGAAAAACGAAGATGTTGGAACGGCAAATTGGAAGGAGCCGTTCTTCGTCAACTTTTCTGGTCGCATTCTGATCATGATTTTTTTTTTTCATGGATCGTTCCCAACTTCCCATTCTGGTTCCGGTCACTAATACGGACTTTTTAGCTAAAATAAAGCCCAAACCCAAAATAAATTAGCAGAAAGGGGAAGTTTCGGATATAAGCTCAGTAAGGCATGTACTTCAGTATTCCCGAACTTCCCTAAAATTGGTAAATATTTTGCCCCCTTTTTGGGGGTAAGGGGGTTCAAATTTTGGTTTTTCGCCCATAACTTTCAAAATTACAAAATTTGTCCAACAATTGGAATTTAAATTTTCTCAAAATTTGTCCTATTTTAATTTTTTTTTAAATTGTTTTTGAAATTTTTTCAATTATTTAGTTAGAAGAAATTTTGAAAAACATGAAGCTTATATTATTTAAAAATTTAAAATCGAAAAAAAATTGTGAAACAATTTTGAAATTATTGGAAAAAATTTTTGAGCTGGGAGAAATTTTAAAAAATAAGAAGTTGAAAACAACATTCAATAATCAGAATTGGAAAAATATTAATAAAATTTGAATTAAAAAAAATTTACAGCAAGAAGGAAAAATTTTCCCCAACTTCAATTTCTTCAACTTTTTCTCAACTATAAAATGGTTTTGAATGATTAAAAAAATATTCAATTTTTTCCAAACCAATTAGGTATATAAAATTTTTCCAACATTGAAAAAATAAATTTTAAGAGATAGGTAATACAAATAACTATAATGAAATAGAAACAAATTGAAAAAAACAAAGTTGAATTTTTGAGAGGATTAAAATTTAAAATTTAATACAGCTTTGGGGAAAATTAGAATTAATAAATTGAAAAAATTTGAACGGCATAAATTTTTCAACTTTGATCACCGAAATCAGGCCCCTGCCGAAATCCCTTTTGCGTAAAATTCGTTATTTGGTGATTTAATAAGAGGAGAGATGGGGTTAGTTGTAGCCCTTCGGAATGATAGATGAATAACACCATTTCATATGAGTCTCAAGGTGAGTCTCAATCAAGTACCTACCTAAACTGAATGTTTGTTGATTCAGCATCCATCAAGAATATTTTGGACTGGACAAAATCTTTATTCGATACCTTGCTAAAAGTATCCAGTAATAAGGATGTGAAAACTTTTGCGAAGGGTACGTACCAAAGTCGCAAATTAATTATAAACTTAATCCCTCGCGAACGTGTGAATAGGTAGATAATTTATAGATCGTTCGGTATGTTTCATTTTCAGGCGTGAATGAAAATAATATGACTTACGTAAATAGTAAGATACTCAATACCAACCTTTGTAAATTCTAAATTACCTATTGCAGTATGCGATATCTAATATTTTCTATCGTCTATCATCGATTTTTTAAAGATCTCGATGCATTGGACGAACCAATGCGCCAAAATTTACTCAAAATGGATGCTACGTTTAGATTGGCGGGCGTATATGGGAATAATAAGAAAGCAAGTGATGTAAAAAGTAAGTAGACAAAATTTTGTGAAGAAGTGTATTCTGTTGAACATGTTATTTAAAATTGCCATTTTTCTCTCTCTCGTGTGTGTTCTGATTGTAGTAGCCATTGCAACGTACATAGGAAAGTTCGGCTCACATAGTGAGTAAAAAATTATATTCGAAAATAATAAGTATCTGTGAAAAAGGGTAGTTGTAATTTTTATTTTATTCTTCGAATGTACTCCACTAACATTTGCACGTCCATTTGTTTCATATGTATTACAGCCAATTATTTGCCAAATAAAAGTAAGTTGAAAACATTGTACTGTCTGTCGATTATACATTATGACTTATGACAAGTCTTGTCCACTTGAGATATTTCTCAATATCTCCAGACTGAAAAGAGATACGGAGATGGTTGAAACAGGATAGTGTTTCCAGTGATGAGTGCATTGAAAACCGATGGTCATATTTTCAGGCCGACGCAAAAGGGTCCACCCCTTTGATAACTCGTTTGGGTTAAAAATAGGGGTCTTCGTTATTTTATGAAATATGTAAACTGCACACACTGACCCAAAAAAACGGTATTGGTAATTTTTTTTGCATACGGTTCAGCAGTTTCGAACCAGTCTTCAATAATATCCAGAAAAGTGGAGTTGAGAAATAAAGTTTGTGACAAAAGTTGTAGAGAATTTAAAAATAAACATTTTTTGTTCCATAACTTTTTTACCATCTTGCACCGGAAAGAAGTTATGGTAGGTCCAAGGTACGAAGGAGTCGATTATAATTTTCTCTTTTTCAAGCCCTCTTCTCCATTGTTAGATGAAAAAAAATTACAGAACACAAAATGTTCAGTTTCTAATTCTCTACAATTTTTTTTGTATCTCTACTTTTTTGAAACCGACGCTAGATAATCTCAATTTTTCCAAGTTTCCTGGGCGATTTTTTTCCAAGTCGATAACCAGTTATCGAAAATTGGAGATATCAAAAAAAGTGTGAAATAAAAATTGTAGAGAATTAAAAACTGAACATTTTACGTTCTATAATTTTTTTTTCGTCCATCAATGGAGAAGAGTTATGACTTGAAAAAGAAAAAAAATTATACTCAACCCTTTTGTACGATAACTTCTTTCCGTTGCAAGATGGAAGAAAAGTTATAGAACAAAAAATAATCGTTTTTTAATTTCTCATCCACAACTTTTGTTTCAAACTTTTTTTTCATATCTCCACTTTTTCAGATGTTATTGTCAACGGGTTCGAAATTGCTGAATCGGTTTCGAAAAAACATACCACATTTAAATCGCGTCAGTGTGTAGATTTTATTTCAGGGCTGTTCCATATTAAAACGGACCAAAAATGAAGTTGGGTTTTCCGATTTCGCTTAAATTTTTTTAAAGAGTTCCCCTTGATGGTTTATTCACAAAACCACGATCATTTCTTTTCTAACCCTCAAAAAGGCGAGCGGGCGGGCCCCGAAGTTTTTATGCAATTGCGATTTTTAACTAAATTACCCAAATTTGAAGGCCCATATCTCGAGATAGGTTGTACTTGGGGGAAAACTGTTTGCGGGGCGTGAAAGAGAATTAATGGGAGATTTAAAAACGATAGTCAAATTTTGAAAAGTTCAAAGTTGAACTTTGGTGGTGAAAGCTCAACTTTCATGATAAAAACAAAAGATGAAAGCTAAAATTTAAAAATCTGAAAAATTACAGTGAAGAGCCCTTTTCACCCTTTTTTCAACCAACAAATTTTCAAGATGGGATCTCTAGACTTCTGGGGGATACAGGGGTCCACAATTTTGACCAAAATTCAGAAAAATAAAAAAAGTAAAGTAACACATCGATTACTACTAATTCGAAGACGCTGATTTTGAATATGTACTCAGTTTTTTCATTCGACTCCCCCGACCCCCCATATTAGCCCCCTTGATAGGGTCAAAATTCAAAAAAATGAAAAATAACGTGTGACCTGTCGTTTGTTAGGTTTTTGAGGGCGCTGAGTTCGAAAATTTGCTTATTTTTTGGATTTGACCCTTTAATGCCCCTTTAGCCTCCCAATTTTGGGAAAAAGTATGTTGAGAAATTAAAATATCGTGTGGCATATCGATTCTAACTAATTTGAGGACGGAGAATTCGAATATCGATTTAGTTTCTGATCCAACCCCTCCTCACCGTAATTTTTTGAAAAACTCAATTCCGTGTTGATCACTCAACACCGGAGAAGGGAGTCGATTAGAGCACGGAGAGGGGGTCGGATCAAAAATTAAGTCTATATTCGAATTATACGCCCTCAAATTAGTTAGAATCCATATACCACACGATATTTTCAATTATCAACATACTATTTCCCAAAATTGGAAGGCTAGAGGAGCACCGATGGGCCAAATCAAAAAAATAAGTAAATATTCGAACTCAGTGCCCTCAAAAACCTAACAAACGACAGGTCACACGTTCTTTTTCATTTTTTTTTTTTTGAATTTTGGCCCTATCAAGGTGGGTACTAGGGGGGTTAAGAGGAGTAGGATGAAAAAACCGAGTACTATATTCGAAATCAACGCCTTCGAATCAGTAGTAATCGATGTGTTACTTTACTTTTTCGAGTATTTTGAATTTTGGTCAAAATTTGTGGACCCCTTTACCCCCTCCCCCCGGGGTTTAGAAATTTAATTTTGAAAATTTGTTGGTTGAAAAAGGGGTGAAAAGGGCTGCATACTGTGATTTTTTCAGATTTTTTAAATGGTAGCTTTCATCTTTTGTTTTTATTATGAAAGTTGAGCCTTTCACTACCGAAGTTCAACTTCGAGATTTTCAAAATGTGATTATCGTTTTTGAATCTCCTATTAATTTTGTTTCAGAGCCCACAAACAATTCATCCCCAAGTACAACCCATCTCGAGATATGAGCCTTCAAAGTTGGGTTTGGTTAAAAATCGCAATTGCATAAAAATTTCGAGGTCCGCCCCCTCACCCTCTTGAGAGTTAGAAAAGAAATGATCGTGGTTTTGTGAACAGACCATCAAGGGGAACTCGCAAAAAAAATTTGAGGGAAATCAGAAAACCCGACTTCATTTTTGATCCGTTTTAGTGTGGAATGGCCCTTTAATAAAAAACCCGGACCGCCATTTTTTGATCCAACCCGGTTTTTCCGGGGTTAAAGTTTTTACTAGAATTTATTTTATATCAAGAGACACCATCTGAAATGGGCACAGTGGCGTCGTCAGAATCGAAAATGGGGGGGGCACAAAAGGGGCCGTGTGTTGGACAACTTTTTTTTGCTTTTTCGAAATGGAAAAGAGGGAGGGAGGGGGAGTGGAGACTGACTTTTTTCACCTGCTAAAAATGGGGAGGGGGTAAAAAGGGAGCCTTTTCTGGCCTTTCGTCTCAAATAGATCATAGAATTGTGATTTTGGTTATGCCCGAGCGAAGCGAACGCGAAGTTTTGAAAAAATTGGATTTTTAATGCCCTAAAAAGACATTTTTTCATGTTTTAATGCTTTAAAAATCCTATCTGATGTAAGTGTAATGCAAATTTATAAATACAACATAACTTTTGGGGGGCCAAGTGGGGGCCAGAATTTTTTCCGGGGGGCCTGGAACTCCCCCACCCCTTGACGACGCCTCTGAATGGGCAGAATAAAAATCAAATATGGGGTCGATTTCACCATCTTATATTATTCGGCAGAAGCCTTTTATCACATTTTTTCTGCGTTTCGTTTTGTAATTTTTTTAAATTGCGTTTGTGTAGGCACTTTAGACAGCATGATTGCTAGTTGCCCGTAAACCCTCCATCAATTGCGGAAGAAATGAGACGATATAGCCTATTAATAGTTTTTTGCCTGGTTTTACATTATCGATAAGTATATTAAATTTAAGAAATAGGTACATACCTATACCTATATATTTTACTAGGTATGTAGTCAACCTGAAATTCTGTTGAAGAAGGGTTCTTCGTATAGGCCGCGCCGCGTGAAGAGTCAATGGATCCCAGGATCAACGAACTGATTGATTCCATTGAAAAAATTAATTCATAATTTGTGGCAGTGTCTTCAATTTTGAAAATATTCTATAGTTGCATTTACAGCTTTTTATTTGGCCTGGGGGTTCATTTTCAAAAACAGGTGTTTGCATTGGTAATCATCGGAATTTCCAGTATTTGCTTATGTACCTAGCTAGTAGCTACTACCTATGAAGTATTTACTAGTTATTGATGATTTTAATTTTTTAAGTGCTTTGTTATATTTCGTTTCAATTTTATGAATACGTAATAACTACACCTACTATGTGTAAGTTTTAATTATTACATTATTATAGCTCTTCAAGCATCGCTGAATTGTTATTTTTTCGAAGCACTGAATGACGGCTTCGCATATTTTTGAATTTGAGAAGATGTAGGTATATTTGCATGAAATTTGGACGATTCGTGTTGAATGTGTTGAATTTGGAGATGATTTTTTGATGTCGTTGGACGTTACCCTGAAGGATTTTTTTCACTTTCGCAGTTCTTTACATCTTTATAAAAATTAATATAAGGTTACTTACATTTTTTTTAAAATTTATTTTGCTGGTTAAATTTTATTCAATTTTTTGAAGTATCTTGTTTCAGTTTCTTGTATATTTGCCCAATTTTTAGATATCGATCTAGGGTTGAAAATTTTTTTAATTTTTGGAAAAATGACCAATTTTCTTGAAAAATTGATTTTAAAAATCGATGCTATTTTTTAAAGAATTCATTGATTGAACAATCGGCCAGATTATGGACTATTTTTAGGCGAAGAATATTTTTGTAGAGGTTTTTGAGTGTTTGACCATGAACCACCTCTCGTTTTTTTTTCAAAAATATAAAAAAATACCAGGGAATAGGAGTCAGTTCAAAAGTTGATTTCTGACTCCAGCTTGATACTTTTTTTTTCTTTTCATAAGAAAACATTTTATTGTAGTTAACCTATTACAGAAGAGAGGCTAACAAGTTCTAACTCATGGTCTTATAACAAATTAAGCCTTAACATAACTATAATAAAAAGAGTAAAAATATATATCATGGTTGGCGCATGAGACCATAATTTTGTAATTTAGGTAGTTGTTTTGGAAGCAATCTTATTAAGTGTTATAGATGGCAGCATAGGCATCTTTTACGCTCTTGTTTTTTTACATCACAGGTCCTAGATAGGGGATAACATCTTTCATGTACTGCTATGCGATGGAATAGCGGTACATAGCGTAGTGGTTTGCTGGTTGCCTGGTAGCATATGCATATTCTTGGCATTCAGTGACTATCAAATATCAACTCGAACCTATCGCACAGCGCGACTTACAATGAAACACAAAATAAGTGTTTTGAATAATCGATTATTTCAATAATCGATTAATCGACCCTCGATTATTTCAACAATCAATTAATCAGATTTTGATTATTGATTAATCGATTATTTTTGAGCTGTGCTCAATTCATTGTATTTACAGTAGAAAAAATACAAAACAAAATCATTTATTCAGTCTAATTCGAATTAAACCTAAATTTGACACATGTGTGCCATCGTATTATTGAAATGTATTCACAAAACGATTAATTTTTTTAAATAAATTTTTTTTCCACAAAATGTCGAAGCACCATTGAAAAAACTGAAAATATACCCGGCTGTACCATTTTCACTTTTTTATGGCACTAGGTGACATAAACGTGCCATGAAAGTTGTGCCAATAATGGTGCACCATAAAACCTGTACCTTTATGTCACATAACATGCCTTTATTCATGAAACATGAATGTTTCATGAAAAAGATACCATTTATGGCACATCACGATGTCACCTAAAAGTGAACAAAAAACGATGAACTGTACCACTTGCACGTTTATGATTAGGACATGTGCCATAATTCAGTGCTTTTTTTTCGTAACATAATTGGGCAGTTTTATGGACCTGTGATTTACACATTACATAGTGCTGAAAAATGATGCGTTGGTATATTAACATTTAGTGGACATATTCATGTAACATACATGTGACATAATTAATGCTGAATTTATGTGTCATTGAAATGCAACATGAAAGCAACTTTAGTAGGGACCGTAACCCTCACATATTTATTGTGCATTAATGTCACTATGAATTTGGCACTTCATAAAACCTGTACTTTTATGTCACATGATATGCACTTCTTGGTGAGACATTCATGTGCCTTGAATAAGTGATCATTTATGGCGCATTCATACGTCAATTAAAAGTACATAAAAACATTTTCTATAGAATTGTACTTTTTATGATTAGGATATATGCCATAATTCAGTGCCTTTTTTTGGTCACATTATTGGGCAGTTTTATGGACCTGTGATTTGTACGTTATTTAGTGCTGAAATATGATGCGTTGGTAATTTAACATTTAGTGGACATATTTACGCAAAATACATCTGCCACAATTAATGCTGAATTTATGTGTCATTGAAATGTAACATGAAAGCAACTTTAGTATGGACCATAACCCTCTCATATTTATTGTGCATTAATGTCACCATAAATTATGACACTTCATAAAACCTGTACCTTTATGTCACATGACATGCACTTCTTGGTGAGACATTCATGTGCTTTGAAAAAGTGATCATTTATGGCACATGGTTTTATGACGCACCGATGCATCAGAAAACCTGTACCTTTAATTTATGTTTTATGAAAAAGGCATCATTTATGGCCCATCCATATGTCAGCAAAAAGTGCAGAAAAAACGATGAACCATAGTACTTGCACTCAGATGATCATGACATGTGCCATTTGACAAGTGTCATTATGTATGGCACATAAAATTGGGTATAAAAATGTGACAGAATACAAATGACCCTTACAAGGCGGAAATTTATACCCACTTTTATGTGACATACCTACACACACAGATTTGGTCACAGTCACCAAGTGCCATAAATGGTATATCCAGGTAGCTGATTCATGTCAAGTAAATCTAACATTATTTATATTATATTTATGTGCCATTGATATGTAACATAAATGGCACCTAGAAAAATTCCAAGTTATTTTTAAAAATTTTAAGCCTTGCCTCCACCTAACCCTTCATTCCTCAGAGAAAAAAATTGTCAAATTTGTATTCTACATAATTAAATAGCCTAGATTTTGACCTCATCACTCAAAAAAGTAGCAAAATTCAAGTTTATAGGCTTTTATTCCCCTTTTTATCCTAAATTATAGATTTTGAGGCTCCAGCCCCCAAAGGGGAGACACAAAAATTTGCTTATTGTGCCCTAAAATTTTGTTTTATTATAATCAACCAAAAAAACAAAAAAAAATCCCAATTTAATCAAAATTGAAGAAAAAAAATTTCATTCATTTCGTGTTTAAGTATTTCTTTTACTATCTAAATTACAACCTGACATGATGGCGTGCTCCACTAAACCAAGATGAGCACATAATGTAATCCAGATATCCAGAGTTTGAATACCACCCCTACCAGTTTCCAAGTGCCATAGAGGTAAGGTTGTATATGTGTGTATTATGTGTCATTAATATATAAAGTAATTATTAATTACACAACTACTTAATTAGTAAAAAATGACCTAAATCAAATGTGACATATATGTAACATAAATAAGGCACCCTTACAGCACTTAGGAAGAGGCACATGAAAGTATCACATATAATGACACATAAAATTGGGTATAAATTTCCGCCTTGTGAGGCACATTCATTTCACTTTTTTGAATTACAGAAAAGTGCCTTATTATATGGCACATAAAATTGGGTATAAATTTCCTCCCAATAAGGCACTTTTATGTCCCTTTTTTGAACTACGGAAAAGTGCCCTAATTTATGGCACATCAAATTGGGTATAAATTTCCGCCTTGTATGGCACATTCATGTCACTTTTTTGAACTACTGAAAAGTGCCCTAATGTATGACACATAAAATTGGGTATAAATTTCCTCCCTATAAGGCACATTTATGTCACTTTATTAAAGAACTAAAATGTGCCTTTACATATGGCACATAAAATTGGAAATAGAAAGTGACAGAAGTGATACATACAAGGCGGAAATTTATACCCCATTTTCTGTGACATATATAGCGACACATTAATGGCACTGTTGTACGCAGATTTGGTACAGCAGGGTAAATTAGAAATAGACCGATTAATCAATTATTTCATAACCGATTATTTCAAAAAATAATCAAACAATTAATCGATTATTTCGCATAATCGATTAATCGATCTTTTCGATTATTTTTGTCGATAAATCGACATTTTTGATTAATCAATTATTAATCGCCCAACACTACACAAAATACTGTGGGTAAAAACCTATGACAAGATCGAATCTCAACTCGAATAGTCGGCCATACTTAAAAAGTACACTCTTGGCAGAGAAAACCTACCTAAGAGACCTACCTATTTTGACCTAAATCTTCACCAAGTTTGACTCTTACTAGATCAGTAGCATAACTGGACATCCCGGGGGGGGGGGTCTGTGATATAGTGGCGTTGGGAGCTTTTTTTGTGAGGGTAAAAATTGGGTATGGAGATTTGGAATACCAGAAGGGGGGGGGGGGTAAAAGGGAGCCTTTTTTTGCACTGTGGTCTCAAATAGATGCGATATAATCGTGATTCTGATCATGCCCGAGCGAAGCGAGGGCCAAGCTTTGAAAAAATATGGTTTTTAATGTCTAAAAAAAGACATTTATTCGCGTTTTAATGCTTTGAAAATCCTTACCTGATGTAATTTGGGGGAGGAGGAGGAGGAGGAGGTACATTCGATATTTTGTACCCTGGTCGCGATTTCGGGAGTACAACGTACTGCTTTAACTCCATTTTCCGACGCCACAGGTACATTTTTCAACGTTCAATTATCAGTTTTTATTACATAACAAAGAAAAGCAAAAGGGAAAGGGTCGTGAAAAACTGACATGAAAAGTTTTCTCACATTGAATTCAAAAAACTGATGTGAGAAAATGTTTCAAAAGTAGATAAATTGAGGTGATTTTGATTTTTAATGAAGTTAGGAAAGTAGCAAACTCAACCCGAGCGAAGCTAGGGCAAATTTTTTTTTGTAGAATATACGTTATTGCTATCAAAAAAATATGGTTTTAAGATCACAAATACTTTCGAATAAAAAATTCATTTTTGAAGGGCTTCTGGGGGGGGGGGGGTTGTACCCCCTTTTTATGCCACTGTACTAGATCAACGAAAAAACGTGGCACGAGGTCAACATTACAACCCCTAAGAGAATACTATTATTGGGCCAAGCTATGTCCAAAGAAAAGTCTCCTAAACTCTCAAGTCATACCTTCTGAGTATTTCTCTTACGCCTACCTAAAACTACCTATCTTAGCTCAAATGGTTAAAGTAGCTCGTTTTGAGAAAAGTTGAAAATTACCTTTACCCAATGAACTCGAATAACTCAATAAACATACAAGAAAATTGAATTTCTCTATTTAAAACAAACGGTTTACACAAACGTTACATCACGTTAACATAAAACAAATAAAGTCTCATCAAATCAACTCAAAAAACGAAAACGTGGTCTAGGTGACCTTAAAACCTAATCTCGGTACAATTACATATTAAAACAAGAAAAATAAATGCAACGAAAACTCAGTACATCGTACGTACTGTTCGATATACTTTTTTTTTTTTTTAACAAACAAATTTATTTGTTTCTTTAGCCTATCACATACCTCCTTCTCAACTGCCATACCAATGGTTTATTGATAGCTGAGGGGAGGGGAGACGAACAGGAATATTAATTACTTCTTAGTACATAAGATGCGAAGTACAAACAAAAATAAATACAATTAACAAGTAAACATGAGTAGGGTAAGTTTGTGAATGTGAATTCTGGATATGAAGGATGATAAATGGTGGACTTGGAAATAGATAATTGAGTTACATGAAATGGTAATTGTTATACTGATATTGCATGATTTCTGTGCTGAGTTTTTCAAATTCGGATGAGTAATAAAATTCTTCAGGGTAAGGGGAAGTGGAATCAAACTTTGTTGTATATTTATTTCTTATGGTAGTTATTAGGGGGAGGTTACATTCAAAAAGGAGGAGGTATGGTGTTTCATTTTCTTCTTTGCAGCGACATAACGGAGATTTTACTTTTTTAATAAAATTTAAATAATATTGAAAATTGCCATGACCTGTAAAAATTTGTGTAGTGTGATAATTTGTTTCAAAAGAGGATGTGTAAAAGGGTTCAAGTTTGGGAATGAGGATAAGTATGGGTTATTTCAGCATTTTCAGTTAAATTCCAACGTACTTGCCATTTTTCAAGTGCCCAAGAATTTAATATATTTTTTAATTGTTTAATGGAGATTTTACATTTCAGAATAATATCAATTTGGAAGTCAGGTATATCATGAGGTGGCATTAAGTATGTTTCAATATTCAGTATAGATTCTTATTGTATATTAAATTTTTTTTTTAGATATTTTTTTAATGTCGGGGAATGGAAAGTTATATATTTTGTTAGGGGAATCTGGAATTACAAATGAAACGCAGGGGTGCGGCGAACCCCCTGAGTCAACGACGAGGACCCCCCCAAATTTTTCAAGTAGGCCCCCCCATTTTCACAAATTTCCTCATTTTTTTACGAACTTTAAGGAGGTGGGGGGGGGGGTACAAAAAAAATACAATACCACCAAACGATTAGGGCTTAATGTGACGTTCCGACGTTTATATGTGATATGAGACAGTGAGAAAAGTAGGTATAGCATAAATATAAAAAACATCTTTAAAATAGAACAAGCGATAACATTAAGAGCGATAAGCCTTAAGAATCAGCAAATATCAATAAACTTTATTAAATATAAACATTTGACATCTGTCCCCTAAAAAATCAGCCATGTCTGCATCTCTTTCATCTTTATATCCATCTGAAATCTGAATTGGTAAAATTTACCTGCTTGAATCAGTGAAATGACTTCAACTGAAAATCAGTGTTTTTTCACCGATCTTTCAGTCAAGTCGTCAAGTCAAAATAATTATTGATTTTTCCTGACAAATGGGAATTGATTGATAAATCAATAAAAATATTATTAATTTCCAAAGAAAATCATTTTACTGATTCTCAAAGGCAGAATTTCATCATAGAATGATTCAGATTCGTTTTAGAAAATAGGATTAAAATATTGCCCGAGCGAAGCGAGGGCGAAAATTTTTCAAAAAATCATGTTTTAATACCAAAAAAATGCACTTTTTCACATTTTTGTAAAAAATCTCCTTTCCGAGAGGGGGGAGAGGAGCTCGAGCCTATTGTGCCTCCCCCTTGGGTGCGCCTTATGGACGAATTGAATTTGAAGTATAATTTAAGTTTCATAGAATGGTGTGGCAAAGTGTGCAGTGACGTACCGAAGTCAGGATATTGAATTGAGGGGGCAAGGTCTCAGAATTTTCGGCTTGATTTTTGAAAAAATTTGAAAATCAAATTATTTAAGCACGAAATAGACAGGATGGCACAAATTTTTAGACTGAATTAAATTTTTTAACCACTTCTTCCTCTCATTCAATTTATTGCTTTTCCCTGCCTAATTTCAATGTATCTAATTTATGTATCTACTCGAAGTTGGAAAAATCAGCGAAATTGTCAATTTGTCCCGAACAAAGAAAGAGTGGAAAAGTTCGAGAAAAATTATAATTTATTTCAAAAATTTTGTAATTTCAATGGAAATGCGAGCGAAATGAATTTGGCCCGAACGAAACGAGGGCGAAAATTTTAGAAAACCTCAAGTTCAAGGCGAAATAAAACAATATTTTAGAATAAAAAACTTGAATAAAAAATTGACCTCTATTACTATGAAATTATTGAGGGAGAAGTATGATGAGGCCGAGCGCAGCGAGGCCAAAGCTTTTAAACAATTTTATTTTCAAACATCGAACATGAGTTTTGAGGGAAAAAATATGTATGTAATAAAATTAGGTGAATATTGGAATAATTTTGAAGAGAAATACAAAAAAAATCACTTTTGTATGAAGTAGATGAAATATATACTTGTACATACAATAAGGCCGAGCGCAGCGAGGCCAAAGTTTTTGAAAATTTTAGAATTGGGAGGTATAATTTCAGAGTTGGACTGTAATTTCTGAAGAAGCGATGTTTACTCCAAAAATTTTATTGTTATTGGTCAAATTTGCCAACTTTTCTCATTTTGAGACGAATTTGCCAACTTTTTCCATACTAGCATTTCTGGGGGGTGAGTCACCCCCCCCCCCGCCCCCATTCGCTACGCCTCTGCATCTAAGTTATACTCGAAGATGTTGCTTAAAAAATAAACATAATCTTTTTTGCATTTTTCTAAAAAATAAATATTTATCTAATTTTTTTTTCATTTTCTATAAAATGAATACCTACCCTTTTTTGTGTGTTTTTTTTTAGAAAATAACTACCTACACGTTTTTCTTTTTTGGAATGTACTTGAATATTATATATTTACCTACTACAAAAAAAAAGAGAACAGAACATGAAAACCTTTCAATGAAAGCAATGTTTTAAAAAAAAATGAAAATCCACGTTAGAAATTTTTATTGAGTAAGAAATGAGCAAAATTGGCATAAAATTGATGGGGGGGGGGGTCGTCGCTGAAAAAAAATGAAAATTCATCTGATTACTAGTGCATATTTTTACGTTCCCAAGAAAATTTTGTCAATTTTTATTGACAAGGGAGCTACCCGAAGTCGGACACGCGGAATGGAAAAATTTTTTCACAGGCTTGTAGAGCATCACCAAATACTTCCACAACCAAAATTTCAGCCCCTAAAGTTGATATGGGGGGGAGCTATGAGAGTTTGAATTTCGAGAAATCGCCTAATACACCGAAAAATTACAAAAATCTAAATAACTCGCGTTCTTATGGCGTTTAGGAGATGGATTTTATACCACGAACTTCCCTCGGTATAGGCCATCTGAAGACGGGATAGTCACCTAGGTTCGCGTGTAACATCAGGGGGTGGGGGGATTTTCACTCATACATTGGTCGTTATTACAATTTTTCTACATCTCGCATAAAAGGTATGAGTGAAAATCTCCCCCCCCCCCCCCGATGTTAAACTCGAATCTAGGTGACTATCCCATCTTCAGATGGCCTTCCTGGTATAAAATCCATCTCCTAAACGCCAAAAGAACGCGATTTACATATTTAGATTTTTGAAATTTTTCGGTGTATTAGGCGATTTCTCGAAATTCAAACCCCCATAGCTCCCCCCTATATCAACTTTAGGGGCTGAAATTTTGGTTGTGGAAGTATTTGGTGATGCTCTACAAGCCTATGAAAAAATTTTTTCATTCCGCGTGTCCGACTTCGGGTAGCTCCCTTGTGAGTTTAAAAATGAGCGAAATTTGGGTGAAATTGATTTTTTTAGGGGGTCCAGTCTATCGATTGGGGGGGGGGGTCTATTATATTGATTTAGGGGGGGTTCGTTTCTGAAAAAAATGAAAATTTATCTGTTTACTAGTACATGTTTTTACGATTCCAAGAAAATTTTTGCCATTATTGAGTTAAAAATGAGCGAAATTAGCGTCAAATTGATGAACTTTTGGGAGTTGGGTCCGTCCATTGATGGGAGGGGGGTCGTCTATTGATAGGGGGGTTCTGTAATTATAGGGGGGTTGTTTTTAATTATTTTCTAATATTTATTGTTAATTTATTTTTTTCTCTTTAAAATTTAAATTTGTAATTTTTTTGCATTTTTTTTCGGCCCCCCCAAAATTTTCAACGACGAGTTGCTCGTCAAGAATACCCCTTCGCAGCACCCCTGATGAAACGAAAATAAAAACATAACTAAATCTAACTATCTCATACAAATTCTACCAAATATTCATGGGGGGGGGGCAGGTAATTACTCATTATAGGTATGGATTCTAGCTTTCGTACGGTATCCGGGTGAACTTGACTACAACACAAAAAGATGCGATTTGAGATGCTGAATCCCCTAAAATGTTTGGTGTTTTAATTGGAGGTATTTTACCCCCTAATTTTCTTTAGAAATGTTGCACATTGATGTTTTTCAAGTAAAAAAAAAAATGTGAAAAATAGTTTATAAAAGGTCATTCTTGTGCCAAAAACGAATTTCGACCTGAATGGTATAAAACAATTGTATAATAGTCAAAAATTGATAATTACCTCATCCCAAAATGTAATTAGGGGTTGGTGCCAGATCGCTAAAGTTGGCTAACATTTTTTCGGTTTCCACGTATTTTTTTAATGTTAACGGGAAAACGAAACACGTACAACTTGTACTTTGATAAGTTGCCTGGTATGAGGTTCATAACGGTAAACCCATATCGCCACTAAAATATTCATTTCTACAGAAAACCTGTGCAAGAAATTCATAAATTAAAATAAAATCACGAAAATATGTAAACAATTTTAAATTTTAATAAATCCAGCAGCTTTAAATTTTTGGATTACTTTGTTAAAAATTTAAGTAATGTTACACTTACTCTTTATTTCCTATTTGGAACTCCGAGGTGACCGAAACCATTGCCATCCCATGTAAACGGGACATGTATGCTTCCGAGGGACAAGGATTCGCATTCACTAACTCCATTTTAATTTGATTAGATTTGATTTAATGAAAAAAATGAAAGATTATAAATTCAGGAACTTATACTACTTGTACCAAAATTTTTCAATTAATGATACGAAATTATGAATGTTTCTTATTTTATAGTGTTTTTTTTTTATTTTTTTTTATTGAAAACATTACCCCTCCATAATATTATGCTGACGTTTTTGGGTTTACGCCAATACGAACCAAAGGTATGGACGAGTGTAGTTGAAGCTTTTGGGTTTAGAAATCCTGGACTTACTGGAGTATGAAATCATCCCTTGGAAAATGTTTCTAATGATTACCCATGTGTAAGTGTAGCGAATGTAATGGTAAATTGGTAAATGAAATGAAACAGTGGAATAAAACACTACGCTTCTTCGAACAAATATTTGAAAGAAAACGTGATAATTGGGGGTTTTGAAGCCTCTGAGTCGAATTTGGAAAATTTTCAACTCAAGACATTGATTCTGTTTCGATGCATTTAAGAAATCCGCCAAAAAAGATCATTTAAATTTAGTGCAAGCAATGAGATGTTGAAATTTATATTTCAAGTTCATCCGTCATTTCCAAACAGTGTTCGAATTTTCATCAAAAATAACCGTAGAATCGGAGGCTTCAAAAATATTTAAAAATCTCAAAAAAAAACACAACCTTTCGAATTTTTATAAAAAATCTTTTCAGTGGACGTTTTGTAAACGATTCACAAAAATAAAATATACTGTACCTCTTCCCATTTATTTTATTTTCTCGGAGAATAGCATGCAATTTCATAAAAAATAAGCGAATTACTTGAAAAGTGTGATAACTATGGGAAGGGAGAAGATGGCTAATTCATGAACGTTAAGGTCGAGTGAAAAAAACACGCCTCTTTGGAATAGGTTTGCGGTTATTCGAAAGATTCTAGAATTTGGAAAAATTTGGAACTCGAAATTTCACAAAAATTCGCCAGATTTTAAATTTAGAAGTAACCAAAATTTTATGAATTCGAATTGATGGCAATATCCAAATTTAACTTGTTCTCAAAATGTTCTTCAATTTTCCAGACATTTTTTAAGTTTGAATTTTTTTTAGAATTTTGCCGAATTCAAAATTTTTCCATCTTGAAGTTTAGAAGTCCAGGCATCGGGCAGAGGTTACTTTTTAAGTGACTTATGACTAGTAGGGTGGATCGAAAAAAAAAAACATTATCTTGGATTTTGACCAAATTTGGTGGGGTGGTTTACTTTGAGTGGGAAACTTCACAAAAAAAATTTGAGTCCCCGTAGGGCAAGGGGAGGGGAGCAGGAGGTGCTCAAAGTGCGCCTCCTTTTGAAAAAAAAACTGTTTTTTGCGTTTTTTTTAGCCAATCAAAATTGTGTGTGAAGCCTTCGTAGGACTTAAAAGGTGCGATTTGAGTTTCTATTACATCTCCCTAAACCCTCGCCATCCTTCTCCGATCAAAACTCTGACTGCTACCAGGGGTGCATTCAATTTGGGATTAGGTGTATGTATGCATATACCGGGTTGCGTTCAGGTTGGGTTGTGTATACACAAAAATGACGTCATTTTTAGGTGTATACAAAAATTAACCAATCAGATTGTTTTCGTTCCTGAAAGATTTTGATCCGAAAAAATAGTGATAAAAACATACAAAGAAAATAATACTGTAATCATTCAATATAAATTCAAGGCAAAAAGGTTCCTTTGCTAACCATCAGTTTTTAAATTTTTATTTTTGAAAGGAATGAATTCGCACATCCTCTAAATTTCTTTATATGTTTATACAAAAAAATGACGTCATTTTTGTGTATACATTTTCCATCCTGAACGCAACCCAGATCTACGTCATAATTAGGTGTAAACAAACAAATTCGTTCAAATTTGAAAAAATGCTGGTTATAAAATTTATTATTATGATGGGACAAATATCAGATTTGTCCAATCATAGATCATAATAATAAATTTTTAACCAGCATTTTTCAAATTTGAACGAATTTGCTCGCCAATTTGTTTGTTTACACCTAATTATGACGTCGATCGGTATATGTATACATACACCTAATCCCAAAGTGAATGCAGCCCTGGGGGTTGAAAAGTTGCAGATTGCAATATTTCAATAATATGAAATTATCACTAAGCTGGAATGATTTTTTTTTTCATCGAGTAAGTGAACAAAAATTTTTTTCAACCTCTGAAAGTGAATTTTGAAAAAAAATTGAAAATTTGATACACCATTGCAGCCAACAGCAAATCATAAAATTCCAAAATACGGAATTTATATAGACTTTGAATTGATTACCTACCTATTTTTTCGTCAGAAAATATTATGTTTTTTTTTTCAATCACTGAAAGTACGTATATTTTGAAAATTTTGTATGTCAGTGCAGCCAGTTACAAATCGTGACATGCTACACTATGGAGTTTACGTTGACCTCGAATTAATTTTTTTATCGTTCGAAAAATACACAATAATTTTGTTTTCAACCATCAGAATTTTAAAATTTAAAATTTTTCTTTAAAATTTTTTAACGTCAGTGTAGCCAGTTGCTGATTGTGATGTTCCGATGTCTTCAAATTCGAAACGTACTTCTATTGATTGCGAGAAAAAATTGGTTGACGAAAAAATAATGGATTCGAGTTCATAATGTCAGAATATCATAATTTGTAACTGGCTGCACTGACATACAAAATTTTTGAAGAAAAATTTTAAATTTTAAATTTTTGATGATTGAAAACAAAATTATTGTGTAGGTATATTTTAAAAAACTACATAAAACACTAAAGGGGGTTTGAAATTTTAAATTCGGTATTGATGAATTTTATTTTCATTCATTTTGCCACCATTTTATTTTATATTTTTAGTTGGACAAAAATTTTTATCATTAGCCCTACAGCCGAAATTTTAGGCGTAATTCTACATACAAAGTCTATATTTTTTATGTAGATTTTCCTTGAGTAGGTATTTTATTTTGGTTGTTTCTTTGAACTAAGGTCTAAAACCGCAAAAACCCATGCAGAACTGTTGTTGTTTTATCAGATTTTCAAAATTTTGAATGTTTTATATGGAAAAAATGTCCAAATAAAGAAACTAACGTCGAATTCGTATTTATCGGGTCAAAATACCCCGAGAAACATCCTTTTCGCGATCGTTTTGCTCAAAGTCTCAAAATTCACCTTTTTGACTGATTTTTCATGACAAAAATAGCGAATTTCGAGTTTTCAGTAAAACGATCGCGAAAAGGGTGTTTATCGGGGTATTTTGACTCGCTGAACACGAATCCGACGCTAGTTTCTTCGTTTAGTCATTTCTTTCCATACAAAACACTCAATATTTTAAAAATTTGCTATAAAAAACAACATTTTTGTATGGTTTTTCGCGATTTTCGGCCTTTGGAGCATCGAAATCGTCAAAAGTGAATACGTGACGTGAATCTACGTTAGAAAACGCGTTTTTGAGATATTTTTAAAAAGTGGTCGCTCTTCGCTTATGTGGTGTTTTTTACGATTGAAAACTTCAAATTGCCGAAAAACCATGAGAGAGTGCACGAAGCTTGTTGAAAAAATTATCGTAAATAAACCTCTACGGAATGTAACTTTGTGCCAAAGAACAGAAAATTTCCTTCACTTCCACTGAAATTAAAAATTCTTGAAAATAATGCAATAAAATGACCATAACTCCAAAAGAGAGAAAATTGAGGGGTTAAAAATTTTTTCACTTTTTTTTACATCAATGGCCACCATCTGAGGGGGTAAAATCAAAAATCGGAGCGGGGGCCAAATTCACCTAAAACCCGGCTATACCCTTTTACCAAATTCGAAATTTCTGTTCGCCTAGTTTTCCAAAAGTTTATGGAATTTTCGAACGAAAAATATTACCGAGTTGGCTTGTCATTTTGTCTATAATTGTCGACGTGTGATATATAAAATGTAAATACCGGCGTTTCCGAAAATCTAACCAGACATGACCCCCTGCTGTTTATTGACAGGTGAACAATAGGCCCAATAATAACCGAAAATCTAACCAAGCGGAATCGGGGTTCATTTTAGTGAACAAAATGTTCCAATCTTCTACGTTATGTTTCAGACATTTGGCTCAGTATTGCCACTTTTATCACTTTTAGCAATTTAGTGTAGCGTTAATTTTTTTTTTAATTTAGGAATTGAAAGATATGAAGCCTAAAAAAGTATAAAAACTAAAAAATATTGAAGAAAATTTAATTTTAAAAAAAAGTTACAGTTGAAAAAGTTTCAAAATTGGAATAAATTGGTCGACAAGTGGGTTAAAGTATGAGATGGAGAAATCTTAAAACATATTATAATCCATTTTCGATTTATTTATCTTTCGCACGAAATAATAAACATGTTTAAATTTGGTTTTTGGTATGTTTTTAACATTTTTTTTCAACTTTTGTTAATTTTTCTTCAACTTTTTTTCGACTGTTGAAATTTTTCTTGCTGAAAATTTCTTAGGATTTTTTCAACTTTTATGTCGGTGTATCCCAACTCAAAGTAAAATTTTAAGCCCAAACAAAAACGAATCGAAATCATGAAATAACCCCACATCTAAAATTTCAGCTTCTGAAGTTCATTTCTCGAATTTTGGCGAGCCGAATCGATTGGAAGCGGTAAGTATCAAGACGTTTCAGAGTCTCCAGAAAATTTCAGAATTTTCCAGCGCTTGAGAAAATCTCATAAAAGTGGTCCATATGACCTTCAAAACCTATAATCGCGGATTACCAATATTGGTGAACTATTTGACCGATTAAAGCAGAATTTTCCGAAATTCGGAGGTACTGGTAGAAATTTGATAAAAAGATTTTTCTCTTCTGAAACCCTGAAATACCAGTTATTTACATGAGTTCAAGCAATTTCATGCAGAAAAAATATTACTTTTCTACTGCTATTTTTCCTTTTCAACTCAGAAATTCTGAATAGGTACATCGAAATCCTCCAGCACAAGGAGGAAAACAGTTTTCCCGAAACTGATTACTCTAATTTCCTCCTGATATGCAGTCACAGACCATGTTCAGAACTGATTCATTCTTTCAGTGACTCGTTCACTTTGCTTCTGGTTAGATTTTCGGCCATTTTTTCCCCGTTGGTTAGATTTTCGGCTATTTTACATCATTAATCATGAGAACAATAGAACAATAACTGGTTAGATTTTCGGTTACGCCCGTAAATACGGTTTCAACATTCTATTAAAGCCTTGCAAAGTTTACTGAGTAGCTCAAATGTTGAAATTTGCAGAATTTTCAATTTTTTGCAGTTAATGTATTTTATTCAAACTGCGAATTTTTTAGCATCTGTTTTTAGTGCTGTTCATTATGTCAAAGCAAGGGATTTTCGTGTCAGTTAAAATATTGCTTTAGAACAGTTGTGGTAAAATATTATGGTTCCTGTCGTAATTCAGCGATCGTACCTACGTACCTAACCTACGTGCTACGTGCATTCATTTTTCAAGTGTCGAGAATATCACGTTCATACGCCGTTTACAGCGAAATGCAAATATAATGAATCTATTATGACTAACCTAGTCGTAAATCGACCTGCAATTTTTCTTACAATTTATGACATAAATGATATTATATTTAAGATTTGGCAATTTATCAAACCAGTGGCGTTGGAAACTTTTTTTGGGGAGCGTACAAAGTAGGAATGGAGATTTGGAATATCACAAAGATTTCGGAAGGAGGGGGTAAAAAGGAGCTGTGTTTTACATTGTTGCCTCAAATTAGCTCAATAGTTCGTAGAATTGTGATTTTGTTCATGCCTGAGCAAAGCTTTGAAAAAATTGAATTTTTAATGCTCAAAAAAGGCATATTTCATGCATTAATGCTTTGAAAATCCCATATCTGATGTAATTGGGGGGGGGGTACATTTGATATTGTGTACCCCGATTTGGAGGGGTACAATGTACCCATTGGTCTCTGCTTTCCGACGCCACT
The DNA here is from genome assembly GCA_033439095.1 of Pseudococcus viburni. Lineage (NCBI taxonomy): Eukaryota > Metazoa > Arthropoda > Insecta > Hemiptera > Pseudococcidae > Pseudococcus > Pseudococcus viburni. The sequence continues at coordinate 907,456 of JAVBJF010000122.1, forward strand.
TCGTCAGACCTTCAAATTTTGAATTATTTTGAAGCTTTTCCCTGAATAAAAAGCGAAATGTTGTATATACCTTGAATTGTTTAGTTTTTTATTATGAAAGATTGAAATTGAAGGGCCTGGCAGCAAAACTCACTTTTGACACAAAAATCAATTTCGTTTTTATAACTGATTCTGAAGTTTTTTACGCTCTACAACCTGGCAGTTTTACTTTTTTACTGAACCGTCCAATTTAGGCAGAGAATCGCAGTCAAAATCATGAGTTGGAATCGAAACTCACATTTGCCATCTACAAAAAAATTTCAAAGAATAAAGAGTATAGCCGGTTAAATATAGGGTTTTGGCCTTTGAAACCGATTTTGACCGTTCCTACCCTAAAATGTTCCCCTAATCTGGCAATTAAGTTTGACACCATTTTTGGATCCCTAGCTCAAGTATTTTTTTTTGGGGGGGGGGCTAAAATGTGTGTTTTTATTCATAATTTTTTCATTTTTCGCCAAATGCAAATAAAAATTTCACGTTTTTTTAGATAGCTTCTAGAAGGATACGAGAACCCCCCCCCCCCAAATCAAAATTTCTGGGCACTTTCCCCCAAGTTATGTCCTTTTCAAAATTTTGAATCCCCCTTTTGGGATGAAGGGTCAAAGAGGCAATGGAATTTTTTTCCTCAAAAGAAGTGTTGTTTACCCATAAGTATACCATAAAAATTTAGAAAATTTTGAACATGTAGAACATTGTCAAAAAAAATAAAAACTAACCCCCTGCGTGGTGAAATACTCAAAATTCACGTAAATAAATACCTCCAGCACAAGTAATTGGGAAACTAGTTACCAATGTCGATCATCACGAAAATATTTCATTTTGAGGACCACAGAACATTGTGAAAAAGAGCCCACACCATTGGCCTCCCTTACCTCTCCCCTTCCCCCGCCCCTGTGGTCGTTGTGGTAAATGAAGTAATAACCGATATAGGTGTCGTTTTCATATGAATCAGACCTTCTGAAAATGATTTTGAAGTCCAATTCCCATTTGAACCACCACCACAACCCCTCTCCCTCCCTTAATCGTCAAATTGTCATTCAATACTATTTGGCGAAAAATGAACGAAACATAAATAAGTACCAGTATGATTAAAAAGCATGTTGATTGATAGGTATCTCTTCAAACTTATGTAATGTATACTTGGGTATACCAATTTGACGATTAAGGGGAGGAGGGGTTGTGGTGGTGGTTCAAATGGGAATTGGACTTCAAAATCGTTTTCAGAAGGTCTGATTCATATAGAAACGACACCAATATCGGTTATTACTTTATTTATCACAACGACCACAGTGGCGGGGGAAGGGGAGGGGTAAGGGAGGCCAATGGTGTGGGCCCTTTTTCACAATGTTCTGCGATCCTCAAAATGAAATATTTTCGTGATGATCGACATTGGTAACTAATTTCCCAATTACTTGTGCTGGAGGTATTTATTTACGTGAATTTTGAGTATTTCACCACGCGGGGGGTTAGTTTTTATCTTTTTGACAATGTTCCACATGTTCAAAATTTTCTAAATTTTTATGGTATATTTATGCGTAAACAACACTTCTTTTGAGGAAAAAAATCCATTGCCCCTTTGACCCTTCATCCCAAAAGGGGGGTTCAAAATTTTAAAAAGGGCATAACTTGGGGGAAAGTGCCCAAAAATTTTGAAAAAAAAATTTTGGGGTTCTCGTAATCTTTAGAAGCTATTTAAAAAAACGCGAAATTTTTATTTGCATTTGGCGAAAAATGAAAAAATTATGAATAAAAACACACATTTTAGCCCCTCCCTCCCAAAATACTTGAGCTAGGGGTCCAAAAATGGTGCCAAACTTGATTGCCAGATTAGGGGAACATTTTAGAGTAGGAACGGTCAAAATCGGTTTCCAAGGCCAAAACCCTATACTTAACCGGCTAATACTCTTTGTACAGCTTGAGAAGAGAAATATTTTTTGTCTCCTGTCATTTTAGCTCCAGTTCAATCGTCTTCGAGTTATGAACCAGTTTCGAAATGCATTCCAAAATTAATGCATTTCGAATTTTACGTTCCACTCTCTCATTTTGAATCAGTGAAAAGTCGCTAAAGAATAGTTAGAATTGCAGAACGGGGAAAATCAATGAAATTATTTGATTTTCAGCGGATTTTCGCTGATTTTTTAAAGAATTTTAGAGATTTTACAGACTTTTCATTGAATTTTCACTAATTTTCCAGCAATTTTTTTACTGTTTGCTTTCAGTGAAATTTTTCACTGATTTATTACTGTTCTGCAATTTTGACTGTTTTCCAGTGATTTTCGATAATTTTCACCGATTTATTAATGAGAGAGTAGTAATTTTTTGTCATCAGTTCCAGGATTTGGACCCGATTTTTTACTAGATCAACTTTCTATTTGACAGGTCATCAAATATTTTGTTGACCTGGTACCTATTTAATTATGGAATGCCCCTTTCAATTTTTTCTAAATTATAAAATTAGTCGACTGATAAATTATCATAAATGATACAAATTTTTTCAAATTTTTCGATATGGAAAATTTTATGATTTCTGACAAATATGCTGAAAATTTATAGTTAGGTACTGGATGTTTCCTCGAACTGTAGTCAATTGAATGAGAGCCAAGGTTTTTCTTCGGAAAGTTGTAGCTGATGCTGATGGTGTTCTTAACAACCCCTAATTTTTTGCGTTAGATCACGTTGAGGCTAATCCCCTAAAATCCACATTTGTGTCCCAAAACCAGTTTTTTATCCATAAAATACCTCGAGATACAACCGAAACTTAGGAATCCTTAAAATTTTGAACTTTTTGCTCATTGGTGACTCTGTAAGAAGTACTATGACATAATCGACAGACAATATGCCCTAAAACTATATTATTATTTATTATATACTATTTTCATCAATAAATATGTGGAATAGAGTACAGGTATACGATTTTTTCAATATTTGATTTATCCAAACACTTGTCGCAATCGTATGATAAATCGCGCTACACCTGGTTCGCTTATTCATCACGTCTGTTTTTTTTGTGATTCATCTTCGACGAGAAAACCGTGATTTTTTTTCTTATAAATAAATGCCAATGAGAAACTCGAATACTTCACATTTAGATTTTCGTGCTTCCGTTGTCGCGAGCTACCTTGACAATAATTTTGTCAAATTTTTCTGTCTGAGCGAAGTGTAATTCGTATAGTTTTTCGAGATCATTCGATATGGCCAAATTGAACGTTTGTTTTTATTACTTTTTCACTGATTATTGGTAGGTACGTTTGAGTATTTTGACTAGGTGGAGGACGTTGACAAGGATTTGAAAATATCCTATTTATTCGTTTTTTTTTTTCACTCGAAAGAATATGATAATTTTGATCGAATAAATTGCGGAGTGGAAATTCCTTCGGATGATTTCCTGGTTACTCTACGTTTTTGGGACGCACAGTGGTCCAGGAGACTCCTCAAAACGCGCGAAATTCATTATCCTAAAAAAAGAGCATTAAAAGTGGGTAAAAAATAGTGTACATATAGTTTTTTTGGTCGTAGATTACGAATCTGACAAAAAAAAGATTCTGGGTGGGGGGGGGGTGTAGGGGGGAGGTGCTGAAATCGAAATTCACCTAAAATGTCGTGTAATATATCGAAATCTAGGTTTTCGAGGTCGTAGATTAAGAATATGACAATAAAAAATTGTTTAGAGGTCATGGGAAGGGGGTGGGGGGTGCTCAAATCAAAATTCACCATAATATCGCGTAGCATATCGAAATCTAGGGTTTCGAGGTCGTAGGTTACGAATCCGACAAAATTTTTTTGTGAAAGTAAGAGGGAAGGGGTGGGGGTGCTGAAATTGGAGTTAAACTAAAATATCGTGTAGTATATCGAAATCTAAGGTATTTTTGCGATTTTAGAAATATAAATTAGGCCAAAAGTATAAGTGCCACGCCTCAGCACGAAAAATGTTGTAGGTGAAGTGGTAGTTTCAAGTGCCCTGAACACGATTTTCCAATTAGTTTTTGCGTCCGTCTGCGTCCGTGTGCATTATAAGCAAAAATGTGCCTTTTTCAACGATTTTTTACCATTTTTAGTAATTTTTTTCCAGCATTGTCATTATTTACAAACCCTTTACATTCTCGGCATATAAATGATGACATTTATAGATGAAAAAAACTACTTAAAACGGGAAAAATCATTGAAAAAGGCACATTTTTGCTTATAATGTACACGGACGCAGACGGACGCAAAAACTAATTGGAAAATCGTGTTCAGGGCACTTGAAACTACAACTTCACCTACAACATTTTTCGTGCTGATGCGTGGCACTTATACTTTTGGCCTAATTTATATTTCTAAAATCGCCAAAATACCTTAGATTTTGATCTACTACACGATATTTTGGTTCAACTCCAATTTCAGCACCCCCACCCCTTCCCTCTTACTTTCAAAAAAAAATTGTCGGATTCGTAACCTATCCCGACTGACAAAATTTGAAAAAAAAATTGAAAAAAACGTTAACGAATCGTTAACTACAGCTGGCGTTTATTTGGGAAAAATCGCTGACGAAACGCTAACGTTTTCTCAACGAATTCGTCAGATATTAGTTAGAAATTTGTTAGTTGTTACCTTATTACTCATAAAAAAATTCGAAAAATCTAAGTCTCGTTAGGGATTCGAACCCGACACCCCCGGCATAATAGGCGATCTCTCTAACCATTGAGCTACCAGTGCTATTTATCAATTTGCATTTGACAACGGTATTTTGGATTTTTTTATTCTTTCTTGAGAATAGTTTACAATTTTGTTTACAATTCCTTGTCAATTGAAACAAATTCAAACTAACGAATTGCCAACTATAACACTGGCGAATTCGTCACAAAAACTTTAGCGTTTCGTGAACGATTTTTCCCAAATAAACGCCAGCTGTAGTTAACGATTCCTCAACTAAAAATCGTTTACTCGACAAGAAATCGAGAGTCAGCTACATTTTCGCTAGTCTCGCTAACGAATTGTTAGCAAATTTGTCACTCGGGATACGACCTCAAAACCCTAGATTATGCTACGCGATATTATGGTGAATTTTGATTTGAGCACCCCCCACCCCCTTACCATGACCTCTAAAATTTTTTTTATTGTCATATTCTTAATCTACGACCTCGAAAACCTAGATTTCGATATATTACACGATATTTTAGGTGAATTTCGATTTCAGCAATTCCCCTACCCCCTCCCCATTGCCCTGAATCAATTTTTTTTGTCAGATTCGTAATCTACGACCAAAAAAACTATATGTACACTATTTTTTACCCACTTTTATTGCTCTTTTTTTAGGATAATGAATTTCGCGCGTTTTGAGAGGTCTTCTGGACCACTGTGGGACGTGTGAAATAGGGTAGGTCGAAAAATTGAAATTTTGATTTTTCAAGTTCCAATACCGTTCAGAAAACGAGGTATTAGAAGACTAGAAAAAAAAATCAAAATCAGATATCTTCCGATCGCGCAAGAGCCTACAATTCTTTAAAAATTGTCAAAAATTTAATGTGTATTTTAGAGAATTTCAAAAAATTCAAAATTGATTATAATCAGTTTTAAAGCTTATTTAGTGGCCATCAAGTATCTCAACCAAAATGCCTAATGTTTTGAGAAAATCCCTTCTTCATAGATGAAGTGTATTAGGTACGAGTAAATAGGGGAAATTTAAAAAGCTATGAAACAACGATCGATTTTTTCAAAAAAATTGTTCTTTTTGGTCTACAAATTCTACATATTATTCACTAAATATGCTCTAAAATTAATTTCAATTCATTTCAACTTTTTCAAAAATGTTTAAAATTTTCTAAAATCTTGAATTTTTGACAAATTGAAGGCTTTTGCGCTGTGGGAAGATATTAATCGATTTTAATTTTTTAAATTTTTTTCTCAGCCTCCTCAGGCCTTGTCTTTTGCTTGGTATTGGAACTCAAAAATAAAAAATTATTTTTTTCGATCCACCCTGGTGTGAAAGGCTGGGCAATCAATACAAAAAAAAAAACATTACATAATATTTTCAGGCGAAAAAATAATCAATTCACAATCAATATAAATTCCGTATTTTGGAATTTTATGATTTGCTGTTGGCTGCACTGGTGTATAAAATTTTCAACTTTTTTTTTCCAAATTCACTTTCAGCGGTTGAAACATTTTTTTGTTCAATTACTCGATGAAAAAAAAATTCATTCCAGCTTAGTGAAAATTTCATATCATTGGAATATTGCAATCTGCAACTTTTCAACCCCTGGTAGCGGTCTAAGTTTTGGTCGGAGAAGAATGACGATGGTTTAGGGAGATGTGGAAATTCAAATTGCATCTTTTAAGTGCTAAGAAGGTTTCTGACACAATTTTGATTGACTAAAATACACAAAAAACAGAGTTTTCTTCAAAAGAAGGTGCACTTTGAGCATCTCCTGCTCCCCTCCCCTTGCCCGTAGCGGGCTCAATTTTTTGGGGGATGTCTCCCATTCAAAGTAAACCATCTCACCAAATTTGGTCAAAATCCAAGATATGTTTTTTTTTTTACTCCACCCTAAGTATACATTCAGCCTTACCATTAAGAATTTTCATTTCCGCAAGTTTTCAACCAAATTTTTTCAAATTTACATGGATAGTACACCACACTGAGGGGTATTAGTGGGAGAATTGAAAAAAATTTCCAATAATTTTTTCTAGTTGAAACTCGTGTTTGAAACCTGTCAATTGAGTTTTCTACATGATCTTTCAGAGGTGCAATTCTGAAAAAAAATTTATGTACCTGCTTAGTCGCTATGTACAACGTGATATTTTACACACTTTATGCAAGTACCATTATACATCTTCTCAAATTGAAAAACAACAATTCAGTGATGCTTGAAAAACTGTAACACTTAGTAGGTGTATGTATTACGTATGTATTCATAAAACTAAAACGAAATAAAACAAAGCATTTAAAAAATTAAAATTATCAATACTTAACTAGTAAACACTTGTTAGGAAGGTAGCTAGGTACATAAGCGAATACTGAAAATTCTGATGATTAACAATGCAAAAAATATACACCTGTTTTTGAAATTGGAAACCCCAAGCCAAATAAAAAGCTGTAGGACTGGACAAAATATTTTCAAAATTGAAGACACCACCGCAAATTGCTGAGAAAAATATTGCTGCAAATTTAATAGGTACAAAAAAAAAATAGCTAGATACCTTTGAAAAAAATGTTGGTAACACATCATCAAACTAAAAAAAATAAATTTTGATGCAAATGACATCGAATAAGAAGTAGGTAAAGGAACCGGCCTATATGAAGAACCTTCTTCAACAGAATTTCTGGTTGACCAAATAATAAAATATAGGTACATATGCTTATTTCTTAAATTTATAATACTTATCCATAACGTAAAATTAGGCAAAAACTATTGATAGGCTATATCGTCTCATTTCATCCGCAACTGATGGAGGGTTTACTGGCAACGGGCCATAATTTTGTTTAAAGTGGCTACACAAATAAAATTTGAAAATATTACAAAACGAAATGCAGGAAAAACGTGATAAAAGGTTCTTTCCGAATAAGTTAAGATGGCGAAATTGATTCTAATTGGATTTTCATTCTTTCCATCTCATGATGTAAAATAAATTCTAGTAAAATTTTTAATCTCCGATTTCCCCTTTTCTGAAAAGATCATTTTATTGCATCTTTTTCAAGAATTTTAAATTTCAACAGAAATTGAGAAAAATCTCTGTTCTTCTTAGTCTCAAAATTCATTTTCTTTATCATGAAAAATGCAACTATAGACCCCTCTATCCTCTTTCCGCTCAGCGTAAGGGGTATGGGAGTTGCAAAAGCTTAATTTAGTATTCTTGAGTATATGCGATAAGTATGTGCTGAGTATTGAGTAGATGGTGTTACTTTCTGTCCTGTTTACTTCCTCTGTAACATCTTTTAAAAAGTATTTCAATGTTTAAGTTACCTCAATTACCTCAAACTCAATTACAAAAAAGAATATTTGAGTATTTTACTTAAAATATGAGTGTAAAATACTCAATTCATACTTACGAAGTACTATACTCAGATTTTGTTTCCTAAACTCCACAATGAAAAACCTTGAATTGGAATTGTGAAATTTTTGAGAAATTACTCAATACTCAAAATCGGGTGAAAAGTACTGTGGAAGTATCGGTGAGGAGAGGGAAATTTTTTTGATACTGTAAGAATGGATTTTTTCATGTTTGATATCATCTTATTTGTAATTTTTGGTAATTTTTTTAAAATTTTTGGTGAAAACAATCGTTCATAAGTAAATGATCAAATTCCCCTCTCCCCCCTCCCAGAAAACCAGTTTCTACTACATGGTAGGCTAATGAAAACAACAAATACTGCCCTGTTCATCGTTCGCAACGTCCGCTATAGCGAACACAAGTGAACAATACTGGTTTGCTGTGTACTTCACAACATCTGCTATAGCGGACATGCTGTAATTTCACCCCCAAGGGGCAGAAAATTTTGAAAAAAATATTTTTGTGATCTATGGACCCAAAATAACTGGAAAATATTTTTAAAAAAGTTTTTTCGATCATTTCCGCGAACTTGCGAATTTAAGGGTTAAGCCACAAAACATTTGAATGGTGACAACCAACAATGATGTAATGATGGTATCATTACATCACTGTTGGGATGTTTAATGTTGAATTTGAACTCAAAATTTGTATGAATGAATAAAATAAAATGAAACGTAATGTAGGTACTTTGGTCCCTAACAACAATGATGAAATGATGTGATTATTTTCCATTATTTAAGAGAAAAACATTGAATGCCTACCCACTGGTTAAATTTGAAGTGAAAACTAGAGACATAAATACAGTAGACTCCCAATTATTCTACATAATTGAGGCGGGGAAGTGTCGGATACTCAAAAAAGTTGGATAATCGAAAAGTTAAGTTTTTTTCAGAAAAAACGTAATAAATGAGTTCTTGAAATGGGGGGAAATAATTTGGCATGCATTTATTTTTAAAAACCCTCAAAACTTGAATTAAAACAATAGAACTAACAATAAGATCTAAAAAAAAAATCACCTCAATATTTTTAGGTTAAAATTTAAAAACAGAAATACTTGAAAAAAATCACATTTTTGAAGACAAAAAATCATTAATTTTTTTTGAAAAAAATTGTCACAGCTCATCAATTTTTCTCAGAGCTGCAAAGTTCAGTCATTTGCAAAAAAATCATCAGTTTTTGGGAAGTGACACCTTCCTGCCTTTTCAAAACTCGCGAATTCTCCTTTTCCACTGCTTTTCAGTACCATACCAAATGGTTAGGGGCTAAATTTAAAATAAGTCCGATAATAAAGCATTATCCGATGTTTGGAGGTTGGATAATCGAAAGTTGGCGCACAATATTTTTTGATCGGATAATCGAGAGTCGGATAATCGGGAGTGTACTATAAAACATCATTTTTGAACAATTGGAACAATTCTTTTCTATCGTACATATTTGTGAGGAGGGTGCAAATACCCAAGATCATTGTACTTATTGTAACTTATTCCTAGACAGGAGTTGGTTTAGGTTTCACATAAAAAAGAAGATATTAATGGCTTGAGATTCTTATATCAGATTACATTCACACTGGACAGACCCAAAAGGCTGGTTCTTAAAAGTGATATGTTCTTAAGCTACAACTCCTACAATTAACATTATTTCTTATAACTTTCAAATTTTGTTCTTAAAAACAATGTGTTCTTATAAGCGATAAACACTGTATTATATATCATTGGTATACTGTAATAATTTACAATGGTTGGTACTGAGTATCTTACTTGTGACATAAGTTGCATTGTTCTCATTCACATCTGAAAATGAAACATACCGGAAGATCTATTAAATAATTTATTCACATGTTTACCAGGGATCAGGTTAAATAATTAATTTGCGACTTTGGTACATACGCGATGCAAAAATTTTCACTTCTTCATCATAGGATACTTCTAGTAAGGTATCAAATAGAGCTTTTGTTCAGTCCAAAATATTTTCGATGGATGCTGAATAAACATTCAGTTTGGGTAGGTACTAGAGTATAAAACGAAACAATAAAAAGTGCTCGTTATTGTATTGTATTAAAACAAGTACACCAGTATACTCATGTATTTGTATTTATGAATACTTGGTTCATTCAAACAATACCAGTTCTGAACCTACCAGCAATAAGTATGCTTGCGAGTAATAATTGTAACATGCAATATTGAATCATTGAGTAGGTGGCATCATCAGGGGTAATGTTGGGTGCCAAACAAATGATACAATAAGAGTATAATGATATTGGAAGATGATATTAAAAAAAATGAATTTAATAATTAAATATTATATATAATATATTTATTTATATATGAAGACCTCACGGGAAGAACGGGTTAATTGAGGATTTTTTCAAAAATGACTTTTTTGTGCCATTGTGTACAATAAACCATGTACTTTTATGTGGTTTATATGAAAAATGTCGAACTTTTCAAATTTTGTCAACGGGTTCGAAATTGCTGAATCGGTTTCAAAAAAACATACCTACCACATTTTAATCGCGTCAGTGTGTAGGTTTTATTTCAGGGCTGTTCCATACTAAAACGGAAGAAAAATGAAGTCGGGTCTTCCGATTTCGCTTAAATATTCTTAAAGAGTTCCCCTTGGTGGTTTATTCACAAAACCACGATCATTTCTTTTCTAACCCTCAGAAAGGCGAGCGGGCTGGCCTCGTAAGTTTTTATGCAATTGCGATTTTTAACCAAATTATGCAAATTTGAAGGCCCATATCTCGAGATAGGTTGTACTTGAGGGAAAACTGCTTGCAGGACGTGAAAGAGAATTAATGGGAGATTCAAAAACCATAATCAAATGTTGAAAAGTTCAAAGTTAAACTTCGGTGGTGAAAGCTCAACTTTCATGATAAGGACAAAAGATGAAAGCTACGATTTAAAATCCTAGAAAAATGACAGTGAGTAGACATTTTTAGCCTTTTTTCAACCAACAAATTTTCAAGATGGGAATTCTAGACCCCTGGGGGGTACAAGGGTTAACAATTTTGACCAAAATTCAAAAAAATTGAAAATAAAAGTAACATGTCGATTACTACTAATTCGAAGGCGCTGATTTCGAATATGTACTCTTATCCGACCTCTCTAAACCCTCCAAGTAGCCTTCTTGACAGGGCCAAAATTCAAAAAAATGAAAATAACGTGTGACCTGTCGTTTGTTATGTTTTTGAGGGCACTGAGTTCAAATATTTGTTTTTTTTTTTGGATTTGACCCATCAGCGCCCCTCTAGCTCTCCAATGTTGGGAAGAAGTATGTTGAGAAATTAAAATATCGTGTGGCATATCGATTCTAACTAATTTGAGGACGGAGAATTCGAATATCGATTTACTTTCTGATCCGTAGTCTGGTCTCAATTGAACATCCGCGCGGGAGACCTGTTAAAATTGATTTTATGATTGATTTTTGTTCTAGACACTAAAACAAATAAATTTCGCTTGGATGCCTATTTTTCTTCTCCCCCCCCCCCTTTCACAGGGTCCACCCCCAACATTTCAAACGTGTTTACCGCCTAATCTAACGTAAGGGTCATAATGAAAAAATGTTCAAACAAAAGTTGTTCCTCAACGCCTAGAGTACATTTTCATTCCTCATCGGAAAGGTCCACTCTGTCAGGAAAAGTAGAGGAAAATGGTCGTGAGAAACAGTTCATTGGAAAGAAAATTCAATTCTGAATACTTTTGGTGGTAACAAATTTTCCCGTATCTCCGAAACCTTTCATTGAAAATAAAAAAAACGTGATTCTGAAGTTTTCTCAAAAAAATTTTCATTTTCAAATTTGGGCGACAGGAGTTACTCCAAAATGGATTTTGATGAGAAATGAAAATGTACATTAGGAGTTGAGGAACAACTTTTGTTTAAAAATTTTTTCATTACGGCCCATAGATTCGGCGGTACTCGCGTTTAAAATGTTAGCGGATGGACCCTGTAAAAAGGGGGGGGGGGGAAGAAAAATAGGCATCCAAGTGAAATTTATTTGTTTTAGTGTCTAGAATAAGAATCAATCATAAAATCAATTTTAACTGGAATCCCGCGCGGAAGCCTTTTTTTATACAATTGAGACCTGACTACCAACCCTCTCACCGTAATTTTTTGAAAAACTCAATTCCGTGTTGATCACTTAACACCGGAGAGGTGGTCGGATCAAAAATTAAGTCTATATTCGAATTCTACGCCCTCAAATTAGATATAATCGATATACCACACAATATTTTCAATTATCAACATACTATTTCCCAAAATTGGAAGGCTAGAGGAGCACTGAGGGGTCAGATCAAAAAAATAAGCAAATATTCGAACTCAGTGCCCTCAAAAACCTAACAAACGACAGGTCATACGTTATTTTTCATTTTTTTTGAATTTTGGCCATATCAAGGAGAGTACTAGGGGGTTAAGAGGGGTAGGATGAAAAACCCGAGTACATATTCGAAATCAACGCCTTCGAATCAGTGGTAATCGATGTGTTACTTTACTTTTTCGATTTTTTTGAATTCTGGTCAAAATTGTGGACCCCTTAAACCCCCCCCCCCCCCCGTCTAGAGGTTCCATGTTGAAAATTTGTTGGTTGAAAGAAGGGTGAAAAGGGCTACATACAGGGTGGCTCGGTTAAGGTGTGAAATATTGAAACCTCATATTCTACTTATCAATACGAACAAAAAATGTCATATTCAACATGGGCCCCAAAACGCTTTCTTTCTGAGATATTGCCGAGTAAAGAACTGGAAATTCGGCAACGTTGCGCATCGTGACGCCCGTAAAATGTTGCGTTTAACGAGACGAACGCGGGGTTACTTACGCGGAAGTTGATAACAGCGTTGCCACAAAATAAATTATGCCGAGATACCCTCCATTTTTTTGATTTTTTAGAAAAAAATTTTAGGCGAAATTTTTTTTATAATAATGAGGAATCATGAGAAATCATTAAATTCGATTTTTATTGTAATTTTGTGGGATGGTCGAAATTTGATAAATTGATTACTCAGCATCCAATAAATAAAAAAAAACAGAAATTTGGGTTAATAGGTGTTAAATAAGTAGTAATACCCCTAAAAGTGAATAAAATTTCAAAAAAATGATTTTTTGTTCTTGTTCGACCATTTTTCTGGTACAGAAACACATTTTTTATTTTAAAACACTTACTTATGAACCAAAAAAAAAAAAAAAAATTGGTATACGCTTCTATGGACCTCCTTTCACTTTTTCCACCACCTACCCCCCGAAAATTTTCACTGCTAGAGCAAAAATTGTCAATTTTGGGTGAAATCTGGGCCCCCTTTAAAGGCGAATAACTCAGTAATGAAGCGTTTATGACCCATCATGTATATAAAATTTTTTACTCCAAATGATAAGTAGAATACGTGGTTTTAATATTTCACACCTTAACCGAGCCACCCTGTATACCTACTGTGATTTTCCAGATTTTTTAAATGATAGCTTTCATCTTTTGTTTTTATCATGAAAGTTGAGCCTTTCACTACTGAAGTTCAACTTCGAGATTTTCAAAATGTGATTATCGTTTTTGAATCTCCTATTAATTTTCTTTCAGAGCCCACAAACAATTCACTCCCAAGTACAACCTCTCTCGAAATATGAGCCTTCAAAGTTGGGTTTGGTTAAAAATCGCAATTGCATAAAAATTTCGAGGTCCGCCCCCTCACCCTCTTGAGAGTTGAAAAAGAAATGATCGTGGTTTTGTGAACAGATCTTCAAGGGGAACTCGCAAAAAAAAATTGAGGGAAATCAGAAAACCCGACTTAATTTTTGATCCGTTTTAGTGTGGAATGGCCCTTTAATAAAAAACCCGGACCTCCATTTTTTGATCCAACCCGGTTTTTCGGGGTTGAAGATTTTACTAGAATTTATTTTATATCAAGAGACACCATCTTAGATGGGCAGAATAAAAATCAAATATGGGGTCGATTTCACCATCTTATATTATTCGGCAGGAGCCTTTTATCACATTTTTCCTGCGTTTCGTTTTGTAATTTTTTTAAATTGCGTTTGTGTAGTCACTTTAGATGCAATGATGGATAAATGCACTAAACCCTCCGATGGCTCCGATGAAGAATAGCGGAAGAAAGGAGACGATATAGCCTATCAATAGTTTTTTGCCTGGTTTTACATTATCGATAAGTATATTAAATTTAAGAAATAGGTACATACCTACCTATTATATTTTACTAGGTATGTAGTCAACCTGAAATTCTGTTGAGAAGGGTTCTTCATATAGGCCGCGCCACGGAAGAGTCAATGGATCCCAGCATCAACGAACTGATTGATTTCATTGAAAAAATTAATTCATAATTTGTGGCAGTGTCTTCAATTTTGAAATAATTCTGTATAGTTGCATTTACAGCTTTTTATTTGGCCTGGGGTTTCATTTTCAAAAACGGGTGTTTGCATTGATAATCATCGGAATTTCCAGTATTTGCTTATGTACCTAGCTACTACCTATGAAATATTTACTAGTTATTGATGATTTTAATTTTTTAAGCGCTTTGTTATATTTCGTTTCAATTTTATGAATACGTAATAACTACACCTACTACGTGTAAGTTTTAATTATTACATTATTATAGCTCTTCAAGCATCGCTGAATTGTTATTTTTTCGAAGCACTGAATGACGGCTTCGCATATTTTTGAATTTTATTTGCATAAAGTGAAATTTGGACGATTCGTGTTGAATGTGTTGAATTTGGAGATGATTTTCTGATGTCGTTGGACGTTGCCATGAAGGATTTTTCACTTTTGCAGTTCTTTACATCAAATTTATAAAAATTAATATAAGGTTACTTGCATTTTTTTTAAATTTATTATTCTGGTTAAAATTTATTAAATTTTTTGAAGTATCTTGTTTCAGTTTTTTTAAGAATTAAGTATTTGCCCAATTTTTAGATATCGATCTAGGGTTGAAAAAATTTCAAATTTTTGGAAAAATGACCAATTTTCTTGAAAAATTAATTTTTTAAATCTATGCAATTTTTTTAAGGATTCATCGATTGAACAATCGGCCAGATTATGGGCTATTTTTGGGCGAAGAATATATTTTTGAAGAGGTTTTTGAATGTTTGACCATGAACCACCTCTCGTTTTTTTTCAAAAATATAAAAAAATAGCAGGGAATAGGAGTCAGTTCAAAAGTGGACTCCTGACTCCAGCTTGACACCGTTTTTTTTTTTTTTCTTTTCATAAGAAAACATAGTTGACCTATTTAATACAGGCATTCTAGAAAAAAAGTGGAAAAAATTTAGAACAAAGGTTTTTTTGTGGGAATGTGTTCAGAAGGGTCCCAGTAGTGTTATAGGCAGTATGGCCCTACCGACCTTCTACGTGTGTGGTCGGTACAGAGTCGTACATCAGCGAGTCGTACGGCACTAACACGTACGTCACCGCCAGGTAGATTAGCGATCCTCGTACCTACAATGGTACAGAATCCTCAGTCTTTTCGCGTATGTGGTCCTGATCTCGTCTTCGGTTAGATTCACCCCCTTTTGAGGCCGTATTGCTCCCGTATCACTTTTTCTCTCTCGTAGGGAATTCGTGTGCACGCGTAAGGTGAATGTACCTAGCTAGTTTAAAGTATTTGTCAAAACGTGTATTTGTTCTGCCGCCCATAGCATTTTTCCGCAAAGTAGCCATAAGTTAGTTTAAAGTATCAAGTTAGTTTAAAGTATTAAGTTAGTTCAATGTGAAAATCTTGTATGCAATAAAGCTCCGTTGTGTACGTAACCACCCTTGCAGTTTGTTATTCGTGTTTTATATATCTCGCGCTCATGACAATATTTACCACGGGTACTAGTGGTGCGAAAAATATCGATACCATTCGATACTATCGATACTTAGTAGGTATCGAAAGTATCGATACGTTCTCTCGATACTATCGGTACTTTCGATACTAGTATGTAACCTATGAAATGTTCAAAATCTGGACATTAATTCCCCATGTGACCCAAATTAACCCCATTTTTTTACAAAAATCTCCACATGACCCAAATAAACCCCATTTTTTACAATTTGAACTGTGCAAAGTGATTAAAAATTTCAAACGGACGCTTCAAATGTGCCAGTTTTCATTTTCAAACCATGACTTGAATAGCAATAGCGCCCTGTAAAATGGTATCGATACCATTCGATACTATCGATACTTGACGGGAAAGTATTCGATACTATCGATACCAAATTTACTCGATACTTCGCACCACTAACGGGTACAGCTCCGAGTCGAATTATAACACGGTACCCCTCGTAAATTGGTGTCCGCAACCGTCCATAAAACCACAAACTTATGTTCATGGCGACCTAGAGGCCGGGAGATACACCGACTGGCCAGCGGCAGGGACCGACGAGGTCCAAGATTACTCCCTCTCCCAGGGGGACACCTACGTTACGGGTACCCGCGTATCTTAAATACCCTTTACCGAACTATATTTCCGGTCCGAGCCTCTATCCCTGACAATAGTTACCAAAAAAAAACCAAGAGCCCCAAGTGTGAGGGAAATTTTTTGGGGGTGAAACACCCCCAAAAATGGTGTTTTCTACATTATTTCAAAATGTATCAATTTTGAATAAAAAATAACCACAGATTTGAAATCTGCGTCAAATTTCCGATCCAATGATACCTAACACAACCCATTTCAAATGAAACAAAGTTTGAACCCCCAGGGGCAGGGGAGGGAGCAGGAGGTGCTCAAAATGCATCTCCTTTTGAAAAAAACTGACTAAAAAACACAAAAAACAACGTTTTTTTCAAAAGGAGATGCATTTTGAGCACCTCCTGCTCCCCCTTACCGGGGGGGGGGGGGGGTCAAACATTTTTTGGGAGGTCTCTCACTCAAAGTAAACCACCTCGCCAGTCAAAATCCAAGATATGTTTTCAAAAAGACTCGCCGAGCCTTAACCTGGCACCTAGTTTACTTTGAGTCTTACCTAACACAACCCATTTCAAATGAAACATGAGCTCTTGAGGGGGGGGGGGAGGTCAAAATTACCCATTTTTGAAAATCACAGATTTTTCAAATTTAAGAGTTGAAATCTGCACCTAAGTGATACTTTGTGAACGCTTTGATAACATCAAAAGGATCCACCCCCCACCACCATATGGGTGCGGTTGTGTCAAAATACATACAGCAATCCTTCACGTACTCCTGGACAGTCGTTAAGGCACAATAAAGTATCATTTAGGTGCAGATTTCAACTCTTAAATTTGAAAAATCTGAGATTTTCAAAAATGGGCAATTTTGATCCCCCCCCCCAAGAGCTCACGTTTCATTTGAAATGGGTTGTGTTAGGTATCATTGGATCGGAAATTTGACGCAGATTTCAAATCTGTGGTTATTTTTTATTCAAAATTGATACATTTTAAAATAATGTAGTAAAACCCATTTTTGAGGGTGTTTCATCCCCCAAAAAATTTCCCTCACACTTGGGACTCTTGGTTTTTTTTTGGGTAACTACTGGGACCCTTCTGAGCACATTCCCACAAAAAACCTTTGTTCTAAATTTTTTCCACTTTTACCATACAGTTAACCCGGACAGGGGGGTCCAGGGGGTCTGGGACACCCCCCCTCCCGTCAGAAACTTACAAGAAAAAGTGCCTTTTTGGAGCATGAAAAATCTAATTTTCTCGAAGCTTCGCTCGGGCATGAAAGGAATTGCTAATTCTATAAACTGTTTGAATCAACTATGCAAAAAATAGTTCCCTTTTGATATTCCAAGTCTCCATACCCACTTTGCACCCTCCCAAAAAAAGCTTCTGACGCCAATTCTTGGATTTATTAGGTATTTGTATTGGCTTTTAAGGCCAAAATAATTAGTAGGTACCTATGTAAGTTGTTTGTTCCAAGATTACATTTTCATCAGTTTTTTTCCTTAAACGTGCTATGCAAATCGCATGAAAATTAAATAAAGTTTGGATTTTGTGTTTTTATAGTAAAAGGAAATTTGATTGGGGGGGGGGGGAGGTGAACTTACAATTTCTCAAAAATCATGAAATTTCGGACCCCTCCCTTGAGAAATTTCTGGCTACGCCACTGAATCAACTGAATCAAGTCCAATACGTTTACACTCGTTTTGTACTGAATTTTACGTGGTTTTATCAATTTTTCAAAACCTTCAAATATATCAATTCGTTGAAGCCGATAAGTATACCTACTAGTAACTAGAAGTACCTCCATCGAACACGTAACCATTTCGACGATAAAAAATACGTTGGCGATAACTCGGTGGTCGTTTCGCTATTGATACCAAACAATCGACCCTAGTTCTTGACGGTTTTCTTTATTGCGAGCAGGCATCTGTTTTTTAAGTAAATTTTACCATCTTTGCTGAAAAAAATCATCATTATGAGTTTGGGCTTCCAAAATAAAGTAGTCATCGTGACCGGTGCAAGCTCCGGTATTGGTCGAGCTACAGCAATCCAGTTCGCCGAACAGGGAGCCAAACTTACCATAACTGGGCGTAATGAAGAAGCGTTGCATCGAGTTGCCGAAGAATGCGAAAGTATGTCCGAGATGAAACCTTTGGTGGTGATTGCCGAAATGAAAGAAGAACAGGATGTGAAAAATATCATCGATTCGACCATCCAAGAGTACGGAGCTCTGCATATTTTGGTCAATAATGCTGCTACTTTGGAGCTCGGAGGTATCGAGTATACATCGTTGCAGCAATACGATAACGTATTCAATGTAAATGTCAGAGCCATTTATCAACTTTGTATGTTGGCTGTACCCCATCTAGTCAAGACCAAAGGTAATATCATCAATATATCCAGTGTGAACGCCCTCTGCTCGTACCCTTTCTCTTTGGCCTACAATATGTCAAAATCTGCCCTGGACCAGCTCACAAAATGCATGTCGATCGAATTGGCATATCGGAATATTCGAGTAAATAGCGTCAATCCGGGTATCATCAAGACGGAGTTTTTGAAAAGAGGAGGTATCAATAATACCATGTATAACAAGGTGATGGAATATGGTAAGAAAACTCATCCGTATGCGAGACTGGGTGAAGCTGACGATGTAGCCAGGGTGGTTTTGTTCTTGGCCAGCGAAGATTCATTTTTCATGAATGGATGCCAAGTTCCTGTCGATGGTGGAAGACATTGCCTTTCTATGTAATCAAATTAGTGTTATAGGTACCTATTTATTTTAATTTTACGTAGTTCCATTCGAAAAATAAATGTTGTGCGACGAATATGAATATATGAGTATTTTTACGTTGATTAATGTTTTGGTAGATGTGAAAGATTTATTTTTTGTCCACGTATATGTCAAGTTGAAAATTGCTGAAGATTTTCTGATAGTTTTCTGTGGGGATAATTTTGTGAAGCACCAAGGTCGAATTGGGTCCAAGTTTTTAGGTGTCAATGCTACTCGTAATTTTATCGCCAGCGAATTGATAACCGGTGGGCGTTATCTGGGAAATTTCTCTGTACTTTTTTGCTGACCTTGGAAGTTATTGTGACACGTCGAACAGTTACCATAGGTAGCCCAGAAAAAATAGCATCGAAAAATTGGTTAAAAAAGAAAAATATGTTAATCGCGATTTTATTGCTAAAAAAGCTTCTATATGTGTCATTCCGCTAGAAAAGGGCCCATTTGGTGGAGCACAGTTTTCGAGTAAATCGCGTTTTTAGCAAAAGTGGTCAAGATTAACATTTTTTCTTTTTTTGCGAATTTCTGTTCCTTGGGGTGTCTACTATCGTGTGGTATAGGGATTTTGCCGAAAACGCACTTCAAGTGACATAAAATGAGGTTCGAAAGTTTTTTGAAAAGGGCCCATTTGGTCAATTGCGTGTTTTTTCTGAAATAAAAGCACGGAATGCAAGGAATCGCTATTTTTTCGCCATAATTTTTCTATTCTAATTCGTAATAAACATTCATCTGACTGAATTTCATTCTTCTGCACGTTTTTCTAACTTAAACATTGATGCTCTCTCATGAATTGAAACAGTTTTTATAAAGGGCCCATATGGCCGTAGGCTGTGTACGGGCTCTGAAGGGTGGGGGGGGCATCGTTACCTCAGCCAAATGATGAGAAATGACATGAAGAACAATTCTGCACGTTTTTCTATATGTTCTCTCATGAATTGAAACATTTTTTATAAAGGGTCCATATGGCCTTAGGCTGTGTACAGGCCCTGAAGGAGGAGGGGTATCGCTTTTTCAGCCAAATGATGAGAAATGACATGAAGAACAATAGTTCCAAACCTCAAGACGATCGGTTCATATGCGGAAAAAATATTTCACTTTTTCACTTCGAAAAACTTTAAACTCAATTTTCTCGACTTTTTAAAATTTTGACTACTGGCATTTTCGAAATTCAATTTGGGCTGGGATCGGTTTTATTAATTTTTATCGCTTATAAGAACATATCGCTTTTAAGAACCAGATTTTTGGTCCGTCCAGCATAAAATATCTGATATAAGAACCTAAAGGCATTAAAAACCTTCTTTTTTTTTGGTGAATTTTAAACCAACACGTGCCAATAAAGACTAGTATAGGATGTTACAAATGTACAAACAAAAACATATGGACAAATAAAAGAGAATAGAATGGAACCGATTGTCACGGATATTAACGTTTTTACTTTGGTCCCTACTTGTAAATCTTGGGTGTTTAGGTAGGCGTTAATTTTACAATACAATTCTTCGAATTGATCGGCCGGCGAGCTCTGTGATCGATTTTTTTTGGAAGGTATAGAGACTTTTGCCTCTTTGGTCCTTGAAAACATGCCTTGATATCTGTATCCGTTTTCTCCTCTTTGTGTACAACAGAGTATTTAATTATCAGGGGTTGAAGCCTACAATTGCTCCTCTTCATTTGACCCTTCATTTTGGGATCAATTAGCTCATTTTTTCCTCCCAAGAATTTGTTTGTTGGGATGAAACTATTTCGTAATTCATACCCCCCCTCCCCCCTCCCCCAATAATAAAAATATCGATCAAAAAAAAGCAATATCGGTTATAACAACATATCGGTTATAGTGACGAAATTTCTAGTTCCTTCCAAGGTTCTTATAACCGATAAACACTGTATATATTATTTTTGACCTCTCAAATCGATTGGAAGCGGTTTCGAGACGTTTCGGAGTCTCCAGAAACTGGAAAATGTTCATGAAAATGGTCCTTATGAATTTCAGCACCTATAATCGTGGATTACCCATATTGGTGACCTATTTTGATCGATTAAAGCATGAATTTGAACTGGAAATTACGAATTTTGGAAAATTATCCTTTTATCGATCAAATAGGTCACCAAAATGGATGATCCGCGATTACCTACTGGTGCTGAAGTTCATATGAACCATTTTTATGGGCTTCTCTCCAGTGCTGGAAAATTTCAAAACTTTCTAGACGGTTCGAAATGTCTCGAAATCACTTCCAGTCGATTCGTGGGGTCAAAAATAGGGTGCATATCAAATTTCAGCTTTTTTCGTTGATTAGATCAAAATTTTCATATTTTGGAAAGCAATACCTATGTAAGGTAATTTTGAAATTTCAAAAAATTGCCAATATTCAAGAAATGAACTTCAACACCTCAAATTTTAGATATGTATGGGTTCTTTATCATATACTATCGATTGATTTTCGTTTTGGCTCAAATTCCCACTTCAAGTTATGATGTCTACCTTGTAAGCATTTGAAGGAGTCAACTCTCCCAATAGTCCCCTAACCTTTCACACGTCCTTCACGATTTTTTTTACCACAGAGCAGCAAATGGATATTTTTTTTTTCTTGCGGTGTATGTATGCTCTGTGGTTCAATAAAATCATGGTTCAAGGAACGTAGTAGGGCATCTAGTTAACTTTCCTTGAAAATCATAATAACCAATTATTCAATAACCTTTCTAAGAAATCAAAATTAGCAGCTATAATTTGGCGATCTTTTTTAATACAATAAACAATACAAAATCAACAAATCTAGGCCAAACCAAAGAACCATAGTCTATAAAAACACTAACGCCGTCCTCTTGCTTGAAGTCATTATCGGAAGTTTATTGGAGTAGTAAGATAAGTCTTTTCTGTAAAATATCGAACGTGTATTAAAGTGATTCTTTTTTTATTCATTCGAGTTTCATTTTTAAAATTAAATTTAAAAACACAAAACCTAAAAAAACCAATCACAACAAGGAAGAAGGCATTCCTTCCTCACCACAATTATGAGATTCTTAGCTGGCACTTTTTTTTTATTGAAAGATTTATACCTACTTTATTCCACGCTATCTTTTTATGACGATTGAGTACCTAAGTACAAATTTTTCGATCTTTCAAGTAACTTTTCAAGCATCTGATGATTTTTCGATTTCATTTTTTTTAAATTTAGGAATAATTGTTCAACTTTTATGACTTGATTCAATTTTTTTTGAAAATTTAATTTGTTTGCTGAAATTGATTCAATTTTTTAAAATTAACTGTTTTCACTTGAAAGAAGAATGTTTAGAATAGAAGATCGTCTAATTATCAAAAGTTGTCTAATTCTTGGAAAATTTTACAATTTTTCTAAAAACGTCCATCTTTGAAAAAATTGACCAATTTTCATGAAATCTTAAATTTTTGAAAAATTCAATTTTTGGAAATTCGTTCAGGTTTTGAAAAAAATACCACGATTTGGAATATTCTTAAATTTTTGGAAAAACGTGCCATTGTCATTCTGCCCATTCAGAGACTCGTCAATTTTTGTAAAATCGTCCACCAAAGATGAAAAAATTTAATACCAGTGTATTGAACAATATACCGTACATAATAAAGTACTTAGGATACGCACATTTGAATACATACGAAATGAAAAAAAAAAAACATACGATGATACATGAATAATTATACACGAGACTTTATAATATGTACACGATATTGACGACACGATAATAAATTACAACACCTAGCCAAACGTACCTACGTAAAATACAGGTAGATATAAATTTAATAATCGATATTCTACACGATATTACGACGTTGAAACAGAAGGTATGTTGATTCACTAGGTATATATACGTAAAGCGGCAGTAAAATTATTTACTCGAAATTTTAACGAATTGTCATATCCCTTTTTCGGGTTCCTTCATCTGAGAAAAATATGGTAAGCATGCGAAAATAGTGCTCCAATCCATCGAAGGGAAAGAAAATTATGCCTAATGGATTCAAGAATCGGTGAAGTAGTGAAAATGATGAGCATCCAATTGCGTGAAAAATAGGTCGATCGAAAAAAGAAAACAGATGGTGAAAATTATGCAAGAGATGAGACCATAAAAAATCAGTGAAGGAGAAGAAAACATATGAAGGAAATTCTAGCACATGTACGTTAACTGGTGTGGGCATTCAATTGATATGTTATAGAGATCTTCTTTATCCTGGCCCTTTGAATCAAATTTCAGTTATCCTTTTAACATAGGATGTGATTCATTTTTCAGACGAACTTCCGGTTTGTTGCGTTGATTGTCATCCTGTTCTGGAACGAGTGAGTAATTCGTCTATCTGTGAATAGGAGAAAAAAAAAGTTATCAAAATGGCAAGAAATAAAAAAAAAGAGACTCTCAAAGAGTAAAATGTGGCATTTTTTAGGAAAAGGGACCATTTGGTCACAAAGTTGATTTTGAGAAAAACGCCAAAATGTGAATCAGGGTCGAAAATCTCGATTTTTTGTGTTTGATGGATTTATGTTCTATGGTCCTTCTACTTTCACGTAAGATAGTTTGGAGTTCGTGAAATACGTTTTAAACAGTATAAACACACCATTGAGAAATTGGAAAAATGAAATTTTGAAAACAAAAAATTATATATTTTTTCAATTGTTATTGAGTTTTTAATGGTGAGGCTATTTTGGGAACACTTGAAAGCCTGATACAGCTCCTGAACCAAATTTCTCGAATTCTACAGCAAATTTCCCATCAGATTAAAAAAAAATGAATTTTTGCCCCATAAATTTGTTTTTTAGTGAACATTTTCACTCAAAAACTTTTAATGCGTTTTTTTCAAAACTATATTTTCAAATCTTTGTAAAACCGTCAATTTTTCATCAAAAAAAAGGTCACTAATGGCTCATCTGAAAGGTAATTTTATGTAGATTCAGAAAATGCCAATTATCTCGAAAATGACTTGTGACCAAGTGGTCCCTTTTTCGAAAAAATGCCACAAATAGGTCAAGATTTATTATGAAAGGTATCTATTTTAAATACTCGCCTGTATTTTATACATTTCTTTAACATCTTCCAAGTCTAACCGAAGTTCTTGACACTCTTCCATTTTCTCACCGTACATTTGCAGCAAAGTATCGTATCTGGTTTGCAATTCATTATTAGCTTCGACTCGTTTTTCGAGTTCTTCGACTTTGGATGCGAGTAAGGTGATTTCATTGGTGAGGATTATACGTTCGTGGTCGTGTTTCTTCAGTTCCCATTGGAGTTGTTGAACTTCGCCTGAAATCAGATAAGGAAATATTGAAGATGAAAGATGAAAATTTTTAAAAAGGGTGCAAAATTGAAATTTGAGATTTACCTTCTTTAAGTTTATATTGGGTTTGTAAATGTTCGATGGTGCTGGCTGCGGAGGCGATTGGTTTAGGAGATGAGGTCTCGTAGACGCTGCCTTTGCCACTGGACGAAGGTCCGGCTTCATCGTCGCCGCCCAATTGCTGTCAAATGAATGGAAAATTATTTCAATGGGGAAATAATGATGGAATGGAGTATTTATTTTTTTGGTTTAATTTTACGTTTTGAGCCCCCCCCAAACAATCTTCTCGTTAAATTCTTTGGTTATTTTCTTGCAGAACTTGGCAAAATGTGACAGATTTTAGGTTTTACTGCAATTTTTACCGGAGAACTTTTCAGGGGTGAAAACTGATTGCATAAAGATTTAGTTTAAAGTTGAGTTTGAAGTTTGGAGAATAAAGGTACAGTTTTCGGTCAAGTTTTAAATTCAGGAAATGGAAATTTAGCTTTCAGTTCGAAATTCCAAGTTCTAAACTTTTTAAAACCAATTGTTCAATCAGACCTTAACAGCAAACTTGAAATTGAAAAAGATAGGTATAGAGAAAATTTGAAGTTGGAAAATTTTTAGAAAAAACTTGGGACTCCTTGGGCTGTTTGTCTCCCCCCCCCCTCCTCATGGCAAAATTGTACGTATTTTTAGAGTTGGAAAATTTACAGTTGGGTAGGAGAATTCTTTTAAAAACACACTTTTGCTTCAGAGCAAAAACTTTTAAATTATGGATATGTTTCAAAATACCTTTTTATTAAAATATCAGATTTTTAATTTTTTTTTAGGAAATTACTTTTTGTTAAAATATATAAATGTGTTGGAAATTTTTCCAAAAATGATAATCATACAGGGTGTTTCATGAATCGTCTGCCATACGTCTTTTGAAAAAAAAACTTGAGATGAACGTGCTGTCGATCTTAAAAATTGAAGGGGCAAATATTGTTGAAAAAATCACGTTAAATTTTTTTTTCAATCATGGGAATGGATAGTAATTTTGAAAACTGAACCAATTTTTACTTTATGACTTTTTGCCTAACTTTTTGTTCAGTTTTCAAAGTTTTATCAATCCCCATGATTGAAAAAAATTTTAACATAATTTTTTTTCGAAACGATCATCTAGAATCGGCATTTTTTGATGTAAAAATGAGGTAGGTATGTACGATGTATCTTGAAAATTTGAGTCAATCCACGAAAATGGACTTCAAATTCGGAATCTGCGACCTCAAATTAGTGAAATTAGATTCTAATTTCGAATATTTCCAGCTGTTTGAAATTCCTCAGCAGGGGATCGGCAGGTCAAATATTTCTTTTGAACTTCTGCTATGCATTGTAACTGAGTTTATACCACCTGCTGTGTCGGCATTTTAGACTAGCACAATGACTGGTTTTATTGCCCCTTTGAGGTATTTTCGGTTCTGTTACCATCACCTGCTGGTTGATTTAGGCGTTATTTGGCTCCGCCCCTCCAGTATAGTAAGTGGGGGAACAGGTTATGGGCGTGGCCTCTCCCACTTTTTATGTTAACTTCGGAGGTTCCGGAGCTACTCAGTTCAGTCTAGTTTTGGCTCTCTTCCTGAAAGGTTGCTTGGAAGACCAACTTTGAAAATGGCTAAAACAGCCAAATAGGTAGGTATTTTTGAAATAAGTAGATAAGGGAAAAAAGGTCAAATTTTTTCCTATACCTTTTCTTTTCAAAACAGCGAATTTTTTTCTTCATAAAATTTTTCGAAGCCATTTTTGACGCGAAACGATCAAAATAGGATTCGAATATGATAGATTCGAGGTTGTAGATTTCGAATTCAGCGTTCATTTTCAGTGACAGATCTTCGTTCTCGAGATATCGTTCAATCGTTTATTTTTTACTGAAAAAAACGATTAAGGTGTCCAAAATCGTGTAGAAAAGGGTTGAGATGTCGGTGTTTTATGGATTCGAGGTCTTTGATCACGAATATTTCATTGGTACCACGACGAAGCCAGTTCGTTTGCATCAGAAAAAAAACGTATTTTTTTCCTACCTACTCAATTTGAAAATTTACCCTTCTCAGCCATTTTGAGCAATTCAAACGGCGAAGAATTGTTTTCTATCAAATCGAAGTTGTTGATTCCGAATCTGGACTCTGGGGGCCCTTTTCCACATTCGGAATTTTGTTTCGGAGTTTCGAACATTTTACCTTCGAAAAAGCCGATTTTGGCGGATGGACATAAATGGATAAACACAAGCTTTGCTTTAAAAGCAGAAGTTCTTCAAATCATGGATATTTTAAAGATGATTTTTAATCAAAATGCCAGACGTCAAGAGAAAAATAGTAATTTGAGTTGGAATTGTCAAAAAAAAATTCCAATTTCATTTTGCAATTTTCAATTTCAACCCCTTCCCTTTCCCCCAAAAAGGACCCTCCCCCCATCATCTATATGTACTTTTTCCTTTTTTTCCCCCATGGAAAATTCAATTCTTTTTAATATGAAATTTGAGGTCGCAAAATATCAAAAGAAAAAATCAGACCACTTTTAGTTTTACCTTCCCTCTCACCACTCGTAAGCCACAACAAGAAAAAAGGATCCAAAATTCTATCTACACTTCTTGTTTACTAATTCTTAAATCTTAATTGTGGTGTAAATATTAGATATCGAAGAACAAAAATCGTTCAATTTTTTTTGTGGGTCCAACTTTTGAGATAAGGGAGAGGGGAAGAGATCCACCCTGTCGGGAAAAGTTGGTGAAAATGGTCGTGATAGAGCTCATTGGAATGGAAATTCAATTCTGAATACTTTTTGTGATTACAAATTTTGCCGTATCTCTGCAACTTTTCGCTTAAAATGAAGAAAACATGATTTTGAAGTTTTCTGAATACTGTTTTATTTTCAAATTTGGGGGGCAGGAGTGGCTCCAAAATGGATTTTGATGAGAAATGAAAATGTACATTAGGTGCTGAGGAACAACTTTTGTTTGAAAATTTTTTCATTACGACCCTTAGATAAGGCAATAAACGCTTTTGAAATGTTGTGGGTGGACCCTGGGGAAAGGGAGAGGGGAAAAAAGGGCATACGGGCTTAATTTCTTTGTTTTAGTGTCCAGAACAAGAATCAATCATAAAATCAATTTTAACAGGAATTTCGCGCGGAAGCCTTTTTTTGTAAGATTGAGACCTGACTATCGGGCAGAAATTTTCTCTTTTTTTCTATGGAATGTTTAGACTTTTAATTTTCTCAATTTTTTCTCACCTGCTGATAGTGCTAGTGAATTTTTCTATAAGTATGAATATTAGAACCGCCATGAACAGAGTTAACGAGAAGGTAGAAGGTACACCCCCCCCCCCCGAATCTATTCTCAAAAAATTCAGCGCATAGAAGTAAAATTCTTCAAAATTTTGGAATTTGGAAAATTCAAGCAATGTTTTTGAACTGACAATTTTTAGTAAGTATCTTGGGTAAAATAGCAGAAATTAGGTTTCTCAGCACCCCTGGTCAAAAATTGTGAAATTTTTTGGGGATAAAACAAGAATGAATAATATTATTTTAATGTTATTTTTTTTTAAAAATATGAATCGAAATCAAATCAATGGAAATATCAAATATCCTTAGCGCACGACCACGAAAAATATGAAATTTTGGTTTTTGAAGCATACTTTTTGAAAAATAACAAAAATTCGAGAGAGAGAGGGGACAATGGGAAGGTGGTAGGAGTGAAATATGAAATCCGCCGCTGCCTCTCCCTCCCACACACTTCTTAAAAACAATAATTGGCGAAATTAAAAAAAATACTTGCAGCGATCTTTACCAAAAAAGTCTCGTATTTTTATTTCGAATGATTTCCCGTCGTTGGAACCCCATCTCCCACCTTTGACAACCTCTTCCCTTCCACATCGAACGGATCGACGTCAAAATCATTAAAATACCCAAAAGCAAAGTGTTGTCTGTCGATTCTCAAGCGAAGCAAAAATAAGCTCTCTAGGATAAGCAACCTTCATCTTTTTTTTATCTTGTCGATTTGAAACCGACGATGGGTTATTTCCGCCTTTTTCTAGCCAAAAACCCCCTCCTCTATATCTCGAACACATACGAACTTAATCTGCAAATGATATTCAACTTACGCTCAACCAGGCGTTAATATCCTCAGCGGGTAGCGGAGACGGACTAGGAGACACCATACTCACATCTGAATCGGAATCGTTACCCGAAGCGTCACCTTGAAGCTGCATTTACGTATGAAAAACAGATAGAAAAACAAAAACGATACCGTGAATATTACCACTGACGCAAAATCGTCGATGATGACTAAAGAGAAGCGAAAAACATGAGAAGCGTGGCGAGGATTGGTAAAATGGCGGCGAAATTGCGCGCAAAAAGAGTTTACGACGACGTAGTAAAGTAGGAAATAATAAACGAGTCGATAATTACCAATAATTTCAGTTTCGAACGATCTCTGTACAGTTCGTTGATATTTCTGAGCCCTTCGTTTTGCGATTCGCCTGTCGTGCTAGCTTTCATCGCTTCTTCGAGTTTAGTTTTCAGGTTTTTGATTTCTTCGGTTTTTTCTTCAACCATTCTAGAGTTGAGGGGAAGGCAAATGTGGATTAGGAATTGGATGATATGAACAGGGGCGCACCCAGGGGGAGAAGGCTCAGGGGGCTCAAGCTCCCTTAAGCTCGGCAAGGAGATTTTTCTATCATAAAAATGTCGAAGAAGAGGATGATTTTTAAAAAAAAATTCGCCCTCGCTTCGCTTGGGTGGTAAATTGGTAATTTTCCACCGAACTAATTTTTTAGTCAATGTCCTATTTATCAGAAAAAATCAGTAATTTTGACTATACTTCATACCAAAAGAGTTTGCCAAAAACAAGACCTTGCGAGCAATAACAAACAAAACAGAGCAACAATATTCATTGGCTATTCAAAAAATCATGAAATTTTATTGACCACACAGTGTGAATAGCTACCTCTTCATCACCCCGCACCGCCTACTATAAATCGGCCATTTTGGCAAACTCTTTTGGTACAGAGTATAAAAAAAATCATTAAATCTCCCCATTTTTCAATTTTTCTTCGCTCAAATTTATAGATGTATATTATTCCCCAACTGGAAATACCCTAACCCCACTGAAATAACAGGTTACTTCATTTTTAACATGGATATGTCTTTAGGCCAGGGGGTAAAATTTTGAAATCGTTACGTAACGCTGGAGGTGTAACGTAACGTAATGTAACGTTTTTAGGTCCAGACATAATGACATTATGTTAGACTTGAAAAACTTGGAAAAAATCTATTTCAGATGAGGAAATGTTGATATATTATATTAAGTAGTTCTCATAACATTTTTGTGTAAGTAACATTTTTGAATTGAGTCTGTCGATAAGTTGGTTGAAAAGTCGGTTGAAAAGAAAGTTGGAAATCAGAAAGATGGTTGGAAAGCTGTTGAAAAGTTGAGTTGAAAAGATAGTTGGAAATCAGAAAGATAGTTGGAAATCAGAAAGATAGATAGTTGGAAAGCTGTCGAAAGGTTGGTTGAAAAGTCGGTCGAAAGGTCAGTCGAGAAGTTAATCAAAAAGTCAATCTGAAAGTCTGTCAAAAAATCAGAAAGATAGTTGGAAATTTGATCAGAAAATCGATTGGAAATTCGGTCGGAAATTCAAACTGAAATTCGATCGGAAATTTGATCAGAAATTCAATTCGATCGGAAATTCGATTCGATCGGAAATTCAATTCGATCGGAAATTCGATTCGATCGGAAATTCGATTCGATTGGAAATTCTATTCGATCGGAAATTCGTTTGATTCTATCGGAAATTCGATTCGATCGGAAATTCGATTCTATCGGAAATTCGATTCTATCGGAAATGCGATTCTATCGGAAATTCGATTCTATCGGAAATTCGATTCTATCGGAAATTCGATTCTATCGGAAATTCGATTCTATCGGAAATTCGATTCTATCGGAAAATCGATTCGATCGGAAATTCGATTCGATCGGAAATTCGATTCTATCGAAAAATCGATTCGATCGGAAATAGACAGATTATTAGACGGAAAGTTAGATGGAGCGTTATATATGGAGTTTTAGACAGTTACATTTTTAGATTATGACATAATGACATTATGTTAGACCGGAAGAAGTTAGACAGAACATTAGATGGAAAGTTAGATGGAGCATTATATGGAGCGTTGGACAGTAACATTTTTAAATTAAGACATAATGACATTATGTTAGACTCAAAGAAGTTAGATGGGGCGTTAGATGGAATGTTAGATGGAAAGTTAGACAGAATGTCAGATAGAAAGTTGGGAAAGATTGCCGGAAAATGATTGTCTGAGAGATAGTAGTTGGGAAGATATGCACTAGTTTGGTAGAGGCACAGCACTAGAAGCTGAGTATATGGTGCATCCCTCACCTTGATGGTAATCAACCTGTGTAATAGCGGTAACACAGTAACTAAATGAAGCTGCCATACCTTAAGGGCATTGAAAGAAGTACATTCCATGTTGAATATAAGTTGATGAAAATCCTGAAGAATTATATTAAATTTGAGAGTATGGTTTATCTTACTGACATATCCATGTTCTAAGATTTTTGCTTTAAAGCAAAAAACGCGTTCATTTTTATTTTATTGAATTTTGAGCTCCCTCCCCATTTTTCTTAAAATCTGAGGCCTTCCCTTTACACAATTTCTGGGTACGCCTATGGATATGAAAAATATAAATTTGATGGGGTGAAAGGGTGACTCACTTGTCTAATTGTTCGATTCGTAAATCGTAACGTTTCTTGGCGAATTTGCCCTCGATATCTTTATCTTCGAGTTTAGTTTGGGCTGCTTTGAGTTTAGCTTTGAAGTCTTTGATTTCTTCGCTGAACGATGATTTTTGATCGTCCCATTTACGTTCTTTTTTCTCGTATGTTTTCAGACGATCTTGATACTCGGCTACGAAAAATGGCAGAAAAATTGGCGAAATATGAGAGGAAGATGGCGAAAAATCAGCGTACGTAAGTAAACTACTCACTAATTATCGAACACAATTCTTTTTCTTGTTTCTCCCACGACGTCGAAGCCGCATTGTACTTGGCAATCTCGTCTTCCAACTGTTTGGCGATGGTCTTGGTGGAATTTAGGACATCCTCGGAGGCATTTTCGCATTTCCTCTTGTACTCCTCGAGTAAATTGAGCAATCGTTGATTTTCACGTCTGGCCGAATCGTCACGTCTGCAACACACGAACGAGAACATATTTTCGAGCGAAATGAAGAGCACATGTGTGAAAATCGACGTCAAACGGCACACAGACGATGCTCGTGACGAGGACGTAACGTCGCGAAAAAAAAGGTGACGGATAATTCGGTTATAATCATTTGGCGGAGGAGACACGCGAAACACGAGATAATAAGATATGTCGTCGTCGATTAGCGAATTTAGAGACGTTTGTGAAATTTCGTTCGGGAGAGGGTTTTTTTCTCTTTTGTTATGTAAAAGAGGAGAACGATGCGTGGATTCTAAGGTACGATTGGGCATAGGTGATGAATAATGTCTGGTACGGTGCATATTTTGTAGAGATAGGTACACGTACTCGGAATACTGCATTTCTTTGGTTTGCAATGTGAGCTGTAAATTGGCTACGACTGATTCGAGGTGTTCGCGTTGGGCTTTTTCGGTTTTCAGTTCGGATTCGGCTTTTTGGACTAGTTCTTTGGTGGCCAGCGAGGCGGCTTCTTTGAGACGTTGCTGCAGGGCGGTGATTTTCTCGTCTTTGTCTTTGATTTCTCTGTAAAAATTGAGAAAAATTAGAGGAATTGGTTAATTTTTTGGTAATTATGTTTTGTTGAAATTGGTGATTTGAGGAGGAAGAGGGGGGGGGATGTTCACTCGTTCAGGTATGAAATTTCATAAAGAATTAGTTTCGTGTTTCTTTGTTTGATTATTTGAAATGAAGGGGAAGGAGAGGAAAGGGGAAGAAGTTGATTTAAGATAGATCTATATACCTATTCGATTAAAAAAATAACGATATTGATTTTTTTTAAATATTTTCAGCACTTTTTTAACCATAATAAATTTTTGCTTTTTTCTCAGAATTTTTCCAACGCATTTTCAACTTTAAGGTCAAAAAAATTTTTCGGCTCTGAAATTTCTAAAAAATTTCAATTATCTTGAAATTTTTTCATCTTGAATTTCTCAAAATGTTTTACCATCAAATTTTTTCAATTTTTTATCCTAAAAATTTTAGAGTTAGAAAATATTTTGAAAAAAAATTTTAAAACCAAAAAAGCCAAATACCTACTGGAGTTGAAAAAAAATTAGTTGAAAATATTTTGGAGTTGAGGAAAAATTTTTATTAGCAGTAAAGTAGAAATTTGAAAAACTTTTTGAAAAAAAAAATTTCAAGAGTTGTACCTAGGTAATTTCGATTTGAAAATTTTACATTAGAGGAAAAAAATATTTTAAAAAACATTTCCATGACGAAAAAATTTTGAGAAAAATTTTCATTAGAATTAAAGTACAAATTGAAAACAATTTTGAAGATAAAATTTCACTATACAGTAAAATTTCATTGTTGAAAAAAATTAAGAAAAATTTTCGAAGAAGAAATTTTAGAGTTGAGATAGAATTTGATTGAAGTTGAAAAAATTTTAGACCCGAGAAAAAAATGTTTGAGAAGAAATTTAAGAGTTGAGAAAAAATTCCGGGAAAAAAGAAAAACTTTTATTTGAGTTCGAAAAAATGTTGAAAATGATATGGACTTGGAAAAAAATCGAGTTGCATGGTAATTGAAGAAACAGGAAAGATTTAATTGTTCGTACCATTTTTTTATTTTCGTGACTGATGCATGCTCTGGAAATTTAGTCGTGAGTCGATAATTTTTTGAAATTCACGTTTAAAATGCAAAAAATTCATAAAAAATATCTCAACTCTTGGTCATTTAATTTAATTTCAAGTCGGTTAATTTTTCATTTTTGGTTCTTCGATTTCGCTTAAAATTTGTTTAGTGTCATCCTACTGTGGTTACTCATGAGCAATGGTTTTCATTCTAAGATCTCTAAATGTGGGGGAGGGTGTTTCAATTTTAATAAATTTTTTTTAAAAAATTAGGAAATTACGTTGCCATATCTAGTTTGCTAAGTTTTTTTACGTTGAATTCAAATAGGTAAACACCTAGTTCTTGAATTTGACCTTCTTCCCTTTCTATCCTCTTCATAGGTGCTCAGAAATTACTTCGAATTTTCTGTCTCAGTCGCAAGTACAAAAGGAAAAAACTTGTAAAAAATTAAAATGTGGTGGAGAGAGCGCGAGGGGGTGGTAAAATTCGATTTTTGGACTTGGCACCATCAAAAAGGATTTTTTCAACTTTTTGGGTCCCATTCGAAGCTTCGTGGAGAAAACTAATCAAGTTCATGCTCGAACTCGTTGTCCCAAAAAATGTAGCAAACCATACACAAGACAATATTTATTTTCATGCATAAAATTTTTGAATACAAAATAATTCTTGGACTGGATGGTGCCATCAAAAACAAGACAAACGACATGTCACTCAAAATTTTCATTTTTTGAGCTCAATTAGAGACCTTGCGGAGGAGATAAGGGGGTTAAATCCAGAAATAAGTTGATATTCGAACTCAACGTCTCAAAAAACATGACAATCGATGCCGATTTTTTTGAATTGTGACCCAAACGACCCTCTAGGAGTCAAAAGTTTCTGGTTCTTAAATAATTTTGACGCTAATGGGATTTCGACAATCCAAGTCCAAATTTATTTCAACTTCCCTATTTTTTCAACTCTAAATTTTTTCAATTTTTTTAATTCTGATTTTTTTCTGAGCTGTATTCAATTTTAAACATTTTTTTATTTAAATTTTTTCAAAATTTTTTTAACTTTGATTTTTTAAAGTTTTTTTCCACTCAAAAATTTTTCTTAATTTTTTTTCAACTGTGGATTGGATTCCTAATTTTTTTCAACTTCATGTTTTTCGAATTTTTTCCCCTCTTAATTCGAAATTTTTTGAAAATCAAAATAGAGCAAATTTTGAGAAAATTGAAGTTGAAAAGTGTTTTCCAGTGGTGCTTCAGATTGACCTCAAGTGTAACCAGTCACGAGATAGAATTCTATAGTTGCACCCATTGAGTGAAAATCGTAAAAGTACCCCCCCCTCCCCCTCCAGCTAAAACCGGTGGAAAATTATTATAAGTTAGGATAAAAATTTCAAACGAAATTGAAGAAGCCAATGCAACAACAGCTGTTCGATTTAGGAATTACTAACCCAATATTCGAAAATTGGATAAACGACGCGAGATAATTGGTTTATTCGATGAAAAATCTCGAAGAGTTCACGTTGCGCTCGTAATACATTTTAAAAAGCTTTTCCTTGGTTTGAATTGGATAAATCGATGGTGGGTTGAATATTCGAGCAGGATAATACCTCGAACAAGAAAGAGGAAAAATAAAGATACTGTCGGAAGAGTTGGCGTTCGCTTAATCGAATTTTTTCGAAAAGGAATTATGGTGAAATATTAAAGAAATTATTTAAGACGTTTTGGGCGGTGTGGAGGTGTTTGGCAGAATAAATAAGTGAATTTTGTAGATATTATAAACGAGATTATTACTTTTGAGACGAGATTAAAGTTGACGTCAAATTGTCGACTTGCGATTGCAACGAGGCGAGCTGTTTTTCTAATTTTTGATTGGTCTTTGTTAATTGGTTAATGGCTTCGATTTGCGAACGTTCTAGTTCTTCTTTGGCACTGAGCGATTTCTTGGCACGTTCTACTTCTTGCATTAGGCCGTCGTATTGTTCCCTGCAAAGTTACGTGAAAATTTGTGCTTGCTTATGAGTAAAATTACACAGGAGAAGGAAGATCTGGTGAAAAAATCAAAGAAGCGAAGTAACAGGTACCTAAGGGAAGAGATCAATTTGAGGTGATCTTTTTCAGTGGCTCGAAGTTTCTTGATGAGCACATTTGAGGCGAGCTGCTGTTTACTGAGTTTTTCACCTTCTTCTCGAAGCTCTTTGATTACTTGATCTTTATCTTCTTCGAATTCCGACGAATCTTTCAAATGTTTGTAATTCTGTGGAGAAAATTTTTTTTTTTTGTTATTTTTCTCCCAAAAATAGGTAATCTCTAATTTGATATTTGCAAGTGGAATATTTACCTCGAGTTGTTTACGTAACAGTTCTTTTTCGCGAATTGCTTGCTGAAATTTTTTCTCCAGTGCTGCCAACCTCTGGGTAAATTCTTCGCTCATCTGGCATTCTAATTGGCTACAAAGAAGAAAATTCCACTCAATAAATAAATTTTCGGTGAAATGGGATCGCTAAACATATCACGTACCTTTTCAAATTCGAATTACTTTCGGATAATTCTGCGTTTTTCATACTTAAATCGATTAGCTTGGTTTCTCTGGCTTCGAGGATTTCATTAAGTTCGGCTATTTTCTGTAAATTATCGTTCGATACGATTAATTAGTGGTATCGATTAAATTGGCAGATAAGCGAGTAAAGATCATCGCAGCTGCTCATCTGAGGTAATTAAAATTAGGGTCAATACCTTTAGCAATCGATCAATTTCGATTGTGTCGTCGGATCCGCCACTAGAGGTCTCTGATGGTTCGCGATTATGGCCTAGAAACAAGAATCAGGGAGAAAGAATTAAATCGAGAGGAAATCTGTAAAGATGTAAAATCGAAGTGGATAATTTTGGTTCAAATGTATCTAGGTGGTGTGCTCAATTGACATATACTGTACAACAAAACAATTCGTATATAGGAACGAAGAAATCCTACCTTTAACTTTGAAAGACAACGAGCGGCCGATTACCTCCGGAATTAATATATCGGAACTAACGATAACGGACATTTTACCTTTGGAATTTTTATATATTAGTTTGGCGGGGCTTTGTCTGGAATTGGCGTTACTACTGTCTCCATTCGGACTAGAGATTACTTCGATATCGGACGACGTGGCCGTTTCGAGCTCATCAGCAGAAGTATGACCGCTTGAGCCGATTTTTATGTTTTCAGTTCGACTGTAAAAAGGAAAGTGTGAAAAAATAGTCTAGCAGCGGTAATGAGGAGGAAATAAGGTGTACCTTTCCATGGACGTTGTCGGAGATGATTCTCGGGCCGTCCAGTCGTCCGGTTGTTCGTTTATGGCATCGGCCAGCATGGATTTCAGCGAACCGACCGAAGATGCGCATTCTTTAGGAGCTTCGTCCGAACTGCTACCGATCATGGTGCCTTCGTCGCAGCTGCTGCTGTCCAGCGTCGTAATCGACGTACCGGAGAGCTCGTTTCGGGAACGTTTTAATGGTAACTTTGTTTCAGAATTGGGTTCTGAGGGTTCTTGCGATTCGTTCGATGGCTCTGAGAGCTCGGTGATTATTCTGTTCACTCCGCACTGAAAACCAGAACGATGAGTCAGAAATATGAGAGGATGAGAAATTGAAAGAGAATTCTCACCTCCCAAGGTGATAAAACCTCAGTAATCGAGGTATCCATTGAAGATGACGACTTAATCATATCTTTAAGCGAAGACTTGGGACCCAAGTCGAGCACCGTGAGCGTACTTTCGGAAGCAGACGTATCATCGGCACCGCCTCCGAAGCTCTTATCATCGTCTTCTTCAATTTCTGGAATTATTTCAACGCTTTCCGAAGACGTACCTTCGGTTTGAATTCTGCCACAGAAAATGTACCAGTTTAAAAGACGTATACACTTTGGCACGTCAAGGAAACGAAAATTACCTCGAAGGATCTTCACTATTCAATATCTCGACCGAACTGGACGACAAAATGTCCACCGACGACTCGTAAGAGCCGCTATTGCGTACTTTGGAAGGCGACGTCTCATCCGAATCTGGCGTATTGGTCGACGTAGATCCGAGTACCTCGACGCTATCGCTAGACACGGTGGATTTCCTATCGCTTTCGTTACTTATCATTGATAATCGGTTACCATTCGAGGCGACTTTCTTTTGACGACGTATCACAGCCGAGTCATCTTTGCTAAAATCCTGCTGAGGTTTTTCCTCGTGTTGTGGGTCGCAAGGTAAACGCAGCCCGGTTCGGTCTTTAGTTTGGCTGCATTCGGCGACCGGTTCTTTGGTAATTACTGTCTGACTGGGGATAATGTCGGTAATTTGCGACGGAATGGCGTTATCTAGAAATGATAACATGAGTTATGTGAAAGCTAGAAAACGACGTTGAAAAGCCGACCAGTGGTTACCTGGTGTATCAGCAGTAGGTGATTTTGGTTTATCGAAGAACGAACTAGCGAACGATTCCCAAATCGTGTTATTGGCCGAAGATGCTTTCGAGTCTTCGATCGAAGATGAAGGCGAGTCTGCATCTGGGATGTCTTTTGAGGTGCTTTGGTTTGATGATGCATTTTGCGAAGCTGCTGAAGAAATCGAGTCGTTAGCGTGAGTTGGATATTCATTGAGAAAGGGGATCTTACCTTCTTCTTCGGTGATATCTAGGGCTTTATCTAACGTTTTCTGTGCTTCTTTCAACGCAGTTTTGGCCAAATTCGCGAAACTACTGGCATCAAACCAACTCATCTATGCGTACGGTTGAAATAGTTAATGTAAAGTCTCGAAAATGATGACATTTATATTAATTATTCATTATATCGAAGATATACCTAGTGATAAGCGATAGAGAAGTTCCGAGATCGTTACACTGATGATCGTAAATCCGACTCTGATTGAGGTATTATCGAACGATAAACGGTGCAGTGATTTGATCAGTCATCGATCAAGGTGGCCTGTTCGACTGAAATTTATCAGTTATCGACGTCAAAGTTCTAAATCATCGTAAAAATTTATCATTTTGGTTAAAATTTTCACCAACGTAGACCAAATTTGCAATGATGATAAGAGTAATATTCAAGCAAAACAAAAATGTCAAAATGTCGAAGAGTCGAGTTGTCCGAAAAATCGGTTGTACGCTTTTTTTCTCGTTTATGAATTTGATTTGTGATGAAAATCATTTAAAAAGTTGAATTAGTAATGGAAAATTAATTTTAATAATGAAACGTTGATTTATCAGCAGAAAACTAACGAAAAATTGAAATTTTCTTCTTAAAAATTGTAGTTCACAAACTGGTTAAAGATTAAAATAGGTATCTTCAAAATTAGATAGGTATTTATTTGTAAATAAACGAGTATTTTTGTTTACACATGTGGCTACACTGATTTTGCAATCTTGTAAGCCTACAAAAATGGTGGGAATTGAACGTACTTCGCTTTTTCGACGATTTTTATTAATTAATCGATTTATTTTTCGTGTTGAATATTTTTTTCCATTTTTACGATCACCTAATTGATGTAAAATTAAATTTTTTTCGAAATTCATCCCTCCAAAGACGTAAAATCGGACGAAAATTACGCCCGAAGCGACAGCTGGGATATGATTCGTTGTTCGGCCTTTCTGGCTATCTGCTCCAGTGGCGCAATAGGTTAGCGCACGGTACTTATATGGCAGTAGTCGTGAGCAATGCCGGGGTTGTGAGTTCGAGCCTCACCTGGAGCATAAATTTTTAAATTTTAAATACGTAGAAAATTGCGATTATGGAATTATTGAAGGGTCCTAAAGTATTCTCCGTCGACACCGAATTATTTACAGTCGTCAGCGTTGAATTTTTAACCCTCCAATGTAAGGAGTTAGGAGACATAATTAGTGGTGTCAGCATTCGGATTGTGTTAGGTAATCACTTGCACTATGGTCTATTTTTAGAAAGTGTCATCGAAAATATTTATTATATACGTTGCAACTCGAGAATGAAACGAATAAGATGTAAAAAAAAGGAAAACGTTGAAACGTAGGATCGTATATATTACAAATTAATTAAAGCGAAAATCTTAAAAACGTTTTAAATTTAATCGATGACTAAACCTGGTGTTGAATTTGTACAAGAGATTGATAATTAAATTACAGATTTTTTTATAGGAATATGCGATCTGTTCAGACTACAGAAGGAGGTGGTACATTGCTGGATGGTGGTGGTTTCGTAGCCATGTAAGTCATCTGCGAACAGAAGAAAGGAAATCGATTATTCAAGGTGCATAAGTACGTGAAAATGATTTCGTTTACGAAAAATTATTACGAACATTTTGTATAACTTGTTTTCTAATGAAATCAGACGTGAACGACGAAATAGTCGAGCCTAAGGTAGCATTATCAGCATTCTGACCGAATCTACATTTCATGTAACCGTAAACGTTGGCATAATTCAAAGTTAACGCTATGCATATCAATAACTGCGAACAAAACAATGATTAATACTTCACCTCGACAAGATCTAAGTACTATTAACTTACCAGTGACTTGAAACTTAAGCTGAATAATGAAAATATGAAAAATAAAGTCCACGCAACGGTAACGCCGAGTAATCCAGTCCAGAAAATTCTTGATTCCGATGGATTGACTCGATTCTGTGCATCACCCTGCGATCAGGGATCACATAAAAAGCTAACTAATACTGATATCGCTTATAATCGAAGTATTAATGTGATTTGTATGTTAATTCGTCAGTGTGTTGGTAGAAGATTGCAATTGAGGAGTAAAACGTACCTTTCTTGACTCGAATACCCAATGAGATTTGCCTTCGTCGTCTATATAATTCCACCATCTTAATCCTACCATGATTCTTCCTATAAATGGAGCACGGATGAGAAATATATAAGGTCAATATTAACAATAGGTATAAGAACGGTGATGATTTACCTGTAATATTCTTTACTGTCCAGAAATCACATGATAATAACAAAACGATGGTAACAAATAAGCCTATATAACTTCTACTGAATAAAGAACCGAATATGTATAAAAATAGAGCAGCTACTCGGAATGCTAGATGAAAGAATGTTACAACAGGGTGCCTGTGAAAAGAACACGATTGTAATTTACTTAGATACATATTATTTACGTTCGATATTGGGAAACTTACGTTAGCTTATTTGGGTTGAAGTTGTCTTCTTCCCCGAATGCGATTGTATCGTCGTCTATCAAAGTACTCTGTCGAATGAAATGAAATAAGAATTAGGTTGATATTGGTACGATGGAGATCGTAATAGATGGCTGAATAACTTACCATGATGAAAAGTTTTTCAACATACTACACGTCTATATAGTTTGGTGCGGAAAATGGTTGAAAGTGATTAAAACTACGACACTGGTACTGTGCGATTACATTCCATCGATTTGTTGATATTTCCACGGGAAAAGTATGACGTTTTAGGGAATTTACACGGTTAAAATTACTGTGAATAATTTAGATTATGATAATGAAAAATGGATTTCTTATCAACGATGGGGTTCCGAAAGTGAGTTACATATTGGATGCCGAAATTGATGAAATTTGGGTTGATTTTGAAAGTTTACCGCAACGTGAAGGTTTTGGAAGTGATTTTAGAGGATTTACGTTTTTTCAAAATTAATTTAAAGTTAAAATCGAACAGAAATCATTTAATTTGAATAATTCGGAATTTTGAAAATAAACATTTAAGTGCTTTGATGTGGTTACACTGGAAAAGGACCACGTACTTGGAACTTGCTAAATTCGCAACATTCTGAATCCGGATTCCGGAATAAGTTGTGAAAATAGTATATCTCGAAATTTTAAATTTTTTTAATTTTTCGTGATAAAAAAATCAATGAAAGAATGAAAGAAAGATGAAAAATTCTGTTCAAATAGTGAATTTTGATCCAATTATTGCTGATTTTTTGAATATTTAAATCTAATGTGATGGTTGTAATATTAAAATACGATGGACACTTCTTTACGTTCCCATTCAATGAGTGGAAAACGTAAACTACCGGCTGAAAATTCGAATCGGAAAACCGCTCGTATCGAGATCGAAGACGACGACGAAGATGAAGATCCATTAAAATCATCTTTTCCCGTCTGTAATGATACCGAAGCCGCGATACTATTCGTTAGAAATGTGCTACTGAAGTCTAAAAGGACATATCCTTTTCCTCCGGTGATATTTGTTCATCAGATTTTCAATAGTATCGATAATAGGACAACAGTCAACAGGCAAATTGTAAGAAAATTTTGGATATTCTTTATTGATTTTTTAATAATACTACAAGTGAACGATATTTTCTGTTACAGGAAAATTTACGAAACGAGAAGAAAATCGTTTTAATTCATATGGGCAGCGATGAAAACATGAAGATAGTGGTGTTCTACGATGATCTCAAGAATCACGTACTTGCTGAGAAATCCAAGTCTGAAACGATGATTTTTCGTAAATTTTTCGATAAAGTGGTCTTGAACACGACTGATATTGGAATTTCCAAGGTGGATTTGCTTATTAAGCATCGATTTTCCGAGGTTGATGTAAGGTAAGTTGAAAAACTGGTGTTGAGGAATTCGAAAAATATTTCAATTTCCTTTTTTCTGTTTGTAACAGAACCCTGGTTAATGCTGGTTTGCTGATTTTGAAAGAGACTGGTATTTTTTGGTTCTCGTTTCCGTCTGCTGGTGCATTTATGAAAAGAGTCCTCAAAGGAAGGCAAATAGTGCTGCAGATTATCAAGAAACGTACACATCGTGAAATATTGCAAACTGCAAGTTCCCAACAGCATATTATTACATATTTTAATCGTAGTCTGACTCTTGAGTATTAATAATGAATGATTTTTTAGGAATTGGAGAAGAGGAAACTGGATAAATCCTTGGAATTACCCTTACATTACATAATCCATGATCTTATTGGAGGAAAAGTTTTGAAGTGGTAAGTTTAACCAATTTATTCCTTGAAATTTTTGGAGTACTCTTCTCAAACAAAACTTCGATGATAATTTTAGCATGAAAACAACATCGGGCCCATTACTACGATACAATACGTGATGTCGTCATATCTGTGATATAGTTCAACGAACAAAATAACCAAAGCAAAATATAACATCGTAATACGTTTTATTTTCATTACAAAAGAATATTTATACGATAAACTTACACAATACGCAACAAATATCGAATATCACAAGCAACCGACTCTGTCTCTGGGTATTAATCGAAGTTCGCTTCCGTGTTTCAAGAAGATATTCCCAGCGGTGTGTTGAGGATTGATGCCAATACCGTCGTTGGTGATTATCGCCGATGTAGCTGGCGAAACTTTGAATTCTTCGGCTGCGTACTTCAGTACGGCGGTGAAAGGTGCGCTTTCCGGGACATTGAGAACTTTAAAGGGTAATTTTGGATCCGATGTTAGAGTTATTTTGAATGTTACTTTATTAACGCTGACAGCCATGGTGAGGTTGACGCTGGGTTTGAATGGAAGCACGAACACTGTAGAGCGAATTTGAATGGTAAATTGACACGTTCGAATGATTTTAGCGACTTGGTTGTGATGATTTGGAATTGATAATTGATAAGAAAGAGTTAAAGGGTTGGAAAGTTCGAAGTGTACGGTGGACTTGGAGTATTCAGTATTGATAGAGTTAGAGAATCAGTTGATTGAATTTTCATTTACGAAGTTCGAAATATTTGATTTTTTGATTGGATTATTGACGAATTTTTCGCGATGATCTGAAATATTATTATTAAGCTAAAATTCAAAATACTTTTTATCGTAATTTGCAATTCGGGTTGAAAATTTTAAATTTCGAGAAAAAATTTACTTGGAATTTTCTGTCATTGATTTGACCACACTGTCCAAGGTTACTTTTGGCTACTTAGTAAAGTACACTCTTGCTAGGTAGACCATTTTGTTTGTTTACCTTTTTTTGTTGTGGTGATAGTGAATGAATTTTTTTCAAATTGAAAGTGATTTTGGTGGTTTTAATTCCGTTTAATTGATAAATTTAAATGAAGTGAATGGATATTAAGAATAATATGCTATAAATCTCGATTTTCGTCATCATCCAACCATGTCCGAAGATCCAGAACTTCCATCTCGTGGCCATTCATCAAACACCGACGCTGAAAATGATTCCGGTGATCCATTTTCAGTATTTTCTCAAATGGAAGATCTTTACGAGAAGCTGAAGCTGCTAAATCACGAAAACGAATTCATAAAGCAACATAAATTACGCCCTTTGAACAGGTAATTCCGATACTGTATTTCTTACCTGTAGAAAAATTTGTGAATTTTTGATGATCGTTGAATTATTTTCAGGCATTATTTCGCTCTACAAACTAATCCTGGAGAACAGTTCTTTGCATTTTCTTTATTAGCCGCATGGCTGATACGTAAATGCGGCAGAACGATCGATACACCTCAAGAATACGATGATCCCAATTCGACTATTGCTGTCATATTAGATGCTGCTCGAAATATGGCAAGTTGTCTATTTTTTTGGTCAGTTGGATTTCAAATGAATAAAATAGGAGAATATAGAAGCTGATTATTCGGTTTTAGGGCATTTCGGTGGATTTTTCTCCGGTCAAACTGAAGCAAGGATATGGAAAATTTGTCGTAATTATCTTGAATCAATTAGTCGACAAAGTACTCGAAAATATGAAATTTACTTTCAAAAAGTAAGATTTTCCGCGACATTGAAAGTTATTAAATCAACGAAATACGTAAAACGAAATTGTATTCTAGACTATTTCCACCGGTCGAAATAGCCGACGAAGAAACGGTCTTAGAAGACGACTCGGAATTACTCCTGGAACGAATCGAAGAAGAAATGGTTGCCGAAGAGATGGATTCCGAAGACGACGAAGATCTACTTTTCAACGTCGAAGATCTAAATAAAGTAATTATCCGTCTAGGACTAGGAACCAAAATATCACCGAAGTATTTTTACATCTTGGAACGTACTTTTCGATAGCTTAACTCTCATTCGCGTAAAAACGACGAAGCTCTACAAACCAACATGACCAACGACGAATGGCAATTAGAAGTAGAAAGGGTTTTACCATCTTTGAAATTGACTATCAAGACTGGTACTGAATTATGACTCGAATTTGTACACTGATTGCACGTTGTGTT
This sequence comes from Pseudococcus viburni, assembly GCA_033439095.1. Lineage (NCBI taxonomy): Eukaryota > Metazoa > Arthropoda > Insecta > Hemiptera > Pseudococcidae > Pseudococcus > Pseudococcus viburni. Next base: position 951,938 of record JAVBJF010000122.1, read on the forward strand.
ATGTAGGATCACGTATTTTTCTAAACTCATCACTGGTGCACTGAAAAGCTCTCATTTTAAGTCAATCGTACTAATCGATGATGGAATTTTCGCAGATAATAAAGATTGGCGTGGTCATCTAGAGCAAATTAAAACCTATCGAACGACGATCAACGAGTCGATGACGTCGGTTAAATCTCGTCTGGATAAATTATCCAGAGATATATCGGAAAACATGGAAAAAATAACGAGTCGTGAGAAATTTTTAAACTCGAATTTGGAATCGTTGCTGAGCGAGTATCGAACTATTCGAGTATGTTTATTTTTCATCGTCGATGAGGTTGTTAACAATTATTGGGATTATTGTGATTGTTTTTCACTCCGATAAGGATGAATATTTCAAAGTTAATGCTCAATTTCGAGATTTGAACTCCGGAGTCATGGAACGTCAACGAAAACTAACTCGAGTCAGCGAAGAATTAGAAGCTCTAAAACAGGAAGTAGAAGAACGAGGGACTGTTATGACCGATGGAAGTAGGTTTTCATACACTCAGATCAACAGTAAATTTAATTTCTTGCTAATTTTTGATCGTAATTCGTTCCAGCTCCGTTGATAAATATCAAAAAAGCACTGGTTATGCTGAAAGAAGACGTAGCCAATATGAACGTGCAGATTGGTATTTTACAACACGATATTCTTCATTCGAAACTTCAAGAGAAACTATTAATGCATCAGAAATTACATTCTCAAGTTTACGCTTGATAAAAAACTCTGTAAAACACGAAAAAAGAGAAGAGAAAATAAAGAGAAATATTTTTACCCAATTTATGCAATTTTTGTATTTCTCAACTAGTAACACTGACGCCATGCTTTTTGATTTTTCGACGCCTTTGACGCTTTACAGGAGTAATCGGAGATTGAGATTGAGAAAGAGCATTCACTGAATTGGAAATGTGTCGCTGAAATGCAATGCATTCTCGACAATCGCTGTTCCTATGCAGGGCTAAGATCTTGCTAATCGTACTTGGTGAAGTATAATCTATATAAATGTATTTAGAATGATTAGATTTAACCTGAGTACTGTGTAAGAGACGAATTTAATAACTTACCCTGAACTGTGTCAATGTTGTCTGTCGAAGTGGTAAGCTCATTATCGATAGTAAAATCATGCCCAGTAGAAGATTCAGAGGTCGACGAACTTGACTGTGTTTCGATCGAGGGTTCTACCTTCGTACTACTTTCAGAAATCAACGATTCAATATCCGGCGTACTTGTTACTATTTCTGAAATAATACGTTACACATGAATAATCGTATCACATATCTATGTGAGACATAATTTCAGGTTTTAAACCAAAATTACCAGATGTTGAACCGGAGCTGACAAAAATCACATCGTTGTGGATAGCCGGCAAAATCTTAGTCGGAAAGAGCGAATAATCTGAAGCAATAAATACAAATCGTTAAAAGTTGAAACATTACTTTATTGACGTTTCATTTTTTAAAACGTCATTATTCAGTATTATTCACCTATAGTAGTTTCATTTGAGGTGGTCCCTTCTGCAGTAGATGATTCGTTATTTATATCTGGTGACAGAAAGCCAACTGAAAGTTAGTAATTAATTGCAGTGAGTATTGAATACACGCTTAGAACCCCTCACCTGTCATGAATAACGTGGGTACTGCGTTTAAGTAAAGTCGATTTCGACCCGACCATTTTTTCATCATAGCACTGGTAGAGAAATGACGTGCACATAGATACCACACTTTATCACCGTTAAAAAAATCTGGTGTATAGCCGCATCTCCTTAACCATTCGTTTCTTCTTTCGGAATTGTCAGGAAATCTACAACACGTACGTCATTTCACACACTGATAGTTACAGATGTCGTACTCAAAAATTATATTATTCAATACTCACTTGAAGTGGACCCGTTTCTCCGTGGTTTTACATTGTAAACAATACCGCTTTGTCGTAGAATCTTTATCCACGCTTGAACTGCACAAAAATATCCATAACATGTAACCTTATCACCAGATACAAATTATTATACAGTATGTAAGGATCATTTCATTTTACCAACCCTTCATCGTGAAATTTCAGCGAAGGAAGTGCATTTGGAATAAGACGTCTTCTATGCCTCATAAGCTTGCCAATATCGCTCGAAGTTGACTCCGGTATTGTTTTCATCTGATCGTCTTTAAAATGCCTGTGACATATTTTCGAAGTGTTTATTTTTTCTTCTGGGATTTCTGCGAATTCTTTCCATTTTAATCTGCTCTGCTTGTGTTTGGGAAATCTAATCAACACGTGAAACAATATTTCATTCATTTCACGAAAGTAAAACTATACATTGCTAATGAAGACTATAGTAGAATTACTTACGAAAACAGGGAGAGGGAGGCTTCATTTTCAGTAGCCCCACACACACAGCACCTTTTCCCCATTTCAATAAATACATTCAAATTCGATTATTCGAAAGAGACTTTGAAAAATAATGAAGATTGAAGAATCAAAAAGTCTCGAATTTCGTTATCAATAATTTTAGCGCGAAGACTGAACAACCAATCAGACGCGTTCTAAAGTTATGGACCTTTATTTCATGTTTGTTCGCTGTTTGTGTTTAGCCGAAGCCGATTCAAGCTAAATGTAAACCAAAAACGGCAAAAACACATTTGTGCCGCGAATTTTTTTAAAAATTGTGTTGAAATGTCTGATTTTAAGTTTTTACGATCGACTAGTGATTCAATTTATAAGTTTTTACTCGAACATAAGTATGCTTCGGTTGCTGGAATGACCATCGTCGCCTTATGTTCTTATTTCTACCGAAGAGTATTCCGAAAACCTGACTCAGTAAAGAAGCGCCGGAAACGAATTACAAATTCAGGCGAAATTATCGATGTTTTATTCTTTTCGGATGAGAATGCTCTGTGCCAGGATCATATTAATTTCGATAATTCCTGCAGCGATGATTGCGGCGTGCAGAAGTTACTGTAAGTTGATGGTTTAGTCGTCTTGATTGATTCTTGAGCATTTTAAAATAACGCTGTTTGTTTACAGAACTCTAGTGGAATATTTAGATATGGCTAAGGAATCTTTGGACGTATGTGTGTATACGATTACATCGATTAAGTTGGCCGAAGCTGTGTTGAGAAAATTTGACGAAGGTGTAGCTGTTCGTGTGATTACCGACGAATCGATGGCCTATGGTGATGGATCTCAGATACCTCTGTTTCGTCGAAATGGTAACTAAAATCGAGTATGATCGAGTATTGATCATCAAATCGACCCTAGTTTTACAATTATTTATTGATCTGTGCAGGAGTACGTGTCAGAGTAAAACCATCGCAGAACCTGATGCATCATAAATTCGCCATCGTCGATCGAAAAGTATTAGTCACCGGATCGTTCAACTGGACCCAACAGGCCACCTTTGGTAATTGGGAAAATGTGATAATTACCTCGGAACCGGCCGAGGTAATCGAACGTTTCTGTGATCAGTTCGATAAACTTTGGACGATACTCGACTGAAATAAGTGATTCGTTATCGATACCACAAGTCCAAGATGATCTTCGGTGCACTCGCTAATTTTAAGTTTCGTTTGTTTTTTATTCGACTTGCTCGTGGAATACTTTTTTAATTTCGTTGAAGATATGTTAATTTTTAGTTGCGATTTATTTCGCAGTCGTACATTATGTTTTTAGAAGACTTGAGACTTTCCGTTGATGTGATAATCCGCAGAAATGCGGTTACTATGACGACACCATTATTATTTACTAGTATTGATTTTAAAAAAATTTGTGATCTACGTTGGAATTAAAATTGTTTTAACGAGGTAATCGACGTGATTTACTTTTCAGCTGTTGATATTTTTAAGAATGAATTCGGATTGTATTGAATGAGTGATGAAAGGTAATTTTATTGTACCTAATTATTAGTTTAGTATGAGTTTCTTTGGTTGATAAGGGTGAATTCGATTGTTTATTGGAATACTTACTGAACTATTTGTATAATCGGGCACGAAACTGATCAAGTTTATGTTAATTTGATGAACATGCAGTACCAACGATTGTATAATTTTTGGTGGGTACCCAGTGGCAGATTCAGCATTGTTCCCACTATGCTCTGTAGTTTGTAGCTCATGGCACAGCTGTTCATTCGTGAAAAAAAAAAACGACAGTTGATAATTTTGAACTTGAGATGAATATTATAGCTTCAAGAGTAGTAGTCTATCTCTTTCAAAAAAAAGTAAGAAAAAAAGTTACAAGTGATAAGAATTTTTCTTGCCAAAATGATAGGTATCTGTTTGTAAAGTGGATTTTTCAAAATTTCTGTTCTCCTGTCTAAAAATTCTAATTTTTAGAAATAATGTAATTTCAAAACAGATCAAAGTATTAAACAAATTTCCAATTTAAAAAAAATTAAATTTATAAAGATACTCCATTTTTTCTTAAAAAATTGTCTAATTTTTCAAGTTTTGGAGTAAATGTGGCTCAATTTTTGAAAAACATAAATTTTTACAGGGTTTGAAAAATTATACAGTTGAAAAAAAATTCTTTCATATTTTAGAAAATTGCGCATGTTTAAAAAAATTGAGTAGTTTTTGGAAAATTGGCCAATCTTTGAAAGATTTGCAATGATGAAATAAATTTTCAAGTTTTAAATAATTTTATACCTTTTGAAAAACTGTTAAACTTCAATTCTTGAAAAATTTATTAATTTTGTAAAAATATTGTCCAATTTTCAAAATCGTATCCAATTTAAAAAAAAATAATCAAGTTTTGATCAGTTATATTTTTTTTTAGAAAATTTTCATGCCTAATTTTTTGAGAAATCATTCAGGTTAAATTTCCAATTTAAAAAAATCAAATTTATTATAAAGATTCGCCATTTTTTCTTAAAAAACTGTCCAATTTTCCAAGTTTTGCAGTAAATGTGGTTCAGTTTTTGAAAAATCCATAAATTTTTACAAGTTTTGAAAAATTGACCAATTTAAAAAAACCTCTTCCATATTTTTAGAAAATTTCGCATAATTTAAAAAAAATGTGTAGATTTTGGAAAATTGGCCAATATTTGAAGGATTTGAAATGATGAGATAATTTTTCGAGTTTTAAATAATTTTTTACTCTTACTTTTTGAAAAACTGTTAAACTTCAATTCTTGGAAAATTTATTCTAATTTTAAAAAAAAATTAAGTTTTGATCTGTTATATTTTTAAAAAAAATTTTCATGCTTAAATTTTTGAGAAATCATCCAGGTTCTGGAGAATAATATTCGCGTTTTGGAAAATATCGTCTAATTTTCAAAAAATTAGAAAATCGTCCCAATTTGGAAAAGCAGTTCAACCGTTGAAAAATTGTACAATTTTGTAAAATTAAGAGATTTTGGACAATTCTCAATTTTTTAGAAAATCCTCTAAAGTTTGGAAAAAATGGTCTCTGTATGAAAAATTGTCCAGTTTTCAGAAACTTATTTTTGAAAAATTCTTCAGTTTTTTAAAATTGCCAAATGTTCAATTTTTGAAAAATTATCCAGTTATTAAAAATTATCACAAATTTCAAAAAATAATCTCTAGTTTGGAAATATTTAGATGTATTGCTCTCGAAAAAAAAACAATAGGTGTCCACTAGCTCCAAAATAATTTTGACGAAAATGAGATTCTTACGACCGAAGTTCTAATTTTTTTTAATTTCTTTAATTCTAAATTTAGTTCAAAGCTGTTTCCAATTTTAAATTTTTCCAACTTTGGTTTACATTTTTTTCAATTCTAAATTTTCATTACTTGTTGAAATTTCTTTTTATTATTTATTGAGTTGGAAAAAATGTTGAAAAACATAAAGTTGAAAATTTCTTTAAAAAATTGAAAAAATTTTATAGCTGAAACAATTTTTAATTATTGGAAACAATTTTAAAACTGGAAGAAATGTTTAAAAATATGGAGTTGAGAAAATTTAAAGAAATCGAAGTTAGAAATTTTTTTGAAAATTTTTCTTGCTGTAAGTTTTTTTAATTTAAATTTTTTCAAAATTTTTCGACTGCGATTTTTTAATTATTTTCAACTTCATGAATTTTTAAATTTCTTCCAACTTATAATTTTTTTCAATTTTCAATTTTTTCTCAATTTTATGTTTTTCAAAATTTCTTCCAAATCAATAATTGGAAGAAATCCTAAAAAAAAAATACGAAGTTGGAAAAAATTGTACTAGGTATTCAAAAATTTTAAAAATAAATCTAATTTTGAAAAAAAAATAGAATTAAAGAAATGAAAAAATTTAAACAGAGTAAATTTGGATTTGAATTGTCGAAATCCCATTTTCGTTAAAATTATTTAGGAGCTAGTGAGGTGTCCAAATCGTCTTCGTTCAACCAATTCGATCAAGTAATCACAATGCCTACCTTTTGAGATTGATAAACCCTTCAACTGAGCACAAATCTGTTGCACCTTTAGCTGAGGAACTTTATAGGTACTGTTTACACTTTTCTGCAATATTTCTGAATAAATAAAAATAAACCATGAAAATACTCATACCGTGTCATATAACCGTTAAATTGCCTTCTCCGTTCCTTATAATAATTATATATTTTAGATAAAACTTTTTTCACGTTTTTTTTTCACCCTGCATGTCTCCTTCGTCGCCTTTCTTCAGCTCGTCTGTTGAGAAAATCCATTAGTAGGATGATTCGAGCTACGTGTATAGTTTTAATGGAACTTTAATGAAACCATGTACCAATTACGTTGATAATGACATTTTATGTAAATTACCAACTTCTACACTACCTGGTACCGTGAATATGGAAACAAAAGCAGCGAAATGTTCAATGTCCGTTTTCCATTTCGCTTGTCGCTTTTACCAAAAGAGAACGACGATTGTTGCATTCAAAAAAAAAATAGAATTATTATTTTTTCATTTCATAAAGTATTGTAATTTTGAAAAAAAAAATGCCTAATAATAATCAGGTACTTGAGTAGGTCTATAGGTTTTTGATTTTAATGAGGTGGAATTTTCATTATTCTTACTAACGATGGAATCATTTTTTTTGCAGAATTTGGCTGCTGTTCGTAAAATGGCTGCGAAAAAAGGATCCCAGGTTCAGTTCCAGGTCGACGTGACCACCGACGATGAATGGAATAAGTTGATGGAACGACAAGGATTAGTTGGTGAGTATCAGGTATAAGACTTGTAATTCTTGCCTATTTCACAAGTCAAGAGTTTGCTTACTAATACCTATTTGATATTGTATAAAGTTATTGATGTCTATTCGGAGTGGTGTGGGCCTTGTACAGCGATGGTGTCCAGTTTAAAAAAATTGAAATTGGAGATAGGCAGCGATTATTTGCATTTTGCTTTGGTTAGTTGGAATTTTTCAATAATATTTTGAGAGGAGCAATTTTTTTCCTTTTAGATACTTGTTATGATGAAAAATTAATTCTAAATTTTTGAATTTTTGAGTAGGCTAAATCCAATACAGTTGATGCTTTGAAGAGGTTTAGAGACAAAAGTGAACCTATGTGGATGTTCATTGCGGTATTTTCAATTTTCTTCTGAAATTAGGTACACCGTATTTTGAGAGTAATTTTTATAAACTATGTGTTTTCAAATTATAGAGTGGTCATTTGGTAAATTTGATGTTCGGCGTGGATGCTCCAAATCTCTTTCTAATGATCAAAACAGAATTAGAGAACGAAACTAATGTTTTACAAGGAAAAATGGAACGAAAATTTGTAAGTTTTGATTTTTTTAAATTAGAAGGTAAAGGTATAGCGATAGCATTTCAATTTTAGTCCACTTACACCATTTCAATTGTTTTAAACCAGCTCTTTGTTATTTTTGCCTAAAATGGGATTTCGACGATCAGAATCCAAATTTATACTCTGAATTTTGCAATTTAAAATTTTTTCAAGTTGAATTTTTTTAAATTCAAAGTTGAAAAAATTGGAGAAAAATTTTGAAACTATTGGAAAACATTTCTGAGTTGGAAGAAATTTTAGTAAGTAAGTATGAAGTTCAGTTAATAAAAATAATTTTAAAAATTCAAAACTGGATAAATTTTGAGAAAATTTCAATTTTTAAAAAATTTTATGCTCAAGTAGTTGGAAAAATTTTAGTATTCTAATTTTTTCCAACTTTGAATTTTTCAATAACAATTTCATCTTGATGTTTTTCAAATTTTCTTCCTACTCAATCAGTAATTAAAAGAGATTTTTAAAAATGATAAAAATTTGAAATTTAAAAAAAAATTAAAAATTCAAAGTTGAAAAAATTCTGAAAAAATATAAATTTAAAAAATTGGTTACAATTTTGATTTTGAAAAAAAATTAATTAAAGAAATTGAAAAATTTTGAACTTGGAATAAATTTGGACCTTGACCCAATCGTCGAAATCCCATTTTTTTTTTTTGAAAGATTGAATTGAATTCGAAAGTGATCCATGGGATGGGGGGGGGGTTGAGCGGTAAGAATTACTTTCGTTTCTCTTTCTGCTGACTAGAATTTCAAATTTACTGATAAGAATGATTTTCGTACAGAAATTCTTTGGTGTTTCAAATTAATTAAAAATGTATAGTTAGATTTTTTTAATTCGATAATTCCAAGTTTTTTTCTCTGAAATTTAAAATCAGACGAGAAATTATGAGAAAATTTTAACAAGTTGACACAATTTGAAGAATTTGAATTTTGAGATTTTTTTAAAACCCTAAAAAATTGTCATAATTTGACGAATTGAGAAATTTCGGTTAATTGAGAACCCTTCAAAAACTGACAAATTTAAGAAAACTGAATCTTGAAAAAGTCGGTAAAATAAAATTGAAATACTAAAAAATTTTGAATGAGAACAAATACTTATTACCTACAATTAGTATAGTATGATTTTTGGATTTTCAATTTTTTTTAGAAAGAGAGCTGGTTTTCATTGTTTTTAATTTTTAAAGTGCCATTTTGGAACCTCCCTAATGAACCACAATGTTAGTTTCACAGGGATTAAAAATCTTCGAGAATAAACTGAAAGTAAAATTTTTCGAACTATCGAGCAAGAGGTATCAAAATCAATGTTTTTTAATCTCCTAATTTTAATTTCGAAGTTCTTTTTCCACAAAAACTCAAAAGGAACCTCACAGGGGTTGGGGTAAGGTCAAAATATAAAATTTTTCGAATGAGTTATCAAAATGTATGTTCATTGACCTCCAGAATACGTTTTAAGAATATTTCTGACCCTTACCTACTCTGAAACAAAACCTCTGGGGTCGCCGGGATGGAGAAAGGGCTAAAAAATATGCAATGAAACTATGTAAGTAGGTATTTTGTATTCTGGAATTTGCCATTTATTTTGTGTTAATTTTTTGTTTCAGATCCCATTCGATGAACTCACCGAAGCTGAGAAAGAACGACGAGCTTTGGCATTAGAAAAGGAACGAAAAATACAACAAGCATACGAAGAAAAACTTGGTTGGTAAAATTATTCTATTTAAGTATAATAAGTACTCACTTGAATTAATTTTTGGAATTTTTCATGCTTAAATTCTCACGACTGTGTCTAATTACTATAAGTACTTACATGTGTATATTTATTTTTACAGCTACTAAAATGAACGCCATTCGTGAAAGATCATTGATGAAATTAGCAAAACTGATACCGACTCATTCCTGCGTTATATACTTCCCTCACATGGTATCAGCCGATGGAAGTTGTTCAGTTGCTCAAAAGATGATGTACTTGAATGATTCCATCTCAGCAGCTGTCGTTGATCAGATGCAGGTTCAGCTGAATTCTAGTACAATCAAACAGGTAGGAATATCTGTTATCAACTTACCTATCCAATTCGTAATTTGTGAAATTTCATTATTTATGATCGTTTTTTTCATGTGCAGGTTTTCTACAAATGTCCCATATTTCCAACGTTACCGAGTACTCTTCAAGAAACCATGCAATCGAAACCTGTACTCGTAACACTAGTTCAAGCTGTAATCGATGACGCAGCTTCGGATTCTCTATCTCCTAGAAACTGCCGGACCGACGAATACCAAACAATCGAACAAAAGTTGACTAAAATTGTGTACGGTGAAGAAAATCCCGGTGGATACAGTGAGCAATCGTCAGTATCGAATTTACTTACTCTTTTCTCCATCTTATGGACACTCTGAGTCTAAATCTATTGATTCGGTTTAGGGTGGCGTTCGAGTTCATCGTGGAAAACGATAAAGGTGAGAAAATTCCTCCGATGTGGACTCCTATCAGTGTACTATCGAAAGCAGCAGCTATCGATGTACTATTTCCCAGAAAAGTGGAATCAATCGGATACCAGCCTGATGGTTTACCTCCTCCTCAGGTAAGTAACCTAGCTTTAATTTCAGGTGTCTAAATATACCTATGATCTGTGATCCTACTTAATGGTTTCTTCTTACAGCTGATTATAATTTACGACGCTGCTAAAGCCTGCGATATCATCGAGCTGACCAAAGACTTCACTCAAGATATTTACAGAATCGGATTCTTCGACAATATTGATCCTACGAACACCAAAGTGATCTGCAAAACCTACAAACAGTTTTGTGATCTGCCGGAAGAAAAGAAAAAGTAATATCTATTTCTGTCCCTGGTTCGTTTGTAAACCGATCAGACGAGTTCACGATGGATTTTCTCAATTCTAGGAATGCTAAAATGGTGGTAGCCATCAAGAAAGGCGACAACGACGATTTACTGCTGGAATTTGCTCAAGTTATTCCACTTTATATCAGTCCTAACGAGAAGGTAGGTAGTGAAGAAAGTGAGCAATTTTTTCCTTTTGATTATGAAGATACGGATGACGAAGCCGATGAGAAACAAAAAGATAGTTTTGATGAAGATAAAGAGAATATAAATATCGATAATTACGAGATACCTGCCGAATAAATACGAAAGAACTGATCGAAAAAACGATCCATTTTTGATAAATGTTCATTTCCATGACCTGTGTTCTGCCCTCTTTGCTCTCGTTTGAGTGAGGTAGAATAAAGATTTTTCATTTTTTTTTTTGGTTATACTTCATGCAGATATAAAACTAAAATCAGATGAACTTTTTAAAAAAAATCTGTTTTTTCAAATTATTTTTTACTTCCGTTTTTCTTTAGTTTTTTGTTGCAGAATTAAAAAAAATCAGTGTAAGTGTTTATAATTCATTTTCGTTTCAATTACTGGCAACACTGAATAATAGAAAAAATTTTCATGAGCACGACATTCTTCCGAATTTTAATGACTGAACGTATTAATCAATTTTTTGAATATGAATTCATTTATTGGGGAAAAAATACGAAACTTGACTTAAATTTTCAAAATTTTATTCAAATAAATGATTAAGATGATAATTTTTGCTTAATAATGATTCAAAAATAATATTTTTTTGATTTTCTTTAAAAAATCTACAATTTGGCGATTGATTTATTCGCCTTCGTAATATATCAATGCCAAGTGACTTCGCGTTTTCCGCATTGACGACCTAGTCAGCTACATCCTTGGTTTACTGTAAACCGTGGAAAAAAATAAATAAAGCGAATTGTGTTCGTAATTTTAACTAATTTTTCTCATTTCTAGTGATGAATTTTTAAACTCTCGCGATGGAATAATACAAAATAACCATGTCGTATCGAGCCGACAGCATCGAAATTCCTTTACGGGATACAGACGAGGTACGTATATTTTTCTTTGATCAATTTCCATATCGTTTATTTCACTGTGTTATTTACACTTCTCCTTCTGTGCAGGTAATCGAACTAAATTTCAACGACCTCCCGGTAAATGTAAAGGATACAATTGATATATTGAGCCAGGAAAATGCTCGTCTACATTACTGGGTCACTGTGGCGGTAAGTAACCCGATTTTGAAATTCTACTTTCACTTATAATCACTGTAACACTGACACCGTATCCTTGTTTACTCCAGATCGAGTACTACCGGAGAGGTCATTTCGAAGCTTTTAAACTCCTCTTGGAACGATCCAAATCGGACGCCAATATCGACTACGTGGAATTCGAACGTGATCAAATGAGAGCCCTAGATTTACTGGCTAATTATTACGTACAGCAGGCTAACAAGGAGAAGAATAAGAAACTCAAGACCGAACTGTTTTCCAAAGCTGATCAGCTTTTCAATGCGGCCGATAAAATTATTATGTACGATCAGGTGAGTTGAAATTAGTTTTCATCTTGTTGGTGTTTTTTCGAGTACATTGTTAATTTTGACTATGAATCTGTGTTTGTAGGACCATCTCATGGGTCGAGCATATTTTTCGATGCTGGAAGGCGAAAAAATAGATCAAGCCGATGCCCAGTTTAACTTCGTTTTGAACCAGTCACCCAGTAATATTCCCGCTTTGCTGGGCAAAGCTTGCATATTTTTCAATAAAAAGGATTACAAAGGCGCACTAGCTTATTACAAACGAGTCATTAGGAAGAATCCAAGATGCCCTGCTGTCGTTCGTGTCGGTCTAGGGCATTGTTTTCTGAAACTTGGTAATCAAGAAAAAGCAATGTAAGTACCAAACGATCTTCAGATCTTGATATCGTAATACATTCGTAGTAATGTTTTCAATTTGATTTGTTTAAATAGAGCTGCATTTGAACGAGCTTTGCAATTAGATCCTAAATGCGTCGGAGCTCTCATCGGTTTAGCTATCTCGCGTATGAATAGACAAGAATCAGACGATATAAGAGCCGGCGTTGAAATGTTATCCAAAGCTTTCCATATCGATCGAACGAATTCTATGGTTTTGAATCATCTAGCCAATCATTTCTTCTTCAAAAAAGTTGGTATTTGATTAGATAAAATTGTTACTGCGATTTTTTTATTAATTTATTCTTTTTTAACGACTAGAATTATGCAAAAGCTAGAGATTTGGTTTTTCACGCGATCAGTTACACCGAAAACGAAGCCATGAGGGCTGAAAGTTGTTACCTGTTGGCAAGAATATTCCACGTTCAAGTAAGTATTCTGCACATTTCTCCTAATATGATACGAGGTGGATTCGTTAACAAGTATTTTATTTTTCAGGGCGATTACGATCAAGCTTTTCAGTATTATTACCAAGCTACGCAGTTTGCCTCGGCTAATTTCGTGTTGCCTTATTACGGTCTCGGCCAGATGTACATTTATCGACACGATTCTGAAAATGTAACGTATTCAACGTCCCTCAAATTTCAATTTTTGGAGAATTTATTTTAATATCGGATTTCATTTTCGACAGGCTGCTCAATGCTTCGAAAAAGTCCTAAAAGTTCAGCCAGGTAATTACGAAACGATGAAGATTCTTGGATCACTATACTCCACCGCTCCTAGCCCTTCGAAACGAGACATAGCTAAAAATTATTTAAAGAAGGTGAATACCTCCTCTGAAGTATTTTTATTCCCGTTGAAAAAATCTTCCAAGTTTATTTTTTCTCCAGGTAACCGAGCAATTCCCAGATGACGTCGAAGCCTGGATCGAATTAGCTCAAATTCTCGAACAATCCGATCTACAAGGCTCCCTCCAAGCTTACAACACCGCTTGCAAAATTATGAAAGATAACATTCAAGCCGAAGTACCTCCAGAGATCCTAAATAACATATCAGCTCTTCAATACCGTCTGGGAAACTTGGAAGAAGCTCGAGACAAATTCTCCGAAGCTTTAGCTCGATGCAAACGTGAAAGCGAACAAGATCCAACGTATTATAACTCCATTTCGGTTACCATTACGTATAACGTGGCTCGAACCAACGAAGCGTTATGTCAGTTCGATCGAGCCGAAGTTCTGTACAAAGATATTCTCAAAGAGCATCCTAATTATATCGATTGTAAGTTCATCTCGAATGTGTTTCGCGAAAATTACGATGATTTTTAATTTTTTGACATTTTTCAGGTTACCTGAGACTCGGTTGCATGGCTCGAGACAAGAATCAAATCTACGAAGCTTCGGATTGGTTCAAGGAAGCTCTGCATATCGACACCGAACATCCAGACGCTTGGTCTTTGCTGGGAAATCTTCATTTGGCTAAATTGGAATGGGGTCCTGGACAGAAAAAGTTCGAACGTATTTTAAAAGTGAGTAATTCAAATCAACCAAATTTCATCAACTCGTAGAATAATTTTTTTCACCGAGATGTTTTCTGTTATTTTCTAGAATCAACACCACGTTTTAGATTCGTATTCGTTGATAGCTCTGGGCAATATTTGGCTTCAAGCGTTACACGTACCGAATAAGGATAAAAGTCGAGAGAAAGTGCTCCAAAACAGGGCTCTATCTTTGTATACCAAAGTACTGAAAAGCGATCCGAGAAATATCTGGACGTCGAACGGAATAGGTACGTGGATTGTTCAGAATGAAATTTTTCGAAGCTGATGTTGCTGCTGAAGCAGTGTTTATTGATCTGTTACGTGTCATTGTGCTGTGCAGGTTGTGTTTTGGCTCATAAAGGATGTATCAACGAAGCTCGTGATATTTTTGCTTCGGTTCGCGAGGCGACCGCTGATTTTTGCGACGTTTGGTTAAATATTGCTCATATTTACGTAGAGCAGAAGCAGTACATTAGTGCTATTCAAATGGTAAATTGCTGATGATTAATTTTTTCCAAATATTTACACTCCTAGAAATCATAATATTTCATTTGGTTGCATTTATTTGACTCGTATGTATAATAATCGATTTCTATTCGTTTCAGTACGAAAATTGCATGAAGAAATTCTACAAACACCATAATACCGAAGTTCTTCAATATTTGGGCAGAGCTTATTACAAGGCTGGAAAATATAAAGAAGCTAAGACAGTATTTTTAAAAGTAGGTATCAAATTTCAATGTAATTTCGTTTTCTTATTCGAATTTGTGTCGTTAATCGAATTTTATTTCAAACAGGCTCGAAGAGTTGCTCCTCACGACACCGTCATCCTTTATAATATCGCTCTAGTACTCCAAAGGCTCGCCACTCAGATTTTAAAAGATGAAAAATCAAACCTAGATACCGTATTACAAGCTGTGCACGAATTAGGCCTCTCTCAAAGGTACTGAAACCTATCGAACCTAATTCTGGCGCATTTGAGGCAGAATTTTTCAACGAAATACGTCTCTGGTTAATTTTTTCTTTAGGTATTTCCAATACTTGGCTACTCACGGCGATCGTATGAAGTACGACGTCACATTGGCCGACTGCGAAGCGAAACAATGTCAAGATTTACTGAGCCAGGCCCAATATCACGTCGCTCGAGCTCGCAAAGTAGACGAAGAAGAGAAACAGCTGCGTAAGAAACAAGAAGAAGAACGAGAAATTTTCCGACTGAGGCAGCTCGAAGAACAGGTACCAGAATTGATTCGGTTTTACTCAGTCTCCGGTTGAGATTGACTACGAACGTGTTTGTTGTTTAGAAAGCAGCCGTGGAAAAACAACGCCTGCAATTGGAGGAGATGCTCCAGAAACGTCAAGAATTCAAGGAAAAGACCAAAGGGGCGTTAATATTCAACGATTTCCCATCCGAAAAGAAATCCAAAGGTAAAGGACGCGGTAGAGACCGAGATTACGTTTCCGATTCCGGTTCCAGTGCTCCGGCCAGTCCTTCTGCCGAACCTAAGGCTCCTAAAAAGAAACGTAAAAGGTATACGATGAAAGATTTATCATTTTTTGTCATTTTCGAGCCGATTCTGAGGGTTTTCGGTGTGTTTACGTAGTGATGCTCCGAAAGAGAAGAAGAAACGTGGCAAGAAACGTCGCGAAGAAGATTCTGGCGGTTCTGGCAGCGATAGACCGAAGGCTAAGAAAGGACGTAAGACTAAAGTAAGTTCAGAAAATGGGATTGTGAATTTAATCAATGAAAACGACAATGAGTTAATCGGTGTTATTTATTTTCGCAGGAGAAGAAACCTAAACAATCTGGATTAAGTTCGAGGCAGAAATTGAGAATTGTTTCCAAAGCTACAATCTCAGACAGTGATACCGATAGCGATGATAATAAATTACGTATAGCTGAGTGAGTAATTTAATTGTTGTTTTTGGAATTAGGCAAAGGCATCGAAAATCGATGAAAACTTTATTTTAGTAGCTAATGGCGAAATTTTTCATAAATTCTTAAGTTCGTGTGACGAGCTCCGATGCCTGAGTTTTTATTAAAAATCAATTTCGATAGCTTTGACTATGATAATTAATTTTTTTTCTCATTTTCAGTCGGTCCAGAAGCGGTTCTAGATCGAGTCGTTCAAGAAGTCGTAGCGGAAGCGGATCAAGATCCGGTAGCGCCGGAAGCAGGTTCGTGTTTCAATTTTTCACACTCAAAATAATGTTTACGCCTCGAAAACTATGAAATCGTGTAATTTTATTCTCTATTTAATCGATGTGTGGTGAATTTCAACAGACGATCCGGAAGCGGTTCCAGGTCAAGATCGAGGTCGAGATCAGGTTCCGGCTCCAGATCCGGTTCAGCAGCTAGTCGGTAAGTGAATCATATATGGTCAAATCAAATCGACCAGTCGAAGATTTTTGATGATCACACTGAATCATTTTTCATTTTTCAACGCAGACGATCGAGAAGCCGAAGCAGAAGTGGTAGTCGATCCGGCTCCGGTTCCAGATCGAGATCGGGATCGCGTTCGAAATCTAGATCGAGGTCACGATCGGGCTCTAGATCGCGATCTGGTTCGAGAAGTGTGTCCAGATCGAGATCAAGGTCTAGGTCCAAATCGAAATCAAGGTCTAGGTCTAAATCGAAATCTGCCAGCAGGTAAATTAACGATGTTTTTTTTTAAATTGACTATCCACATTTTGTGCAAAAAATTATTCATTAACAATGACACGAAGTAGATATATTTCTCATTCCCCATAAAAAAAAGTAATCAAATAGAATTTTTCTCAATCTGTGTAGAAATATTATCCAATGTACGATGAAAACGTCATCAGCACTCCAAAATTGTAAAAATTCACATTTCGTTAATTTTTTCGTTTTGAATTCGTTTGTTAAATTTAGAAGCAGATCCAGATCAGTCAGTAGATCAAGATCGAGATCAGCAAGTCGATCAAAATCGCGAAGCAGATCGAAATCCGGAAGTCCGGCGAGCAGGTAATTAATCGTTACGTTTTTTGAAGCAAAATTTCTCCATTCATCCTCTCTCTCTTCTACCTCATATCAAAAAAATCATAACGTTCTCTCCATGCCTTGGATGAGTCGGTCGTTCCAAGTGATTCTTCTTTCGTTCAAGCTCAAAATTTTTCATTTTTTTACTAGCTCCTAATCATTTTTGCCCCAAATGGGATTTCAACGATCCAAGTCTAAATTTATTCTAATTTTCAAGTCAATTTTTTCAATTTCATTAATTCTAACTTTTTTCAAAATTGAATCCAATTTTAAAATTTTTTTCAACAGTAAAAATATTTTAAACTTCAATTTTCTCAAAAAATTTTCAGTTTTGATTTTTATTTTTTAAAACTTTTTAATTTTATATTTAAAGGAACAAAAAATTTTTCCTATCTAATCAGAAGAAGTTTTGAGAAATATGAAGTTGAAAAAATTTACTAAAAAATTCAATTGAAATCATTGAAAAAAATTTACAAATCAGAAAATATTTTAAAAAATTTGAAAAATTCGAGTTAGTAGGAAAAATTTTGAATAGAAGAAATTTTAAAAAGTACCTAATAAAAAAAAATTTGAAAAAATAAAATCAAGGTTGGGAAAACCTTAAAAAAATGTACTGATGTTTAAAATGTGATTTAAGAAATGAAAATGCGACCAATTCGGTTTTTTTTCTGGAACGAACCCGAAGATTTGAGTGAAGGGTCCCTGGGTCAGTATCGTTCATTGTTCAAACATATCATTCACTTCACTTCCAAGTCGTGGACCAACTCCCTTTGAAATCTCTTCCTTCTCTTCCTACCTTATTTTTAAAAATTGACAATCTGACGTGTTGAAAAATTTAATCATATGATTTTTATCAATTTTTCAGACGATCCGGCAGCGGATCTCGTTCAAGATCCGGCTCAAGATCACGATCAGCTTCACCGAGTGGGTAAGTAGCTTGAAATTCTCCTTTATCCTGTCTCATCGATATCAGCGCTACTGCTGATGATGATTTTATGCATCGAATGTTGCTCTATTAACAAATTTGTTCGTGTTTTTTTTTCATCGATTTCAGGCGTTCAAGGAGCCCCTCAGGTAGCCGCGGTAGTCGTTCTAGGAGTAGATCTCGGTCGACGAGCTGAATTTAAAACCAAGCCCTATATTCTTTACCTATCTGACGAGCGAGATCGTAGTTGTATCGACCGAGTGATCGAAAAATCGGAAACAGAAGTTGGCGTTTTTTTTTCAATCGTACGAACGTATTGTGCGATGTATCGTTTTAAAAGATTGATTGCTTTTGTTCTTTGTTTCTTTGTGTAAAGAGAATTGTATTGCGAAGACTGTCGAGTACATCGGTTTCTACGATTCAGTGTATTTAATTATTAAGATATATTATTATTTTACCACGAACCGGTGTCTATGTTTTTATTTTAAAAGACCCCAATTAGGTACGTAAGATTAGCAGTTAGGTTGTTTAATTATGAGCAAAGAAAAAGTCAAACTCTTGGATAAAAAATCGTCTTTCAAATGCTGCTCAGATCCGGGGGACCTAGCAAGAGGGTTCCCGGAATAAGTAATTCAGAAGTAGGAAGTAGCAGCAGCGAATTTAATGCTCATGGGAAAGACGATTTTGTTTCGTACTGTGGACGTGGAGTGTGGATTTATATGCTTAATTAATATTAATCCAATTGAGTGGTCTTCAAGTTGGAAAGAATTTTCAAAAAATTCAAAACTGGAAAAATGTTTGATTTTCGAGAAAATTGTAGGTTGGAAATCTTGAAAAAATTTGAAATCGGCAAAAATGTTGGAAAAATAAATGCGAAAATGAACAAACTGTTGAGAAAATTTGAAATTGGAAAAATTTCGAAATTCAACTGAATTTGAATTTCGGGGAAAAAATAATAAATATTTCACACGATGGAAAATCGTCTCTCCTGCGAGTACAAATGGACTTTCGTTATTTATTTCTCTCTTCCTTGCTTATGACTGGTTTCAGTGATGGAAAACTGAAATGATATTAGTTCTAGTTTCAGTTCTCAAAATTTTTTAGTTCCAGTCAGAGACGGATTAAGAATTAAGATCTTCGCCACCCTGAAGCTAAGCTAACCATTAATCTGTGCCTCTAATTTTAAAAGCTTCATAAAATAGTTAGCATGGATGGAAACCTTTATTTTGTTTATTTATGGTTTCGGTTTTAAAGGGTTTCTCTGAAAGATTTGTTACGATTTCGTTCCAGTTCGGCTCTTAAAAACTCCAAAAATTCAAGTAAATGGTTACGGTTTCGGTTTTTGGATTTTTACCATAGTTGCGGTTTTTAGCGGTTTTCATAAAAAACATTAATCGGTGACTTGGGGTTAAAAAAAGTATCTTCACCTGAAAAATGCAATTATCGGGGAATTAAAGCACGAAATACTCGAAAATAATGTCGTTTTCGACTAATTTGAGGTCGATGATTACAAATTTGACACTAATTTTTATCCGTCTACGAACGATTCACCATAAAGGTAAATTTCGAGGTAAAAATGGGTAATATCTCGAAAACGAAGGCCTGACGCCGTAAATGGACACCGGATTCGGAATCAGCGTCCTCGAATTAGTCGTATTCGACTCCTTTTCTGCGTATTTAGCTATAAAAATGGCATAAATTATCGTTTTTGCAAAATGTAGGTATTCATAGCATGTTTGAGCTCCCACAAAACAACAACTTTTCAACCTATTTATTTTAAAAATATACCTACTTAATCATTTTAACTGCTTTTAAAGCGGAAAATATTTAAAATAGGAGTCGAATATAACTAATTCGAGGTCGCTGATTCTGAATCCGGCGTCCATTTCCTGTACCAGGCCTTTGTTTCGGAGATATGGTCTATTTCCACCTGAAAAATGTGATTTTAGGGCAATTAGGGGACGAAACACTAAAAAATACGATCATTTTCGACTAATTTGAGGTCGCTAATTACAAATATGACATTAATTTTCACCCATCTTAGATCGATTCGCCATAAAGAGCATTTTCGAAATAAATATGGGTAATATCTCCGAAGCTAAAGCCCAGCGCCGGGAATGGACACCGGATTCGGAATCAGCGACCTCGAATTAGTCGTATTCGACTCCTTTTCTGCGTATTTAGCTATAAAAACGCTATCTGCACAAGTAATTACCTAATTAATAGGTACCTAGAACAGAGAAAAAAGAGTAAATTCCGATGGTAAATATTTATTTATTATTTCTTTTCACACATTGGTATATAATTGCATAAATATTCATATTTTTTAATACTTAACACTTAAAATTGTTTTTATATGTTTACAGGGAATTCATCGATACCGAAAATTTCTCGAATTAATTCTGCGTTTTGAATTCAAGATTATGATTTACAACAGCAATCTTCATTCAAGGATGATCACATCTTGAGGTAAATTCCAACTGAATTTTTAAATAGCCCCTAAAAGGGAGCAAGATCCGGATCTTGCTTCAACTCCTAGTCGCACGTCCACGTCGTGGGGGCTGGGACCTCGCCGGAATTGGATCCGGCGTGCTAACGCGACAGGGGGCGTATCAGGGAAATTCCCTGACTCGCTGGTTTTCGAAATTTGAATTTTTTTCGATTTTTTGGGAGGCAACAAAATTTTGATTTTGGTTCTGGGCTAAATTGGTAATACAGGTAAGTTGTGTTAAAAGTCGACTCATGCAGGGTCACCCTAATACTTGGTATCGAGTTACCCTGCATGAATCGGTCAGGTGAGTGAATTATGTAACGTCATCGGTGCCCACTTCAGTGCAGTCCAAATGAAGGGTTCACCGATGTGGATACCTTTGCCGGTGCATTTTTCTCTCGCTGGATCAGGGCTTTTCCTCAATGGTAGCTGTAGGACTTTCTTATGACCTGCGTAATGCGCGAAATCCTTTGGCTTTGCTGAGGATCATTGATCCCCATATCTACCTTTGCAAATCCGGTATGGAGGGCATTACGTGGCTCGTTGCGCAATCAGGTGTCTGGTCTTTTTATCAGCGTTGAGCAAAACCTGAAGATGGTCCGACCCGGACGGTCTTTTTAGTATCTTAAAAAAATGACTTTCACTTTCTATTTTCGAACTTTCACTTTCTTCATTTTTTCAGTAAAAAGTGATATTTTTACGGTACTAAAATGACCGTCCGGGTCGAACCATCTTCAGGTTTTGCTCAACGCTGATAAAAAGACCAGACACCTGATTGCCCAACGAGCCACGTAATGCCCTCCACCCCGGATTTCCAGAGGTAGATATGGAGATCAACGATCCTCAGCAAAGCCACAAGATTTCGCGCATTACGCAGGTCATAAGAAAGTCCTACAGCTACCAAGAGGCAAAGCCCCAATCCAGCGAGAGAAAAATGCACCGGCAAAGGCATCCACATCGGTGAGCCCTGCGCTTCGACTGGACCGCAGTGGGCACCGATGACGTTACACAATTCACCCACTGGACCGATTCATGCAGGGTAACCCGATACAAGTATTAGGGTGACCCTGCAGGAATCGACTTTTAACTCAACTTACCTGTATTACCAATTTAGCCCAAAACCAAAATTAGAATTTTGTTGCCTCCCCCAAAATCGAAAAAAAATTCAAATTTTGAAAACCAGCGAATCAGAGAATCTCCCTGATACGCCCCCCCGTCGCGTTAGCACGCCGGACCCAATTCCGGCGAGGTCCCAGCCCCCACGACGTGGACGTGCGACTAGGAGTTGAAGCAAGACCCGGATCTTGCTCCCATTAAGGGGCCAATAAATTAATTAATCTAAAATTTTTTCATTACTTTTGTTCAAATTATTTATCAATTAGGAAACATTGTCAAAAATTGTGTCACAAAACCTTCAATAAATAAATAACTATCAATGCAAACATACATACAAAGGTGTACATAATTTTTATTTTTTTACTGTCTGTTAAAAATTAGTAGGTACTGATACCTAGGTATTAAAATTTTCAAAAAATAATCGTGCATTTGGAAGTTGAAAAATAACACAGAGCGACAAAAATTTTTTTTTGCTCTGTTTCTGGGTTCTCATGCCGAAATTCTGTTTCTAGACATCAAAATACATCACCTTGCTCAATCCGGGCTTCCAAAGTTTGCTTTGGGGGGTGGGGGAGCCAAAAAACTGATTTTTCGAGGTCAATAAGCCTGAGCATTACAAAAAAATTGGAAAAAATTTATTTTGGACTAATGTTGTAGGAAATTTCACGGCGAATCCAATGCCGCAAACCGCAGACCACCGTCTCTTTTTTAAAAAAAGTTACAGCTCATTCTTTCCAAAATTTTGTGAAAAAATCACATTTTTTTGGTTTTTTTTTTTCGCAAAGAAATGAAATTTGAGAGAAAAGTAAGGGTTTTAAGGCCATAATGACCATGGCGAGAGTTGTAGGAAATTTTACGGCGAATTGAATGCCGCAAACCGTGGACCTCTATCTCTTATTGAAAAAAAGTTACAGCTCATTCTTTACAAAATTCTGTGAAAAAAATCACATTTTTTGTGCCTTTTTCGCGAAAAAGTGAAATTTGAGAGAAAACTAAGGGTTTTAAGGATGAGCTGTAACTTTTTTTCAAAAAGAGATAGAGGTCCGCGGTTTGCAGCATTCGATTTGCCGTGAAATTTCCTACAACTCTCATCATAGTCATTATGGCCTTAAAACCCTTACTTTTCTCTCAAATTTCACTTCTTTGCGAAAAAAAAACAAAAAAATGTGATTTTTTCGCAAAATTTTGGAAAGAATGAGCTGTAACTTTTTTTAAAAAAGAGACGGAGGTCTGCGGTTTACGGCATTGGATTCGCCGTGAAATTTCCTACAAGATTAGTCCAAAATAAATTTTTTCCAATTTTTTTTGTAATGCTCAGGCTTATTGACCTCGAAAAATCAGTTTTTTGCCCCCCCCCCACTCCCCAAAGCAAACTTTGGTCAAAAAAAATATTTTTTCCTTTATTAGTTACATAAAAGCAACCCAAATTTGGCAATGAGAACCCAAAAACAAAATTCGTGTCGACCTGTGTAATAGGTAAATTATCAAACTTCAATTTTATTAGAAATTTCTACGCTTTTGAGAATCTCACTTATCTTAAGTAACATCGTGCAAAAAAAAAATAGAAAAAAATCATGTTATGAAACTGCTAAAAAAAAAGAAGAAGAAAAGACACGGAATCAATTATGTTCATTAGGTTCAAAAAGCGAACACAAAACAACACATCATGATTGAAATTAAAAAAGCAAATCATCTCGGGTTTTACCCTGGTCTTCATTTAATCAACCGAACCAAGTAGACTCGAACAAATCCAGGTATCAATTGAATTAGAACTGCACTTGATGAATGCCTGTTATAAACTGAGCTGAGTCTTCACTAGATTTCAAAATACAGGGGGTCCAGAGGTCTCAATGTAGTGGACCACGAGTGCTGATAAGATATCGAGATATCCTGAGTGATAGTTATCGAGTCGACGAATCGAGAGGGTATTTTATTTTTTAAGCAGAGTCCATGGGAGGGGATGATCATCTGGATGTGTTCTGTAGCTGCTGTTTTGATTTTAACTAATTTCTTCAAGTTTTGAGTAATTTTTTTCTTACTTTTCGTCGTTCATTTTCAGAACAGAAAAAAATGAATTTAAGGAAAAATAGAAGTAAAATCTATTTAAATTTTAAAAATTTGCATATCCAAGTTAAATTTTTAATATTTTTTGAAAAATTTGTTTTTTAATCATTATCGATGCTGTTGTCGTTGTTGTTGCTGCTCCTTTACTTGGTCCGAGTGCATAAAATACAAATATTTTGTGAAAAGAGCACATTCACAAAAAATTATGAAAATGTCCCTCGAAAATATTGCTCATTCTATTCAAATAATACCCATAAATTTATAATATTGTCCACTGTTTTCGGAATGAACAGGTGTTCTATAAATGATCAGATACGGAATATGGATGAAGTTGTGCATCTAAATACTTACTAATATTTGTTGAAAAATTGTGAAAGTTCTACGTTCAAATGAAAGAATAATCTAATAAAATTTATTTCTAGAATTTGTGCTTGAAAAATTGTAAAAACATGAAATTTTCAAACATATTTTCATAATGTAAGAAAAATTTACTGAGAACTCAAAAAAAATTGTTCAAATTATTTTTTTGAAACCATAAAAATGGAAAATTTCAATTTTTGAATAATTATGAAATTTTTCCCCCAAAAATAGGATACATTAAAATTTATAAAATTTATTTTTCTAATATAAAAAAATTAACTCTGTCAAATTTGAAATAATTCAATTTCTACGTTAAATATCAATCATTCATCCAATTAATATTACCATTGGATTCTTTGGACCAAGAAACCTTTATTGCGACATTGACAACCCGATGAAAATTTTTTAGATCTATTCATATCTGATGATATCTAATTTTATCTAATCATAGTTCAAAATTGGGAAGTAGATAAATTTAGTCGGATATGATCAGATGTGATCAGATATGATTGTATCTGAACAGATATATTCAAATGTAATTATATGTGAATGAAGATATTTCCCTGGAATAGAGATTGGTGGTGCTTAAATTAGAATGGATGTAATCAGATCTAATTAGATGTGATCAGATATGATTAGATATAATGTTATGTATTCATATCTGATGTCATCAGATTTTATCAGATTTGATCAGATTAAAACAAATCTGATACTTCATCGAGTAATTTTACTGTGCAATGACATCAAAAATGCAAATGCATCAACATATTGGGTGACGGGGTAGGGGTGGTGGTAACACTCGAAAAATTGCAAGTTTGCAATTTTTCCAAATGATATATCGAAATCTATATTTTCGAAGGCGTAGAATACGAATTTAGAAATATTTTTCTACTAAAAATGAAGGGTTGTGTAGGGATGGAATAAAAAGGGTGATCCTACTCAGAAATATTGTAAATTGAAAATTTTCAAGACTCGTCCTTTTTCCCACCTTCATCCTTCATCACGAAGACAAAAAAATTGGAAAATTAGTATCCTACGCAATAAAAAATACAGATTTCGACAGATCACTCGAAAAATTGCAAAATTCAAAATTTTAAACTCCTTCCTACCTATCGTCACTCAACTTGAACCCTTCATTCGTAAAATAAAAATACATCCAAATTCATATCCTACGCCCTCGATCGAAAACATAGACTCGAAAAAATGCAAAATTCAAATTTCCCAAGTGCTACATTCCACCCTTCACCACAACCTTTCATTTCCAAGATAAAAATAGGGTCAAATTTGTATTCTAGGCATTCGAAAATGTTGATTTCGATATACATATCACTCGAGAAAATTTACAAAAATTAAACTTTGCTAGGTCTTACCCCCTCACTGCTCCAACTATTCATTCCTATGAGAAAAATATTGTCAAATTAGTATTCTGCACCCCCGAAAATATAGATTTCGACATTTATCATTCTAAAAATTGAAAATTTTCTAGTCTCACCACCATTTTTTACCCTCCCCCCCACCAAATTCTTGAATTCCAAACTGAAAATTTTTGTCAAATTCGTGTTCTACGCCCTCAAAAACATAGATTTCGATATGTCACTCGAAAAATTGAAATTTTCCAAGTCTCATCACCTTCCTCTCCCCCTCCCCCACCCAATTCACGAATTCCTAACGGAAAAATGTTGTCAAATTCGAATTCTACGCCACGAAATACATAGATTGCGATATATCACTCGAAAAATTGAGATTTTCCAATTTTATCCACCACCACCCCTCCCCCATCCAATTCTTGAATTCCAAACGGAAAATTTTTGTCAAATTCTTATTCTACGTCCCCGAAAACATAAATTTCGATATATGACTCGAAAAATTGGATTTTCTCAGTCTCATCCCCTCCCCACTCCTCCCACATACAACTCTTGAATTCCTAACGGAAAAATTATTATTAAATTTGTATTCTGCATCCTCGAAAACCTAGATTTCGATATATCATTCGAAAAATTGAAATTTTCCCAGTGTCACCCCCACCCTATCCTTCCCCCACCCAACCCATCATCCCTAATGGAAAAATATGAACGAATTCGTATTCTACACCCTCAAAACATAGATTTCGATATTACGTCACTCGAAGAAATTGCTAATTTCAATTTTTCCATGTTTTACTACCCTTTTTTCTTAAATTTTGAATTTTTAGGCTCCAGCCCCCCAAGGGGTGAAAAAAAATTCGCGAAATGTGCCCAAAAATTTTGTAAAATTGTAATAAACAAGAAAATCAAAAATTTTTGTCAATTTAATTAAAATTGAGAAAAAAAAATTTTTCCTACTTCATGCTTAAATACAACTTTTTGTACTTAATACTCAACCCGACATGGTGGCGTGCTCCTCTAAACCAAGATCAATCAGCAAAAAAGTAAGAAACAATGGAAATTAAGCAGGATAATTCATGTCAATATTTCTTCAGATCAAATCATATCTAATTAGATCTAAACAGATATGATTAGATTGGAACATTTCTCAGATCTAATCATATCTAAACCATTAGATATGATTAGATCTAAAAAATTTTCATCGGGAACAATCAATTTCATTTTGACAGCGATTTGTAGAATAATTGAAATTTTTCCTGTAAATACTACGATAGACAACTCAAAACACATTTTGAGAAATGAAAAATGACATCCAGAGCCATCTATCAAATTAAGAATTGCACGATTATAATAAAACAAGCAGGGTCGCAGGCGACCTGGCAATAGGGTCCCCGGAATTTTGATTTTCATTGATGTTGAATATTTTAAAAAAAGTTGTCAAAATTCAACAAATTCGGAAAAAATTTTGAAGTTGAAATTTTTTTTGAATGTATGAAGCGAAGTCCAATTTGCACCCCTAGTGCAATAACAACACTACATAGTATACTAATGCATCCAGACTGGGCACCTCAAGGGCTATATACCATATGCTCTTTCGAGGTCGCTGAGTCCGAATCCGAGGTCCATTTTGGTCGTCGGACCCTCGTTCGAGAGTTACGGCCAATTTTGCACCTCAAAACGCGATTTTTGCGCAAACGAGCGCCTGCCGCGCAAAACTAACGCCAGATTCGTAATCAGCGACCCCGAATTAGTCGAAAAACACACTTTTCGCGAGATTTTGAGACCCTTTCTATTTTGGTCAAAATTGGCCTCGAAAATGGCCGTTATCTCGAAAACGGCGACCGATCCGGCAAAACTGATGGCGCCATTGAATTCGCCGTGTCCAAATACCCCATTCTAGACACCTCGCAAGTCCTTTTGGAGCAAAAACTTTTTTGGCCCAAAAAACAGAGAAGGGGTTAGTTCATGGTTTTTTTCGATTTTGGAAAATTTTTCAAAAATTCGGCGTAAGGCTAATTCGAGGTCGCTGAGTCCGAATCCGAGGTCCATTTTGGTCGTCGGACCCTCGTTCGAGAGTTACGGCCACTTTTGCACCTCAAAACGCGATTTTTGCGCAAACGAGCGCCTGCCGCGCAAAACTAACGCCAGATTCGTAATCAGCGACCCCGAATTAGTCGAAAAACACACTTTTTGCGAGATTTTGAGACCCTTTCTATTTTGGTCAAAATTGGCCTCGAAAATGGCCGTTATCTCGAAAACGGCGACCGATCCGGCAAAACTGATGGCGCCATTGAATTCGCCGTGTCCAAATACCCCATTCTAGACACCTCGCAAGTCCTTTTGGAGCAAAAACTTTTTTGGCCCAAAAAACAGAGAAGGGGTTAGTTCATGGTTTTTTTCGATTTTGGAAAATTTTTCAAAAATTCGGCGTAAGGCTAATTCGAGGTCGCTGAGTCCGAATTCGAGGTCCATTTTGGTCGTCGGAACCTCGTTCGAGAGTTACGGCCACTTTTGCACCTCAAAACGCGATTTTTGCGCAAACGAGCGCCTGCCGCGCAAAACTAACGCCAGATTCGTAATCAGCGACCCCGAATTAGTCGAAAAACACACTTTTTGCGAGATTTTGAGACCCTTTCTATTTTGGTCAAAATTGGCCTCGAAAATGGCCGTTATCTCGAAAACGGCGACCGATCCGGCAAAACTGATGGCGCCATTGAATTCGCCGTGTCCAAATACCCCATTCTAGACACCTGGCACCGCGATCGGGAACAAAAACTTTTTTGGCCCAAAAAACAGAGAAGGGGTTAGTTCATGGTTTTTTTCGATTTTGGAAAATTTTTCAAAAATTCGGCGTAAGGCTAATTCGAGGTCGCTGAGTCCGAATCCGAGGTCCATTTTGGTCGTCGGACCCTCGTTCGAGAGTTACGGCTTATTTTGCACCGTCAAAACGCGATTTTTGCGCAAACGAGCGCCTGCCGCGCAAAACTAACGCCAGATTCGTAATCAGCGACCCCGAATTATTCGAAAAACACACTTTTTGCGAGATTTTGAGACCCTTTCTATTTTGGTCAAAATTGGCCTCGAAAATGGCCGTTATCTCGAAAACGGCGACCGATCCGGCAAAACTGATGGCGCCATTGAATTCGCCGTGTCCAAATACCCCATTCTAGACACCTGGCACCGCGATCGGGAACAAAAACTTTTTTGGGCCCATAAAACAGAGAAGGGGTTAGTTCATGGTTTTTTTCGATTTTGGATAAATTTTCAAAAATTCGGCGTAAGGCTAATTCGAGGTCGCTGAGTCCGAATCCGAGGCCCATTTTGGTCGTCGGACCCTCGTTCGAGAGTTACGGCCAATTTTGCACCTCAAAACGCGATTTTTGCGCAAACGAGCGCCTGCCGCGCAAAACTAACGCCAGATTCGTAATCAGCGACCCCGAATTAGTCGAAAAACACACTTTTTGCGAGATTTTGAGACCCTTTCTATTTTGGTCAAAATTGGCCTCGAAAATGGCCGTTATCTCGAAAACGGCGACCGATCCGGCAAAACTGATGGCGCCATTGAATTCGCCGTGTCCAAATACCCCATTCTAGACACCTGGCACCGCGATCGGGAACAAATTTTTTGGGCCCATAAAACAGAGAAGGGGTTAGTTCATGGTTTTTTTCGATTTTGGATAAATTTTCAAAAATTCGGCGTAAGGCTAATTCGAGGTTGCTGAGTCCGAATCCGAGGTCCATTTTGGTCGTCGGACCCTCGTTCGAGAGTTACGGCTTATTTTGAACTGTGGATATATTTTATTCACATATTTCACCACATGGAAAAAGTGTTTCCAGTGGTGGTAAAAACGTGGATAAGAATTATCCACATATTTCACCACAAGGGAAAGGTGTTTCCAGTTGTGGTAAAACCGTGGATAAAATTTATCCACATATTTCACCACAAGGGAAAAAATGTTTCCAGTTGTGGTAAAACTGTGGATATATTTTATTCACATATTTCACCACAAGGGAAAAGTGTTTCCAGTGGTTGTAAAAACGTGAATATATTTTATTCACATATTTCACCACATGGAAAAAGTGTTTCCAGTGGTGGTAAAAACGCGGATAAGAATTATCCACATATTTCACCACATAAAAAAAATCATTTCAGAGAAGAGTGAAAACGTGGATAAAATTTATCCACATATTTCACCACAAGAGAAAAGTTTTTCCAGTGGTGGTAAAAACGTGGACAAAATTTATCCACCTATTTCACCACAAGGAAAAAGTGTATCCAGTTGTGGTAAAACTGTGGATATATTTTATTCACATATTTCACCACATGGAAAAAGTGTTTCCAGTGGTGGTAAAAACGTGGATAAGAATTATCCACATATTTCACCACAAGGAAAAGGTGTTTCCAGTTGTGGTAAAACCGTGGATAAAATTTATCCACATATTTCACCACAAGGGAGAAGTGTTTTCAGTGGTGGTAAAAACGTGGATAAAATTTATCCACATATTTCACCACAAGAGAAAAGTGTTTCCAGTGGTGGTAAAAACGTGGATAAAATTTATCCACATATTTCACCACAAGGGAAAAGTGTTTTCAGTGGTGGTAAAAACGTGGATAAGAATTATCCACATATTTCACCACATAAAAAAAATCATTTCAGAGAAGAGTGAAAACGTGGATAAAATTTATCCACATATTTCACCAGAAGAGAAATGTTTTTCCAGTGGTGGTAAAAACGTGGATAAGAATTATCCACATATTTCACCACAAGGGAAAAGTGTTTCCAGTTGTGGTAAAACTGTGGATATATTTTATTCACGTATTTCACCACATGGAAAAAGTGTTTCCAGTCGTGGTAAAAACGTGGATAAGAATTATCCACATATTTCACCACAAGAGAAAAGTTTTTCCAGTGCTGGTAAAAACGTGGACAAAATTTATCCACCTATTTCACCACAAGGAAAAAGTGTATCCAGTTGTGGTAAAACTGTGGATATATTTTATTCACATATTTCACCACATGGAAAAAGTGTTTCCAGTGGTGGTAAAAACGTGGATAAGA